>JAUBOC010000103.1:25148059-25162056 GCA_032275365.1 Anablepsoides cearensis | reverse complement strand
GAGGCAGTTCTGAAGGCAAAAGGGGGTCCAACCTGTTACTAGCATGGTGTACCTAATAAAGTGGCCGGTGAGTGTATTTAGTTCAACACAGAGCTATGCTGCAATGAATGGAAATTGAAAACATTTTTTTCTATTTTCACCTCACCTATTATTATATTATTATTATATTTGAGCTTTCAGAGGTTGAAATCTGACATCGAGGCAAGTTGTGTCAGTGAACTCACATTCAGCTCATGTTTATACTTTCTGCTGCAGCTTTTACCTTTTCCTACACACAAACCAGCATTTCTAACTGGCTCATGATTTTCCCTTCCAGCTAAAACACTGTGTCTTTTCTTGTTCTTTACAGATTAATGCTGACCTCACACTCAGGACCACCTGATACTTGCTCCTCCAGAACTTTTCCCACACAAGTGAGTGTCTTTGTCTGCAGACTGGCTCCCAGGTGAAACAACTGTTGCCACTGGCAGCGCCCAGCCTCCACTAAAAATGAGACGCAGCTCAGATTGCAAACATTGCTTCCTTAGTTTATCCATAATTAATCAGGCTCAGTCCACATAAGTATTTCATACATGGAGACGGACCTGCCTGTGAAGTGCTGCCCTCTTGAGATGAGAATGAGGCTTCTGGTCTTAAAGCAACGAGCGACTAAATCTATAAACTGCTGAAGTGTTTTATCTTATTTTAAAAGTATCTAAAGGAGCATTCATACTCTTAACACAAACAAATCCAAAAACCAGGCTTTGGGATAGTACTGATAGTACTGGTTGATTCTGAGGATTTAAAAAGCTTATTTACATTTTATTAAGCAGAAATTAATTAATGCAGAAAATTACGCAGGTGTAGAGGAGCAACACATTCTGCCTTCAAGACGTGTTCTTTAATAAATCAGTAAAACTATATTCTGCACAGAGAGAAGCCAAATGTCTTCAGTAAAATAGTTACAATAATTACATATTTTGTTATTTTCTTTCAATTTATGTCAATTTTCCCAACTATCAGTTTTAATATATGCATAAAAGTTAATACTTTCATGTTTATAGTTAAAGTATAAACTAAGATACTTAAATTTTATATTTTAGAGTCGACTTATTCATTTAATTTCTCATTACAAATGCATTTTAAATTTAGAGATTTTGTTTGGATGTCTATTGATTATTGTATATTATTTGAAATATCAATGCATTTTTTAACAAACAGACATTCCATATAATTGTTTTTTTTTTATCAATAATAATTTCTACCCCTAATGCACTGCAGGAGGTAATCTTTGAGGTAAAAAAGGAAGTGAATGATACATGATAGAATATGGAAGCCGGGCTGTGAAAGAATATTTCCGGCGGAGTTGAGTGAAAATATATAATCCTGTAACAATTAAACTTTGACCTCTTTGTATTTATCATGTATTAAAGTCACCACATGATGGCAGTCTTTGACATGCTGTATACTTCCTGCCTCTTCAGTCAGAAGTAAAACAGATCACAAGCAGCATAAGGTTAGTTAAAAAGCTAAAAAAAACAACAACATAGAGCTAGCTAAAAGCATCAAAAAGCCAACTAGAAGCTAAAAGTAGCACAAAGTTTAGCTAAAAGCAAAAACAACAAATTACAAGCTAAAATCTAAAAGTAGCAAAAAGCTGGCTAAAGGGTAGTTAAAGCCTATCTAGAAGCTAAAAAAATAGCAACAGCCTGTTGGAAAGCCAAACATAAATGCAATTTAAACTCTAAAAGTAGCTAAAGGCTAGCTATAGGTTAAATGTAGCAACAATCTAATGAAAAGCCAAAAACAACAAATTGCAATTTAAAAACTAAAAGTAGCAAAAGGGCAGCCAAACAATAGCTAAAGCCTAGCTAGAAATTAAAAGCCAAAGGTAGCAACACGCTAGAAAATCAAAACACTAATTAAAAGCTATAAGTAGCAAATGGCAATCTATAAGCTAAAAATAGCAAAAGGCAAGCTAAAGAGTTGCTAAAGACTAGCTAGAAGCTAAAAGTAGCCATAGTGTAAAAACCAAAGAAAAAATGCAATCTAAAAGCTAAAGGTAGCAAAAGTCTAGCTAAATAGTAGCTAAAGCATAGTTAGAATCTAAAAGCCAAAAGTAGCAACACACTAACTTAGAGAATCAAAACAGTAGCTGAAAGCTAAATGTAGCAAAAGATTAGCTATAAACTAAAAGTAGCAACAGTGTAAAAACCATAAATAATGACAATCTGAAAGATTATTGCAACAAAAGTCTGACAGAACAATTAAAACAGCTAAATGATAAAAATAGACTGTAATTCAACATTAAAAGTAGCATCAGAAGACAAAACTGAGCAAGTATAAAGAATTAAAGTTCAAACAGAACATTGTTTTGAATAAATTGAAGAGACCTTAATGTATTTCTGTAGAGAAAACAAGGTCAAACTTGTGGACCCATCTGTGGCTCAAATAGCACTAACTGCAGTAGTATTTAAATAGCCAAAAATTATTATAGTTTAACAATAGTGTATTAAGGATAATAAATTAAACTAAACAATGGAACACTGACTCAGCTTTCATAAAATAAAGGATGACAGTGAGCCAGTTTTGTTGAGTTAAGGCTGTTTTAGCTGGTGTTGCAGTTGTGTTAATTGGCCAGGCATCTGGTTATTGTGTAAAGTTAGCAGAAACAAAAGGCAGCTTGTGTATGATGGAAATAATTAGTTTTGCCATAACCCCGTGGACGTCCCACACCTGTTTGTAGTGACAACTCCACAACAGAAAGGTTTCACGGAGGTGGTTTGCTGCACAAATGGAGGCTTGTGTGTCAGACTGATTCAAATGTTTGGGTGTGTGTTTATACACGTAGGAGGACGTTTGCACATTTACCGCTTCTTATTGTCACGCCCCAGGGAGATCCCAGGATGGAGGACATGGCTCTGATGAACGTCCTCCATCCTGTTTCGTAGACATCTGCTCATATATGGACGTCCTCTTCCCTCCTGCTCTGTTGCACCACCTCCACTTCCTGAACGCCACTCCCTCCCACACACACGCAACACTTCTTAAAACAAACTTCCCTCTCTCCAGTAATGTCTCCCTCTCTTTCTCACACACTTTATTGCACTTTAGTCATTTCTCTAGCCTTACCCTGACCATTTATCCTAAACCTAAAATGGTTAATGCTCCTGTGACCTGAATGCATTCTCTACATTTTATTTATTTCTAAAGAACCCTAGCATTTCTTAAAAGAAAGTCTGCCAACTTGCATGTCAACGGATCATATTAAGATCATTTTATGTTCAAAATTAACGTCATGCTCAGTCTCATGCTATCGTATAATGTAACACACAGAGTACTCATAATGAGTCTTAGCTACTACCAGGTCTGCTGTATCGCCATTAATTACATGTCGAAAGTTTCATTAACCTTTGTCCAATGATTCATGAGATACAGGGGTTAGACAATGAAACTGAAACACCTGTCATTTTAGTGTGGGAGGTCTGATGACTAAATTAGACCAGCCTAGTTGCCACATTGCACCAGTAAGAGCAGAGTGTGAAGGTTCAGTTAGCAGGGTAAGAGCACAGTTTGCTCAAAATATTGCAATGCACACAACATTATGGGTGACATACCAGAGTTCAAAAGAGGACAAGTTGTTGGTGCACGTCTTGTTGGTGCATCTATGACCAAGACAGCAAGTCTTTGTGATTTATCAAGAGCCACAGTATCCAGGGTAATGTCAGCATACCACCAAGAAGGACCAACCACATCCAAAAGGATTAACTGTGGACGCAAGAGGAAGCTGTCTGAAAGAGATGTTATGGTCTAAAACCAGGTGTTTCAGTTTCATTGTCTAACCCCTGTATTTTGCTAACAAAGACAAAAGGTTTAAGTAATGCTCTTCCATGATGAGTAGCACTCGCAGTATGTGTTGTTTATGACTCTCAGCTGTACAAAAACTTCAACATTTAAAAAAATTGCAGAAAAATGCACTTTCCTGTGTTTAATATGAGGAGTCAGAGGTGCCAGCCATCTTGAATTGGGACTCTAGTGGTGACCTGATACCGATATCGGTATTGGACCTAATACTAGCAATTTTGCAAGTACTAACCTCAGTAATTACTTCCTGCAAGTTTAATTCAAATTTGTTTAGTGGTTTATGAAATATTTTGCTAACAGAAAGACACAAACACGGGCAAAAAGCAGGCATATCCCATAAAGATCACAGATCTATTTTGCAAGGGAGGCCTGAAGGCAGCTTAACATGATGTTTTAAGACTGTGGGAGGAAACCAGAGTTAATCCACCGTGCTGTAAATTAATGCACATTAATGCCTGCTGTTTGCTTTTCATTGGTGGGTGATAACATGTTGAGGTTATTTCTTTGTCTTCTACTCATGTGACACATGAAGCAGTGCAGCAAGTACTGGAAAAAAATATGATCTTCAAGAAACAAAACAGAATGAATTCAGACATCATTTCGTTCTCATTACAGGATCTGTCTGTTGCTTGTAAAAACAAATCTTACACTAACACAGATTTATGATCTTCCAGGTATTTATGTGCTTGTAATTGTCGGAGCAGAGGGCAGATCGGGTGTTTCTCTTCGTGCCTTGAACTCGTAGATTAGCTGTCCTGTCTCCGCAGCTGTAATGTAGACACATGTTGGCTTTGAAGTGGGACAGGAGCATTGATCAAGTCTTTGCTTCGGGTTACAAAAGGCATCACAGAAGGTGAACAAGAGCTCGACGGCTGCTTTATGTTTTCCTTTTTTTCTTCTTCAACTCAACAGCTTTTTAAATAGATTGCTTTGAAGGGATGCATATCAACCCACCACCTCATGACAGAGTGCTGAGGAAGTAACTGGTTTGATTAAACCTCATGCAATATTGTGAAAACTTGCAAGCTGTGTTAGTACTCACAGCAACAACCATGCAAAATCATTAGTATTTGTAAAAAAGACTGATTTACAGCCTATATTTAGTTTTGTTTGCCTTGGAAAGGCAGAAACTGATTTTAATGTTGATCAGTTAGCATGTTTTTCATATGTTTTGACTCAGCAAGTACCACACCAAATTTCCTCTGGTGGGCACAGCTAACCAGAACGTTAGCTTCACTAACCACTTATCCTGTAAACAAAAATCTAAGGTCGGCCAAAGCTAAACTGCTAAGCTTAATAATAAAATAATATTGGAAGCTAATGCTAACTGCTAAGACAGTACCAGTGCAACATACTTTTGCTACTATATTTTATATGTAGTAATTTCTGGTATTCATAAACATTGCTAAATGTTTTATTTTGTTTAAATCTTTATATTTTTGTTTGTTGCACTTAGTTTAAAGTTTAAAGATGCTACACGGTGCCTGACACGTCCAGCTATGCTTGTATGGAGGGATAGTTTTTGTTTAATTCAGGATAAACGGCATAAAATAACAAGTTTTACACTTTTGTATTTTTAATGGTTTTAAATTCAGTGGAGGCCAATTTAGTGGAAGCTAATAAGTCCACAACAATTTCCAGAGTTAGCAGAAAAAAATTGCTAAATGAGCAGCTAGTTCCATTATTAGTGAGTTAGCAGGTTAGCAGAACTGTGCCCACCAATTCAAATTGGAAGAAAAATGTCAAAGTTTTAGTCATTATTATGTTTTTAAGGATCAATTAGCTGTGGTCACCATCTTGAATACCAACGTGGATCAGTTCTGAATCCTGTCTTTTAGTTCATTATGTTGCTAATGCTTCAGAGAAGCAAACACACACTCACACATGCAGACACAAGCAAAACATTATTGCTTCACCCTCATCTTTGGTGGTGGATGATTTAAAACGTGCAACTTATAAACTTTGTTCTGAGATGCTGAAGCTAAAAGTGACAATGCATCATAAAACCGTTAGCACGAATGAACGATAGGAACTGTCTTCAGATTTGTAATTAGCATGTCCCCCCTCCGTGTTGCTCTTCATGTGACATATTATCAGCCCTCTCAACAACTAGGTCACTGCCGATCCTGTTTCCATGGATGGGATTTTCACACAAACACCTTGTCAGGCACCAGCCTCTGTGATTGGAAGAGAATCGCAGGCAATCGTTTTGATGTCAAAATTTTTATTCTCGAGTTCTCTGGTTCCTTTTCTGGTATGAGACCTTACCGTTTTCACAAAGATTACATGAATAAACATGGGTGCAAATTTGTACAAACATTGATGATGAGAGATAAAATCTCTTGAGTCTTAACATCCCCTTTTCATCAGAGATTGATTTCGTTTTGCATATTGTATAAACAGGTATGGTAGGCCATTTCCACCACTTTGTTAAAAAAATATCTCTATTATGAGATATGTCTAATTAAAAGCCAAAAACAACCAATGGCAATTTAAAAATTAAATTAAAAGGTTAGCCAAACAGTAGCTAATGCTTAGCTAGAAACTAAAAGCCAAAGGCAGCAACACGCTAGCTTAGAGAATCAAAACACTAGCTAATAGCTATAAGTAGCAAAAACCAAATAACAAATGCAATCTAAAAGCTAAAGGTAGCAAAAGTCTAGCTAAATAGTAGCTAAATCATAGCTAGAATCTAAAAGCCAAAAGTAGCAACACACTTAGAGGATCCACATCTTAGAGAATCAAAACAGTAGCTGAAAGCTAAATGTAGCAAAAGATTAGCTATAAACTAAAGGTAGCAACAGTGCAAAAACCATAACTAATGACAATCTGAAAGATTATTGCAACAAAAGTCTAACTGAACAATTAAAACAGCTAAATGATAAAAATAGACTGTAATTCAACATTAAAAGTAGCATCAGAAGACAAAACTGAGCAAGTATAAAGAATTAAAGTTCAAACAGAACATTGTTTTGAATAAATTGAAGAGACCTTAATGTATTTCTGTAGAGAAAACAAGGTCAAACTTGTGGACCCATCTGTGGCTCAAATAGCACTAACTGCAGTAGTATTTAAATTGCAAAAAATATTATAGTTTAAATATAGTAAATTAATTATAACAAATTAAGGTTAAATAGGAAACGCTGACTCAGCTTTCAGAAAATAAAGCATGAGAGAGAAACGGTGAGCCACCATTTCCACCACTTTGCTAAAAAAATCTCTAAGCTTTTTCTTAAAATCACAAGTTATCGTTTCATAATTACTGGGATCTAGCTCATGATTATAACTTCTTATGATTCTATTTTAAAGTTATAACTTAGTGTCCTAATCAGTAACTATAATTTAGTATCTCATAATTATGAGGTCCTTCCTGAAAATCATAACCTAACATATTATAGTTCTGACGTATTTTTTTATAATTGTGTGGCTGTTGCTGAAGAATCTCAACTTATCTGTCATCATTTCAGACCCATTTCAAAAATCCCCTTTTTATCAGAAAATGTTAGTAATATGTACCAGTAGAACAGAATAGGATAGACCTCAGCCACCTCTCCCAGCTGTTCTGGGAAGATTCCAAGGTGTTCCCAGGCCAGTCGAGAGACACAGCTCCTCCAGCGTGTCCTGGATCTTCCTCATGTTCTCCTCCCAGCTGGACATGGCTGAAGCACCTCCCTACGAGAAGCCTGAACCATCTCAGCTGTCTCCTTTGGATGCGGAGGAGCAGCGAAGACTTCGAGTCTCTCCTGGATAACTAAACTTCTCGCCCTATTTTCATTTTCAGCCTCTTGTAAAGGCAATGTTCCACCCATTGTGCTCTTATTTGGTTTCAGGTGCACGTGTGACTGTAGTTGTTGTGTTTTAGCCTCAAAGTTGCTCCAAAACATTGGTGACCTACATCTGAGCACACGGCTGTAACTGTAACTGTACATCCTGGTGTTTACTAAGGGCCTCCACAGCAACAGAATGTGTCCTCTGATCATGTCTGCACAGGACACAGACAAACACTTCATCTGCTTTAATCTGTCTCTGGGGTGCTGTGTCCAACACGAGACCCTCCTCCTCCACGTGTCCGCTAAACCCAGTATTCCAAAGCCACCCTGGTCTCTGCTGATCTTAGTCATTCAGGGAATGTTGGCCTCAAGTTAACAAACACTCCTGGTCTGGTGGTTCACGGAGGAAGACCAAGCAGTTGGCAGGATGTCACCCTGCCCAGAACATTTGCCCAGCCGCTGGTTACATGCCTGGGATTCTTTTCTATAAGCTGCTCTTTCCTGCTTTGATTTATTTATTTTTTCTCTAAAACATTTTCCTTCTCAAGACAGTGGCAAAGGAAATATTTTCCAGTCCAGAAATAGGTTAATTGCCCTGCCTTGCAAGCATACACTTGGTGGTCTGTGCTCCAAAATGTGTCTTTGATTGATGTTCATTAGGGGAGAAACAGGGTGGTATGCAGCTCGGCTCTGCAGCCGCGTTCCATTGGAGTTAACGCTGTTCTGAAAACAAACCACTCCAACCAGCCCGCACATACTTTCCCTGTGAGATCCTGGTCGGTGCTTTGAATGAATACAGCATTATAACGCTCCAAAATGCATTACTGAAAATGAATATTCATGTGAGCTTTGCAGCAGGTCGTAGCTGAATATCAAATCATGGAAGTGATGTCAGCTGACAGAGGTAAAATTGCCTTACTTGGAATTATAAACCTGTACTTAAAGGCTAATTAAAGCAAATATTCCCTCCCTTCTGCAGAAGCTGACTCGTCTGGGTCTGAGAGATTCCTCGATGGGCTGAATGTTTTGCTCACATATGTGATTTACTGGTTTGTGGTCATGTGCGTTTCTGAGAATATAGTTTGACTTTCAGTTTCACTCTGCTGACATGGACTCAGCGGATCAGAACGCGCAGGCTGGCACGCGTTAAAGTGTTGCAACTTTTTATGAAAGGATTTAGCAACTGTTTTGCTTCCGGCAGAAGCAACCTGTCAAAAAAAAATGATGAAACACACGATCATTTAGTGCAATGACTAATGGTCCAGTTGTTTATTCCAAAAAAAAAAAAAAACGCGTTAATTATACAACCCCAATTTCATTGACGTTGGGACGTTGTGCAAACTCAGAGTGCTATAATTTGCCAAACCTATTTTCATCTGAACTACAAGACAAGATATTTAATGTTCAAACATGTAGATTTTATTGGTTTTTAGAAAATATTCTCTCATTTTGAGTTTGATACCTGCAACACGTTCTAAATAAGCTGGGACTTGCTTACTTGCAGAGATTTGTCCAGATTCTCTGAGTCTTTGGGTGATATTATGGACTGTAGATGATGAAATCTCTAAATTCCTTTCATTTATATGTTGAGAAACTTTCTTAAACTGTTGAACTATGTGCTCAGGCAGTTGTTCACAAAGGGGTGAACCTCGCCCCAGCTTTACTAGTGAACAACTGAGCCTTTCAGGGATGCTCCCTTTTTTTACCCAATCATGACACTCACCTGTTTCCAGTTAACCTGCTCACCTGTAGAATGTTGCAAACAGGTGTTTTTTTTAAGCAATCAAATTCAAAATGAGTGAAAAATTTTGAAAAACCAATAAAGTTGATCCGTTTGAGTGATGAACATCTTCTCTTTGTAGTGTGTTCAGTTGAATATAGGTTGAAAAAGATATGCAAATCATCATATTTTTATTGTTGTTTTATACACTGTCACGCTAAGACAGTTTTATACATTTTTGTGATTTTCAGAAATTAATCTAAGAGCAGGTTTGACGGCCAGCGGGTTGCCAGTTGCCCATCCCTGGGCTAAGTGGACTGTGTCTGTAAACTGTGTAGGTACAACATGGAAGTCCAAAGGTCAGATTACTAATGCGTCAGCCCTGCCTGCTCACAGTCAGGTGACTTTCAGGTGAAGAAATGACACGGGGGAAACCTGCAGCTAGCTGCCGGAGAGTCCCTGTGAGGACAGTTAAGAGCCAGTGTCAAAGTCAGCTGCTCTTACGTCTGCAGGCCTCTCCTCTGACTCCTCCACGTTCCTGTGTGGGTGCACTTTAACGCTCGCTCAGCCGCGCGGGGGTGCTCCAAAGTTCACAGGAAAGAAAAGAAACCAGGGGTGAGGGTGAGGGGGAATCATTCATGTCGGCGAGGTCAAAAGGTTGTCCCCTCCCCCCCCCCACCCCTCCATCTCTTCCTCCGCTACTCTCTGTCTTTGTCTCTCGTTCATCACGATAAGCGATCAAAGTCAGCAATAAGAAGTATCCCTATCAGTGCTTGGCATGTGCTGATTAGATCAACCTCCTTTCTAACAAACAGAAAAAATGCAAGTCTGCTCACATTTTTCTAACACTTCCACTTTGATGTAGCCAGAAATCGTCTATGCGTGCTCCAAACGCATCGTGCACCAGGGCTGTGTTTTAGCAAGAATTTGGTGATTTGATGCATATCTTTACCCTGAGGTCACAATACAATATATCGCAATATATTTCCATTTTTTCCTCCAAAAAATTCAAATTATAAAAGCCTAAGAATACTATTTGTATTTTACATGTTTCATATTTCTTTTAATTTCATCCATGTTTTCAATGGTTAGTCCAAATTTGCCATCAATTAGTTTAATAATATTTTTGTGGCATCTTTTAGATTTATAATATTAATTTCTTATAAAAATATAATCACTTACCACACTAACTAATAACCTATATTTTGCGCTAACATTTATCAAATGGATCAAATGAAGCTGCTACAGTCTGCGTTGCTGTCACAGGGCAACTTAAGGAGGCAGTGCGAGTACGACAGTCATTTCATTGCCCTCAGTGTTTCATATGGTCGATGCATTTACCGTCCCTCGAGGATCCCCTTCAGCTCAAGGTGCTAGACAAACATCTGCCTGCTGTTTTGTGACGGCTGACTGCAGTTAGGAGAAAAGATGTCCTGTACGGGACATTTCAGTTTGACTTAAAATACGGGACATTCTGGCTAATAAGGGACAGTTGGCACCTCTACCTCAGCCTTGTAGGTAGTGGGTGTCGGCCTAATCTGCTCAATCAGTATTAAGTGCTAACTTTTACTCACAAGGCTAACGTTTGAGTTACCATTAAGCTTGCCTTGAGCTTGGCTCCTCAGGAGTAGAGTATCCAAATGACTGAATGCTGCCAACTAGTGGTCGGACGCTAAACTGCAACACAAAACTGAACTGCTGGCATAAAAGTTTATATCATTTTTTATAATAAATATGAATGTATTTTTTGAAAAGATAACATTGATAACATATTATAAAAAAGATTTCACGCCGCTGAGATGAACAGTTGTTGAGATATTTGCATGTAAAGAAACAGGAAGTGATGTCAAAGGGGAATGTCTGAATGTAAACAGAGCATTGCTAAAATGGCTAACAACACAGACTGTAGAGAAGAATCTGATGTTTCTTTAGATTATTTTAATCACTATCATAGAGAGATGAGAAAGAGTCAGAGTTCAGATAATATTGTTTAAATAAACAAAAACCAGGGAGTTTTCTTTCTCAAAGAGTTCCCCTTTGATGTCACTTCCTGTTTCACTTTAGCTGAGCCAAGTTCAAAAGAAAATATGCCAATTATGTGTCATAAATGTCCAAAGCATGTGTTTTATGCCAAGTTTCTTAAATATAAATATATTTTCTTTGACTTTTTGTATTTCATGGACATACATGTCACAGGCACTTTAAACCTTAATTGAAAATCGATAAAGTGCTTTAATGGATAATTTAATACAGTATTGGAAAATGAAATATTGCAATATATCAGTGTATCTATATTTCCCCTATCATGCAGATTTTGTGCCACTGCACATCTTTTGGTTTGTTGCATGTTTTGTGCAAATCTGTCTTTGCAGTTAAACAGTGTTTTTTTTTTAATAAGGAGGTGTGGAAATACTGGATTATTGTGACAATGAGATCTGTGACTTGATTGTTCTTTGCCGCATGAGAGCAGCAGCCTAAAGGTGGTGTGAGAACGAGGGGCTGTGGTTTCACCGGATTCCTATCCAGTGAGCCAAGCATTTGTTTCTGTCTAGACAAAGCTCAGTTGTCGGGAGACTCGTGCAGATTCAGGACTCCAGGAAGTGGTGGTAGTTGGTTCAACTTTTTCCCTTTCTTCTTTTCATCCAGCTCACTTTTACCTCCTTTGGGGATTTCATCAAATACAGTCTAAAACTGAGTTTAGTTTTTTTTTTTTTTTTTTTTTGGTGGGAGTTTTTCTCCCATGATAGGGTGGAGACGGTTTGGTGCATTTGTGCAGTGAAGTCAACTGTGCAGGAGTCTCTCTGCCTTCATGTCTCCCACTCAGGAAATAAGATGTCCTGCTCTGCCTGCAGAAAGATTCACGGTCATTAACGCACAGACGACCACACACGCTCACTCGTGCAGGATCTGTCACTTTACCTTGTGACGCCAAGACACAACAGTGGATTTTCTGCTCTCTGCTTGTCGGAGCCACTTTGTGTGTTTCTGTTGTCTCTGAGTAATTGTGTACGTCAGGACAAAGCACAGAACAGCCAGCGTGACGGCTCTAAGAGGTCATTAACTGTTTCGCTCAGCCGTTCCCTCAGGGCTCCGTCATGGGAGCTCTGCGCGCCGTTTCACCGGAGCCAAGTCAGGATGGACTTTTAGTGTTGACAGCAGACTTTTCAGTGTGTAGGTGAAGATAGCAGAGCCTGGGAAAAGACAAAAATAAACCCCCGCAGATGCCAGTCCCAAATTAGTTCATCCAGCTTTTATCTTCTTTTATCTGCTGAGTCAGCACTCACACCTTTGTTTTTCTGTTTATAGTTGCTTCTGAATCAAACTACTTCAGCATACATTATTTTAAACATGACAAAATGTTCATCTGGATTCATCATGTTTGTAACTTTTAGACTTTACATTTACATTAAATTTCCCTCATAAAAAATTATATAAAATATCTTGTCTGCTTCAACTGTCATTTGTCTTCTTAACTGTTGTCTGGATAATTTTAGCTTTAAGCTACACTTTTGCTCCTTTTAGCTTAAAATTTCTGTTTAAGCTTGTTGCTAATGTCTTTTTAATTTTTACTTTTAGCTACAGTTTTACTAATTTATAGCTCCTAGCCATGATTTAGCTATTTTTTTTAGCTCTTAGCTACTGTTTTGTGAATTTTAGCATTTAGCTAATGTGTTGCATATTATAGCTTTTAGTTATTGTTTTGCTACATTTTAGCTTTTTCTACATTTTTTTCCCTAGTTTTTACTTTTAGCTACAGCTTTACTAATTTATAGCTTTTGGCTACAATTTAGCTATTTTCAGCACTTAGCTACTGTTTTGTAAATTTTAGCATTTAGCTAATGTTTTGCCTATTTTAGCTTTAAGGGACAGTAGTTGTGTTATGTTGTAGTTTTGCAGATTTTTGCTTTGGTTCCAATAATTTAATACATTTGATCAGTCTTTCTGTCCCCAGCACTCATTCTGCGTTTTCAAGAAAATATAATTTCTTTAGTTTTAATTTGGTTTATTCATCACATAGAAACATTGCTACTTTCCTAAAATTCACAAATAGCATAGAATGTAAATTACATGATTCTACTTCAGTTTATAAATATTACCTCCAGATGTACCTGATAACTTTTACGTTTGAAAATATATTCTGGGTTGAAGATAAGATGTTAAGCCTGTTTCACACAGCAAGATAATTACATTGATTTTTGATCTGATTTTCCCTTTCTGACCATCTTAAAGAGGACACATCAGGCAAAACTCACTTTTTAACCTTAGAAACATTTTGTTGTGAACTTGGAGTCTCTAGTTGTGCAGATAAGTTACATTTCTTCTCTCCTGGTCCTGCATAGATATTTTAGTTCTGTTTGGGTCATATTTTTCAGTTAGTTTAGTTTTCTCTATTTTCTATGACATATTTAGAACACCTGTGATGGACTTGCAACCATTCCAGACTCCAGAGTGTACCCCGCCCCCCGCACTGTGACTGCTGATATGGGCACCAGTGCAGGCCTGGTGCTAGTCATCTGGGTGCCCTAAGCGCAACTGCTTTGTGGTCCCCCCCCCGTCCCCCCACCCCCACACACACACACACACACCCACACACCCTCCCAGAAATGAAGAATAACTTCACACAGCATAGACTCAACTTTTTCTTGAGCAAATATGTTAGGTCA
>JAUBOC010000103.1:25103648-25118971 GCA_032275365.1 Anablepsoides cearensis | reverse complement strand
GGGGGACCCCCCTGGCGGGCCGCACGGGAATCACCCGCGGGCCGCATCCGGCCCGCGGGCCTTGTATTTGACACGTGTGTTTTATAGCAAACTTACAGACAAATCAAAGGTTTACATTCTGAGCTCTGAAAACAGTCACGGTTATTATTCTTCACTAAGTGTCTTCCTGTCTCTCAAACTGGGGCTGATTTTAATAAAGTAATGTACAGGTTGTGTCCAGTCTCTGCTTATTATAAAAAAAAATACTCGTACAAAAGTATAACCTGTTGTGTTTTCTCCTCCAGGCAGCCGTTTGGACACTTTGCCTCGATCTCTGCCATCCAGTGCACCGAGTTATACGAGTACTGTCTGACACTCGGTGGTAAATGTGTTACTTTACCGTCCTTTCAGGTATTTCACACATGATGAGATAAAAACCGTAGCAGCTGATGAATTTACTATCCTCCAGTCATTCTGAATAGTTTCCTCTTGTGTTCAGGTGTACAAACTGTTGTACGCCTGTAGGTTGTTGGACTGTGGGCTCTCCTCCCAGGCCTTTCATTACTGTGAGGTGGTGGGACGGGCCCTCCTCAGGCAGGCGGAGCCGAACTTTGTGCTGACAGGGGAAGTGGTTAAGGTTGGTATGAGCACCTGAGCGCTCGTATTCATGTGTTCTGTTTAAAAACGATGGACGTGTGTTTTATTCCTCCTGCAGCTGTCAGACAGACTGAGGGGCTCAGAGGCTCAGTGCAGCGACACTGGGTTCAGTGGATCTCTGCTGGAACCAGAGTGGCTCAGACACCTGCGAGCTCGACATCAAAGTCTACAGGTCATCAGCTTGTTTTGTTTTTATTTCAAACTTTGTAGAAGATGACAATGTCTGAAGAAAACTTTAGCATGTTTGTCTATTGTGTTAGCAAAATATCTTAGGAACCAGTGGACTAATTAACCCAATTAAAGATGATCAGCTGGCATTAGGAAACACAAAAATGTCTATAATTCAGGCAACTTTACAGATATGGATTTTAAATTAGAAGCATTTTTAATCTAATTTGATTTAATCCAGACAGTCTTAAGGCATGCATTCACAGCCCTTTTTCAATTCATTTTCCTTCTCAATTTAGGGATTTAGGAAAAGGTGTCTGTTTGACTACAGCAGGGCTTCTCAAACATTTTTGATCTGGGACCCCGTACAGGGGTGAAAAACTTCCAGGGACCCCCCTCATAAAGCCCATGCTGTTTTAAAAGATAATTGACTCTCCTTTCAACCCCTAAATGCCATAGGAATATATCTTTTTTTATTTAGTTTATTATGTTTGTTTTATTAGTTAATTGTTCTCCATGCATTTTAAAATTAAAAACCAAATTAACAATTTAGTGAAATTTTTAGAGGACCCCCAAGATACCTCTCGTGGACCCCAGTTTGAGAACTTATGAACTAGAGAGCCCAAAAACCTCTTTTAAACCATTCCAGTTAAAGTAACATAATCTAATATAATGTAATATAAGCAGAATTATTTCAAGTTCTCCATATAAAATTTCTTTTCGTTCGTTTGTTCGTTCGTTAGTTCATTCATTGGTTGTCTTTTTTTGATTGACACCTCTTTTTGACCAACTGGGTTCATCTATTGACTCTCCAAAGCACAAAATGTGTGGGAAGCCCCTCATGTCCCACCTGTCTGTGGTACATGTGATTGATTGGCTATAATCAACCAATCAGCTCTGAGCTTCATCCTGACAGCACAGCTTTGCAGCCAATCAAATGACCTTTTATTTGATATGCAGTTTTGTAAATAAGGAAAAAAGTTACTGGTTATAAATCTTTATCTTGTAACAGTTTTAATACCAGGTTGCTCTGTGTGAACTGATCCTGTCTGTCTGTGTGTTCTTTGTTGCAGCCTGAACTACCGGTTGTTGTTTTTTTGTTTACTTTTACAGCTGCAGCATTTTAATCACACATTCATGATTCCCAGGAGGTTTATTTTATGTAACTCCCATTCTGTTGACATACGTTAGCCAGCTCGTCAGATTAAATGTCTTGACAGAACACTGCAGACTGGAGACTCAGGCTCTGGTTAGTAACTGATATCAGACTCTTTTTTATTTTTTAGCATCCCTCCCAACAGATCATATTTTAGATAGAGCCAGCTACGCTTTTTATGATCAAACACCTGAAACTCCAGCGACGGTACCATTAACTGTAAGCTAACACTCGTATTGCTCTCCCTAATGTGGGTAAGACGGTGAACAGTTTGCCTGTAAGGTTCCCAGCGCTGGTTAATGATCTGATCTATTTTAGGTAATAAAAATACTCAACTAATGAGGTATTTGAATGTGTCCGACTCAGACAGGAAGTTATGAATGGACTGAAACTTACGAGCCTCCTGCTGCGAGGAGCGGCCTGGCCTACGAGGAGGTCTGCTCAGGTAATAATCACAGCTCTCTTTTGTTTAAATCAGGCTTGTGTTACTTAAACGCTTCACTTTGTTACACTTTTATTTGTCTCCATAGAGTCGGATCTGGATGGTTTGAGCTGTTACACTCTGGGAACAGAGCCGGAGCCTTTTTGTTCTAGAGCTTCTGAGGACAGAGAGAGGTTTGAGGGTCAAACTGGAGGAGATCCAGAAGAAATGACTGCACAGAACTGGTACAAGAAGATAAATGTACTTTATTCACTGTATATAGAAGTCTGGTCCTGACTGTTTGTTGCTTTGTCCAGGCCTCACACTGCTCCTCCCTCCATGCCAGCTCCAGCTCTCTATAGTCCTCCAGGCCCCGGTGTGGCCCCGGGCCAGGACTTCAGTTATCATAGCACAGATAGTGTTGAAGCCAGAAGTTCCCAGCAACATTGTCCTCCTAGTAATGTGTCAGCAGCAGCTGAGGGTGAGATCCCAGCCGCCTCATTCACTCATGTCTTTATCCTGATGCTGCTGCTCTGGTCTAACAGTTTTATTTTTCTGCTCCAGCAGAATTCATGTTTGGGGCAGAAAAGGTAAGAAAATATCTAAAAAATAAAGAAGCAAAAAGCTAGCATCTTAGTTTGATCACATTTGAGAGGTTTGGAAAGTGAATCAAAGGTAACCTTTTGTTTTTTTTTATGTTGAAAAAGGACAATCAGATGTTGGACGTCACCATCGCTCAACTAAACCAGCAGGTCGTCCCTCCAGCTGTGGAGGGGTCTGAGGAGACCACTTCAAAGGAGGTGAACTGTAGTATTCAGCTCAGACAGGAAAGTATAGGGTGTCCCGATACAGGTTTTTCTCTAAATGAGTACAAGTACTTCAGTTTAAGTACAAAGTACTTACAATCTAACCATCAAACTTATCATCATCACAATAACAACCTGTGCAACAGACAAAAAAACTGGTAAACTGCAACAAACGTTCGGCTCAAATGTTTGCATTTATGCTTTTTGTCAGCATCAGTCTGATAAACAAAAGACTTGAGATCAAATCATAACCACCTGGTCAGTGGAGAAAACATTGAACTGCAATGAGAGGATTTGCAGTTGGATTTATTTTCAGATGTTTTTATTATTTATAAAAAACAGATAGTATGAGGTGTTTTTCAGTGTTTAGGGCAACAGACAGAGTTTAACGAGGGAGATGTTTTAAAGTCATTAAGAAACTGTATTTCATGCAGTTTGTTGTTTTGCTGCTCAAACAGCAGCTGTGTCTTTTTACACACCTGGTTTGAATGAACAGGTGATCATCAGGTTCCTGCTGAACTTAAAGGAGGTAATTCATTGACTGAATGGAGACATAAACACTGCATACTTCCGTATTTGTTCATTAATAAAGTCATCACAATAAGCTGTGTTATATCTCACATCGCAGGTTTTCCTGATGTCGTGCAGCACTGTTGGAAAGTGGTGGAAAACATTTGAGGCCAAAATCTTTTTAGAATGACACAAAAACTATTTGCATATACTCTATAATGTATGTATCAGACAAAAAGATCTAAAAACATTTTGGTAGAAAACTTGGTAATAATTTCAAAGGGACAAATCATGCAAAATCCACATTTATTATCACAATTATTAAATACATTTTGTTGTGTTCTTAGAGTCTCTAGGAGTGCAGAACAGTTGAATTTAGTCTCTCCTGGTGATGCAAAGATATCTTAACATTCAGTTTGGGTCAGATTATTCAGCCTGTTTTCTTAATTGTTACAATATTTGTGACAGAAGTTCTAAATAAGGTCTGGACTTAGCAACTACACGATGGTGGTCTTCATTCTCCTCTGGCTCTGGGTCAGACTCTGGCTCTGGATTTAAAGAAACAGCATCAAAACAATTTGATCTGAGACACGCCTCAGAAAAGAGGTAAAAGAGGGGCTTGTGGAGTTACAATAAGGATGAATTCAGACCAAAGCATTGCAGTTCCACTTTATATAGACCCCAACTGAAGGATTTAAAAGTGAAAAAGAAGGATTTGAAAGCATCATATGTCTCTCTTAACTTTTGGGCACAACTGAAACACAGAGGTCAAACTCAGTTACACAAAGGGTTGCACAATTCAAAACTTGGTTCAAGGTAAGGCCCAGTCTCTAATTATTATAATGTGAAATGTGGATTTGCCTTTTCTTTTTTCTTTATGCAGACAAAGACAGGCTGGTTCAGCGGATGGTTTAAATCCAAACCCAGCAATTCTCAGAAGGAAAAGTTGGAGCAGGAAGGTCCAGCTAAGGCTGTAAGAGTCCAGCAGATGGTAAACAGCTCATTTACAACCAAGGCTTCACTGAGTGATGACACATTTTTATATTCTCAGGATCCTGCTGGTCTTTGTCCTCCTCCAGCACCTGCAGCCCTCCCACCTGGAACATTTCCACCCCCGCTCTCTGCTGCAGGGATAAATCCATTTTCGAGGAAAGCAGGTGAGTTGTTTCTTTAATTAAATCGACTTCTTGTTATAATAAATATAAAAAAACATGCTCAAGCTCTGAACGTTCTGCTTGTGGGTGTACAGCCCCCCCCCGCCCCGGTCCGTTTCTGCGTAGCTGCAAATTGAACACATTTGCAGATCAGTGTCCAGTTCCTGTCACTATATGCAGTTGCAGTTATTTCGCACTGAAATGTGAAACTTTGCAGGAGTTTGGCTGCAGATGATGACCTTTAACCTTCATTTAGTTACACAAATGGAACATTTTTTTAAATTAATGTCTGTGTGTTTGGTCACAGGGCAGCAGCTGGGGTAGGAGCTGCAGGACATCACAGGTACAGTCACACACTGGTAAAATATACAGTATCTGTTGAAACGACGTGGATTAAACCTTTCACTGTGTTTGCAGGATGGTGTCACTGAAATCGTGAGGGTGCACATATTCAATATGGCTAATTAGTGAAGTGAGGAGGGACAACCTACTACTTGGATTTCATTTGAACCCCTGCTGAGCCCCCTCCCACCATGTTGCATGGACGGTACAGAAATCCTATCATGTCATATTGCACCGACTGAAACAGCTGAGCTGTGCTTCCTGAACGCTGACTGCAGAGAAACTACCACTGGGTGCAGGGCACATTTGAAGGGGGGGGGGGGGACTGTTTCCACACTGAGGATGCAAGTTACCATGTAGTAACGTGTGGTACATTTATTTTTTACACACTACATACTGTACATGCTGCAGCTGATTATAACTCTTCTGAATCAGTGCCAGCACTCTCCATCCACCAGCTCTATAGTATTGGCGTGCACAGAGTGCAAAAATACACATATAGAACAGAAACAAGATACATGGAAATAATGTAGTGTTTTTGTTTTTTTACCAGCTGAGAACGTTTGATTTTTAAAAGCTGTAAGAAACTCAATGCAAACAAGGAAATCGAACAAAAAAAGTTATTCTGATTTGTATTAAATTGCATTTTGTTGGAAAAAGCTTACATCAGCAGTTTTCCGGGTGTATCCAGGGTGAGTCAAAAGTCTCAGGACGCCCTTTTATTTCAGAAAGAAAAGAGATAATTACATATCTGAATTAAGTAACAGGTGAGGGGGGGGCCAATCTTTGGAGCAGGGTTATTATAGTTAACTAAAACTAACTAAATAACGAAAACTAAATTTGAGAAAAACATTTTAGTTAACTAAAATAAATGAAAACTGTAATAAAATTAAAAAACGATAACTAACTAAAACTGTATACCGTAATCTTTTTACAAAACTAACTGAAATATTAGAATATCCTTAGTTTTAGTGTTTGTCAATTTATTTTGAGACATGTGGATCTTTTATTTTTTTTAATAGAGTAGTTTCACATTAGCTGTGGGCAGCTAACAGCACCTCTATCTGTAACAACACTTGTTTACAGTCTGCTGCTCAGCATCATCTGCTAAATGATGACAACAAAGGTTGCGAGAAAACACCAACGTCCATTTTGGGATTCCTTTGAATATGATTGTGAGAAAAATCAAAGAAAGTGTCTTGTAGTGGAAACAGGTGATAAAAAAGGTGGAATGCTCCTCAAGGGAAAAACTGCACGAGTAAAGCTCACACAAGATGACTACCTATAGCTATCTTGACACGCTAGCTTCTCTCAGTAGCTCCCGTAAAAAACAATCAACAGGAAGCACCAGGTTGGAGACAACTACTGTCATCATCCTAAAATAATCACCTTTGTTGACAAAATTAAGTTACGCAATTATTTTAGGAAGGTGTCACTACAATGAACATTTTAACTAGCGACCAAATAGCTGTTGGTTAGTGAACTCACAGAAACATCACAAGCTGGAGGATACATTGGCAAATATGTTTGTTCAAACTAAAAAAAAAACCAACAGTAGCAAATCCACTGTAAAAACGATTTAAAACTAACTGAATTAAAAGAAAAAAGTCAAAACGAAATAAAACTATACCATAATGAAATAACCAAAACTGTTATAACCTTGCTTTGAAAAAACTTGCTCTTGTTCCAATATGGCTGCTTTCAACATGGCGGACCTAACCTAAAAGATAGACCCCCTCATCCATTACTTGCTGGGGTATTCAAATGTCATTTTCCCTCTGAAATAAAATAAAAGGGTGTCCTGAGAGTTTTGAATCACCCTGTAGGTTTGAAATTCTGCAATCCAGTTTGGCAAAACATTCAGCTGAATCCACCAAATAACATCTGGGAATTTGAGTCACATGATGACTAAACACAAATATATAAGAAATATATTAAAAACATGTATATATAAATATGTACAATAGGTTGCCTTCAGGCCCAGGGTACCTCTTTCAAAAGAGATCCGTGATCTCAGTGGGATTTGCCTGGTTAAATAACAAATAAATAAATAATAAACGTAAAGGAAAGGGAACAAGTAAGAGAACTGTCAAGAATAGATATTGGAGATCAAACACTGAGCTCAGTTTTCAAACTTTAAACTTCTTCTAGACTGGTAGGTTTACCATTCCAGTTGAACTTATCATTTTATTAGCATACTTTACTCAACAAATCTGAGTATAACTATGTACCAATACATCAAAACGATCTGATTTTTCCATTCCAAATGTTAACATATTTTCAGCCACTGAATCTGTTTCTAAAGATTTTTTTCTGACCAGCTTCACGACAACGAATGCTTTGAATGTTTTGTACAAATTTTGTAAAGTGTAGAAGCTGAAGTTGCAATATTCAGACAAACGTAACGACGCGTTCTCATGTTATCAGGGTGCCAGGATTGATGGCAGCACATGTCAGGACGGGCGGGGTGAGATTAGAAAGGACCTCTGACAGGCAAATGTCCAGAAGTCTTTATTGCCCTCCCCTGCCAGCTTATATTTACAGACCTACACTGTTTATGTGCTGATGATTCTTTTGGTATCTTTAAATGAAAACGGGACTTATATTTATGTCATCATATTAAACCCATCAAATTTAATTATATTTTGCTTCCAAGATTCTAACTGTTCTTTGTCTTGAGTTTTGACTGCCTTTCAATTTTTGGTTTAATTTTTTGCACCTATTCTTATTTTTTTCACTCATTTTTAGTTCAGTTGTTGTATGTGACCACAACAGCATATTGTACAGTGTGTTCTTTAAATACAGTAAGTAGACAAGTTGAGGACAAAACATAAGTCTATGGGGGATTTGTCTTAAAGATAAAGACCTGCCTAATCAAGTAAAAATCATCCATCCATTTTTTGCTGCTTATCAGTGGTTGAGTGACAACAGGTCCAGGAGGGAAACCCAGACTTCCCTCTCCCTCCTGGAGGATCCTAAGGTGTTCCCAGGTCAAAGAGAAGATGAGTTCCCTCCAGCAAGTTCTGAGTCATTAATCTGAAGACACCAACAAAACCACATCATCTGCAAAAGCAGAGACAAGTCCAAACCAGAGACCCTACTGCGGGTCCAAAAGCATCAGGGTGGGGTCTTTTTTACATTTAAAAATAACTACTAAAAATAGGTTTGTCTTAATTGTGACGAGATTGTGGTTAGAGCACTTAAAAACTAGTTGACCTGATGTTGATCAACCAAAAACAGTTGGAGTACAGGTCTCTACTACTGTTATGGGTCAAATGCTGAAAAGTTTGGGAACCACTGGTCTAAAGCAACCTTTGTACCCCATCCTTGCAGAAGGACAGGCACCAACAGAGGCCCTAAACATGGTCCTTTCAGAGTCCATGTCCCCGACCACCCTGGTGCCATGCAACAAACTCCTGTAGATCTGAGTTAAAGATCTCAAAGATGGGGTGCTCTGCCAGCAGTTCCCAGTTTCCCTTCACTTTTTGTTTGTTGGACAGAACTGGAAAAACCAGTCTTCACCTGCCGCTGGACCCAACTCAACACCAGGTGGTAATCAGCTGTTCACCCAAATGTCCAAGACTTGGGGTCTGATGACTCGATTATAAAACGTATCATTGACTTTTGGCCTGTGGTGGTCTTTCACTAATTCCACTTATTTGCCACCCTATGCTCAATCATGATGTTTTTTGGACAGGCCATATAGCACAGACGTCCAACTACATAACACTGTTCAGGTTCAAATCAAAGAGACCATTCCTCCTCCTTCTAAACACGTCCCTCTAGATCAACGGTCTTCAACCCTGTTCCTTGTGAGCCACTATCCTGCACGTTTGATGTTTCCCTGCTTCAACACACCTGACTGAAATGAATGAGGGGCAGATATTAAGGGACTTTGTCATTGCCAACATGGGCATTGAAGTCCCCCAGGAGAGGAACCCCTTCCAGGATCCCCTTCCTGATGATCTGAACAACTGTTTGGTGCATTAGCACAATCATAACTTCCCTCGCCTGACTCAAAGCCACAAAGAGGTGACCCCTCTTCTTCATCTGAGAGAATTCCAAAACTGAGACGCTCAGCTGGGAGCTTGTGAGTTTTCCCACACCCCCGACACCTCTCTCCCTAAATAACTCCGGGGCAGGAGAGAGTCCACCCCCTCTCCAGGAGTCGGGTTCCAGAGACCAAGCTGTTTGTAGATACACACCTAGAGCAGGTTTATGTTACCAGGAATTGGCCCACATGTTTCCCTGCTCTCACCTGTCACCTGGGTTGTATACACACAACCTTGATGGCTCTTTTTGAAGGTGGTGGACCCACATGGAGGTGGCTTCCTTTCATTTTGCTTTGTTTTTTTCAGCCCTGGCCCAAACGTTAAGAACGCTCACAAACAAGCTTCCTCCCCAGCCTGGCTTTAGGGGGTAACCCAGTGTATTTGTTCCCTGTCAAGGTCTTTGAATCACTTTTAGTCCAACTCCTCCCATATTTATTTATTCTTTTCTAGAACGGTCAAATACAAGGAGCTTGAGGGAAAAGTTAGACCCAAAGTTTTGGATTGACCTTCAGAAAGGCAGAAAAAAATTCAAGATTACCATAAAGTATGACTCCTTGAAAGCAAAATATAAATGAAGACTTTTGCACAGTGCTGTATAATTTTGTATAGCCACAAGTATTGAATGTTTATATATTGAATAAAGATATTGTCATGCTGCTTTGTGTTTGAAGTATTACTGCAGAGTGTCGGTGCTATGATACATTCAAGCTTCCTAAGGAGGAAGATCTGTATTTTATAAACTATTAAAATATCCATTCTAAAGTCCCTGTGTAATTGTTTTTGTTTCCCCGTTTAATGCAATACCCACTCTAGAGTCAAATAAATAACATTGAATTAATATTGCTGCCAAAAACATAGCTGTGATTCCGAACAGGGCTCCTGTCTTAGCGTGGAGCAGGTGACAACATGGCAGGTGCTGTATCGTTTTACCATTAGTCTGCAGTAGCCAAGTGTGAGCGGCCAAGGAATGCAGCATGCTGACAAACAGCATGTGAGGCAGTGTGGTCAGTAATGCACACACATTCAGCACCGGCTGATTTATGAACAGTCATGTCAAAAGCAGCATCCAAGGACTCAAGAATTTTAACAGGGTTAATACATTAAAAACACTTGCTTCATATTTTACACAACTCTTCGTTAAGCTGTACTTTCCCACTTCCTGTTTACAAAGCTGACTTTTAGTTAAGCAGATAAAATATGCAGTGAATTGAGTGATGCATTTAGATAAGTTTTGTTCCCATAAGGTTGTGAGTGATCTTTCTGTTCGTACTGTTGTTTTATTGTTTGTTTTTGGTTGCTCCATTCAACAGGGTACGCCAAGGCAAGTGAACACGCATAAAAGTTTTGTAACTGTTTTATACCAGAACCAGAGCCTCGGGATCACACAACCACAGAGCTAAACCTGCCCTCGTGATATTTTTGTTCATAAAGAAGAAAAACTCCTGAATTTTTACATTAGAGTTCAAACATATTCTCATCTTTATACGACTCTTGCAGTTTGATTGCTGTTGGTAAAATAACAGATTATTAGTGTCACATGAACAGTCAAATAAAACCATGACTAATCAATAATCTTCCCTGAACCTTTAAGGCTGAAGCGCTTTGTAAAATACTTTGATTACTTTGTCTCAAAAACAGTTAAGGCAAAACTCAAGAACACTTTCTGCTGCTTCAGGTGTACACGTGTTAGCAACACATAGTAAATAGGTAGTATAAAATGTGTATCTAATGTATCTGGTACCTATAATGTACATACTGGGTTCATGCATGGCACTTACTTTGTACATACCTAATACTTACCTGATACATACCTAGTACCTACAGGGTAATTACTGTGTACATACTTGGTACTTACTGAGTATTATGTACCATAGCATGATATGTACTTGCTGTGTACCAGGCAAGTAACTTGCAAACACCAGATAAATAATGTAAATACGCTGTAAGTACCAGGTATGTAACCAGTACATCCCAATTAAGTATCCTTTAAGTAGAAGGTGAGTACCCAGTAAGTGCTAGGTATGTACTCTGTAAGCACCTACCCTGAAAATAAACTCAAGGACCATATATGTATCCTGTAATTACCAGTCTTTTTCTGTGTAAGTACCAGGTATATACACTGCAATTACCAGTCTAATATAATGTAAGTACTAGATATATACCCTGTAAATATCAGGTAAGTACCATATTATGCACCCTGTAATTACCAGTCTAATACCATGTAATTATCATGTAAGTACCCTGTAGGTATGCTATTGGTACCAGGTACCTACCAGGCTGTATTGTTACATGTATGTTTAAAAAACACTGAAGTATTTTACAGTTTTGCTTCCTATGTGCTTCACAGTTCTCTCTGAAGAAATAAATGCAGTATTTTTCCACAATAGCAGGACATGTAAACCAGCATGCCAGAGGAGAGGACAATACATATTTCTACCACTGACTGATATGACCTGAAGCAGTTGATCGTAGGGTTGGGCAATATTGGCAAAAAAATTAATCACGATTAATTGTGGTATTTAGCCGATAATGATTAATTTGACAATGAGTCCCTGGACACATGACCAATTCAGTGGGAAAGATTTGCTCTTTGGAAAAATCTGTTCCAAACTGTGTCACAATTTTAGACTTCCAGCTATACATCAAATTTTAAATTGTGTTGATAGATGTTGGTCACATAGTGGAGAGGAGGAGTGAGCAGACTGACTGGTGGCCTTAATTGTATTAATCGTCAAGTGCCCAAAAACTATCGATTAATGTTTTTCTGACAATTGCACACGATACGATTATACCCAACCCTAGTTGATCCTCTGCTGCCAAGACTTGATGCTTAAGTTGCTTTGAGTTGTCCTGAAGTTCACACTGGTTCGTAGAAGTGATCGAGTCTTTAGTAGATAAACTGTGGGACTAGACTTCAACTAGTGTTTTTAAGTCCCGAGTACATATTAGTAGTACTCCTTGGACAGCATGACAGTTGACGTCTTTTGCTGTACTTTAATGTTTTATTATTATTTTACTTTGGATGGTTTTATGGAGTCTTGTGTTTGATATATCAGTGTTTTTGTGAGCAGCACTTTGGCGGTTGTGTTTAAATGTGGTGTATAAATAAATTGGATTTTTTTAGTTTAGTTCTCTGATTATCCTTGAAACGCTGTCAGTCAGAAACTGTCTCACTGTATCAGAGAAAAAGTTCGCACAACCAAAATGCAACGAGGCAGAGTTTCATGGATTAATATTTGAGTTTGGATTGTGACTTTTTATCTTATTTTGTTCAACATTTACCTGTCAGCTGCAGCATCAGTGTTGTGCCGGTGAAAGGTTTTCTCCCACAGCCTTCTCTTAGGAACCCAACACCATCTGGGATTGTGGGGGGTGTTTTAAGAATTTGACACATGGTAATTATAAACAAAAGTGAGATCAGCAAAGGAAACTAGCATTCCTCAATGGAAATGCTTTTCACACTTATCAAAAGTAGATCTTGCGTGATCAGTTCTGATTATCAGCTTCAACCACAACTAATTTTAGCTCAGTATCTGCAAAAGTGACAGAATTAAAACTATGCTTGTGTTGGCTGGAACTGATTAGCCGTGGCGGCCATATTGAACTGAGTTGGTTTGCAAAGAGAGTTACAATAGATGTAAATGATTATTTTATGGGAGTTTCCTTAAATTCCATCAAATGATTCATGAGATACAAACACATGCATGCAATGACAGGATTTCCTATTGTCATGAAAGGCAGGCAGTTCATCTAACTGCCTCGAGACATTCAGGCACTGAGTGGAGAGTTTGTAGCACATAGGTTAAAAAATGAGTTTTGGTCTTTAATCAGTCTCACACCCTTTTCTCTCGTGTTCTAGCCCGTGCTGTGCCAGCTTGTTGGCGCACAGGAACGACTTGTCACACTCCACACAGACAAAGATCCTCCCGGCGCAGGTTTGCTCCTGGTGCAGCGTCAGGTTGGCCAGGTGGCTGAAGTTCTTGCTGCAGCCGGCGCAGCTGTGAGGCCTCTGGTTGTTGTGGACGAACTGGTGCCGAACCAGGCGGGAGGCCATGGCGAAGGCCACGCCGCACTCCGAGCACTTGTGGGGCCGCACGCCGCTGTGGATGGCCTCGTGCTCCGTCAGGTTGGAGGATTTGGTGAAGCACTTGGAGCACACGGCGCAGATGTACGGACGCACGCCCGTGTGGATCTTCTGGTGCTCGGCCATGCGGCTGGCCAGGGCGAACGCCTTCCCGCAGTCGGGGCAGCAGAACGGTCTCTCCCCCAGGTGCTTCCGCTCGTGGCGCTTCAGGGAGAGGGGCTTGTTGAAGGTCTTCCCGCAGTGCGTGCACGGGAAAGGCTTGTTGTTGGTGTGCATGTTCCTCTCGTGCTTCCGCAGGTCAGAGGAGCGGATGAAATCCTTCCCACACGTGCCGCAGGTGTAGGGCTTCTCCCCTGTGTGCGTGCGGATGTGCTTGCGGTAATCCGAGGACCAGATGTAGGTTTTAACGCAGAAGGGACAGTGATAGGGTCTCTCGCCCGTGTGCAGACGCTTGTGCTGCTGCAGCGTGCCCTGGTGCGAGTACGCCTTGCCACATATGTCACAGATGTGAGGCTTGAGTCCAGTGTGAGTTTGTAGGTGACTCTGCAGGTTGCAGAGCTTCTTGAAGGCCCATTGGCAGTGTGTGCATTTAAAGGGACGCTCCTCTGCATCAACTCCAACACGTCTTTTCATTACGAATAAAAGCTGAGGGATTTTGTCATCTTTGCTTTTCTTTTTACTTCTACCATGCTTATTGTCACTTTTGTTCGAAGAACATGTTTCTTTTTTCAGATTGATCGGCCTCTGATGTGCTTCGTTTTGGCTCTTCTTGATGTGTTTGGTGGATTTTTCCCCCTCCTCCTTCAAACCCACTGATAGTTCTTCATTCCGGTCTTGCATTTTATTGGTTTCGGTGTGTGTTGGAAGTTGCAACAACTCTCTGCCGTCGTCTCGCTCGTCGTTGACTTCGACGTCCTCTGCTGGTGAGAGCTGAGCAAACTTTTCCACCAGAGTCCAGTTTGGTGTTTGAGGGTTCAGGTAAAGGATTCCAGTCTCACCTCTCTCTGCAGGTGGCTCGCCACCCGGACAGACTCCGTCAGACAAAGAGTCGGTGTTCTCGTTCTGACCCATGATGTGTCCGCCGAGTTTGTCTTTGCATTTCCTGCTTCTTTTTCCCACAGCTGTCCTGTTAGACATCTGCAGATCGAAATAACAGTTTTATTTTCCACACCTCGCAGAAAGACCAACAGATAATTAGTAACATGCATCAGTGTCTTACAGAGCCAACACCTTTGTAAACGTCATTTAAATAACACCTCAATCATAAAAAAAATCCTTAAGTTTTTTTTTTTTTTATTGTACAATAAATAGTTTAAAAGACTAAAAGTCTTTTAGAGGAACTTACCCTGAGTTCTCCCTGCAGACAGGTCAGGTCCAACATATGCCACAGGGATATACTAACCCAGGGTCTTGAATAACTTTAGGAAAGATGTCCGGTGGTCTTTTAGGGCGGGATTTGGCAGCAGCCGTGTGGGTCAGCATTTATCCTGCAAGTCAGCAGCAGCAAGGATATCTGCAGAAGAAGGCTCACCTTACCTTCCTGTCACTTAACGTACCAGCCTGTTTGTACACCCTTTAAAGTACATGGCACACATACACACACGGTTTGTTTCTCTATCCTCATGGGGTCTTTCCATTGGTTTCCATTATGTATCCCAAAGGGAATTTTTAATCCGTTCTATGCCCATATTACCAATTTTGCAAAAGTTACAACACAACAGCCACATTAAGGCAAAAAATGTACTAGGTAATAAAAATTGTTACTTTTACCAGTGTGTAAATCATTTTTTAATATCATTAAACTTAATGTGATGTTAAAACTATTTGCAGCCACATTAAAAGGTCAGTGATATCACAGTAATATATATGTATAAATGCTCATCTACACTCACCGGCCACTTTATTAGGTACACCATTCTAGTAACGGGTTGGACCCCCTTTTGCCTTCAGAACTGCCTCAATTCTTCGTGGCATGGATTCAACAAGGTGCTGGA
>JAUBOC010000103.1:25089892-25100210 GCA_032275365.1 Anablepsoides cearensis | reverse complement strand
AGGAAGTACAGTCTCTGCTGGGCCTTTTTGAGGATGGAGGAGATGTTGGGCTCCCACTTCAGGTCCTGTGAGATGGTAGGAACCTGAAGGACTCTACTGTAGACACGGGGCTGTTGAAGATGGGGAGGGGCAGCAGTGCTGGGGGGTGTCTCCACTCTCATCTCTACTGTCTTGAGCGTGTTCAGCTCCAGGTTGTTCAGGCTGCACCAGGACAGCAGTCGTTTCACCTCCTGTCTGTATGCAGACGCGTTGTTGTCATGGATGAGGCCGATGACTGTAGTGTCATCTGCAAACTTTAGGAGTTTAACAGTCGGGTCATTAGAGGTGTAGTCATTGGTGTATAGATAGAAGAGCAGTGGAGAGAAACAACATCATGTAAGGCCCACCACTGAGCCTCATTTGAACTCATCTTAAAGAATTTCCACTGAAGTTGGATCAGTAATCTGATTTTCAACTTTCCAAAGATTCCAAAACCAGACCTCCATGAGATAATTTAGTGATTATTTTTACGCCATTTTGTTCTCATTAGACTCCACTATGTAATAACAGGAATATTTCATTAATTAAGATGTATTATTTGAGTGTTGACTTAATTTTCTGAGCAGTGTTTGTGTCTTCTTTCACTCAGTGTGTCTGCTGTTAAGACTTGTGGTCCTCTCTTGGTTTACCCCAGAGCCCAGATGGTTCACCCTCTGCCAGGTATAATGTTAGATCTCCTTTTAGTGATCATTGACCTCTTGAGCCCCAATGCAAACCAGCATTTCCTGTTTTCTATATCTTTTAACTTCTGTTAACTCAAGATGTGTCAGTTAAACCTGGACATGTTTGGTATCAATGGAAAGCTAAGAATCTTGGCTAAAATCTCATGGAAACTATAATTACATCCACCAAACAAGGTTCAAATGACAGCCAGTTGAATCAGAAAGTAAACAAACTGTACAAAATGGGATTGTTGCAAATCTGTAAATACATTACAACAAATCTGTAAATACATTACAACAAATCTATAAAGGATCATTTTTTGACATTTGTTTTTAAAACAAGTCAAAGTAGAAACCTAAATAGGTCATAAACTGTGTTGAAAGTTTTTTTTTTTTACTTGATTTTGAGTGAATATGATCCAACTAAAGTCAAATATAATTTCTCATTGTTTTATATAATATATATGGTGACAAAATAAATGTTTGGATAATTTTTCAAAAGAACAAATATTCAATAACAGGTCTTTTCAGTCAGGTAAAAAAGTATATTTTTTGCAATTAAAAACTTCAGATTTCTTAACATTTATTAATGGTACCATGATGGTCTGTCCTGTGCAGAATGACAAAATGCTAAATTCTTTCTGTACTAAAACCTCTGTAACTTTGCTGCAGTTAATTTTAGCAGCATGAATCTTTGCACAGGTAATGTCCACAAGTGGATTTATGGTTTCCAAGAGGTTTTAGCCTGATTCGTTATGGATTTAAATATGTTATATACTGTCAAATGCAAAAATATATTCAGACAGAAGAGAAAAAAATGTAAAAAAAATTATGTTCCATCCTCAATATCTCTAGAACAACAGCAGCTGTTTTAATACTTACACCTCTAAAACAATCTCCCAAGTGTTAGCTTTATTGCAATACCAAGATTATTTAAGTACAGTTTGTAAATGCTGAGATACACTCAGTTATATTTCAGCATGGTATTTCGAGCAAAAACATCAAGAAAACCCCTTGGGGCTTAAGAGGTTACAGGTATTTATGCTTCAAGTTTCTTTTTATACAAATGTTATTGAAGTTACAGCATAGTTTTAGAAAATCTCAGTTATGTCAAATGTTTTTCCAACAACGACCACTAAGTGTCGCTGTGCACCTATTTTTATTTTTCTCAGTTTATGTGGAAAATAACTGTTCTTCAAGGCAAAAACGATCAGTTTTCTCATTCTTTTCTAAAAATACATCTAATTGTGTACATGTGTGCTGCTAAGAAAAGCAGTGTTCTTATGTGTACACAGGAAACTGTTGGCTATTAATAAACATTGTTGCTTTGCTTAGACTGAACAAGTCTGTAAAACAAATTCTGTTAGAAGTATTCTAACTCAGAGGTTCTCAAACTGGGGTCCCTGGACACCCAGGGGTCTGTGAAAGGTATCTTGGGGGTCCGCAAAAATTTTACGAAATTGTTAATTTGTTTTTTATTTTTAAAAATGCATTGAGAACAATGAACTAATAAAGGAAACATAATAAACATAATAAAAATATATATTCCCATGGCAATTAGGGGTTGAAATGATAATAAATTACCTTTTAAAACAGCATGGGGTTTATGAGGGGGTCCCTGGAGTTTTTTTCACCCTTGTAAGGGGTCCCCAGACCCAAATGGCTTGAGAACCCCATTTAACTAAATTTGTTGCTAAATGTTCCTTCAACTTTCCTATTTGTACTTTACATTTGTTTGTTGCCATTTTCCCAACTCTTAAATATCCATCAATTTGATATTTTTTAGTTTTTTGTTGCAGGAGGAGCTGGTGTCTGCACTGAACCTAACACAGGGTTCCCACACCTCGGTCAACATCAAATTCAAGGACTTTCCAGTACCAATTTCCTCAAATTCACAAACCACACACGACAGCCATTACCTACAGCTACAGCAGAATCTTACCAATAAACAGTTTTAATATCATGTAAATTCAATGAAAAACTGAACATAGAAGTTGTTGAGTCAGATTCAATGCAATAAAGTGGATTAAATTTATTCCCTACATTCATATCTACAGTACATAGACATGCAATTATGTTCTGGTTCAGCAGCTCAGTTTGGGAGGAGGGGATGTGAACATGTCAGTGAGGACAGGAGGTGTGGTGCTTCACCATGGGCTCAGAAAGAAAGACCCGCCCTACTCTGCTCTGATTAGATAAAACTATAACTATGGTTCATAATAATTGTTCAAAGCCATGTCAGTTTACTTTAATCCTGAGTTATCCACTGCAACTAATGTACTTTGTTTTATCTTTTTTTTTAACTAAAATTTTTTTTACAGATAATAAAAATCTGTTGTCTGAATAGAGATCTTCGATCCCCCCCAACAAATTCAAGGACGTTCAAGGACAAGTGTAATATTTTTCACAAACTTTCCAGGGCCTTGAAAACATTTTTTCAAATTCACAAACTTTCAAGGATTTCAAGGACCCGTGGGAACCCTGCTAACATATGTTTGTTCTGTGGGAGGAAACCCGAGTACCCACACGTGCCCATGAACATGCTAACTCCACATAGGAAGGCTGGGAGGTGAACCTGTGACCTTTCTACTGTGAGGCGACAGCTCTAACCGCTGCCCCACCGTGCCATTTCACATGAATGTGTTTACTGTTCCACTGCATTCAGTTTGTATTTACATTATACACAACTTCACAGCGTTAGCAGACAGTTTGTTTGGTGACAGAACAGATCAAATAAGTTGCACAAGAAGACTAGCGATGAAGGAAAAACACTGACTTAGGTACACCAGAACATGACTTGTACATGTGTGGATGTCTTTGAGGGTAAAACTTTAAACAAGCCAATGAAAGGTTTCTGCTGCTGAGGGGGATGTGGAAAATTCTCAGAGCCGGTATGTCCCCAATTAGAGGCATCTGTGAAACTGAAGAAAGCCAGGAATGACTCAGCACTTTCTCTGTGCAGCAGATTGAGACGCCTGTGAAGAAATAAGGGATTCTTTTGTGGAAAAACCCAGTTATTTTATGACTAAAGCATGACATGGTCACTGGTCAAACCAGAAGTGAATCTTTTAGTACTAATTGGAGATTTGAAGCTGAATTAGCATGTAGCATTAGCATGTACGATGCAGACAAACAGTATCTGCATGCATCTTAAGCATCAGCACTTCACACATTAGCGTATATTGACCTCTGCATCATAGAACTAAGTAGAAAATAAACTAAAGAACTAAGTAAAAAATAAACTAAAGAACTAAGTAAAAACCAGGGGTTTGGGCTTAAGAGATGAATGAATCAATTGTCGGGCCGAACTTTGATCACTCACAGGCCAGATGGCCCGTGGGCCACCAGTTGAATAGCCCTGCTGTAAAGATTTATTTATTTATTTATTTATTTATTTATTTATTTATTTATTTATTTATTTATTTATTTATTTAATTAAAGATCATTTTACAATGAGAAATGATAAAGTTGTAGCTGTTTGGGTAAAACGTTAAAACCATATTATTTGCTTTGTGAGATGTAATGAAACACTTATATGTTGTGAATGATTCTCAGATCCACCAAGTTCTGCAGAATAACAACTGAATTACAGTTTGTGTTTTTTTATGTTCAGTTGACCGTGGCAGACATCTTATAATGGATTTGTGTCTGTTTTTGCTTTTCAGTGGCAGGTGATTAAAAAAACATTACGAGGCTACCTTTTTATTTTATTTGTTTTTTATAAAAACAATAAGTTTCTATTTGCTCATTGCCACCTCACTTATCTTACTAAACTGAACTTCTCCTAAAAGCATCACTGGTGTAGAAATTCATGGTGGTCAAGTTCTTCTTTTTGTCTTGTTTGAGGAAAAAGAAGAAAGAAAAACTAACAGCAGTTCTGCTGGTTGTTACTAAAGTTTGTACAACACCTGTCACATCTCAAGTTACTCTTTTTTTGTTTTGTTTTGTTCTGCTTGACTAAAACAGGCAGAAATTGGAGCTTGTAAAAGTGCGACTGAACATGTCCAAAATGAATTCCTATCTCTCTGTTAGTTTGATGCTGGGAAACGTTTCCTCAGTGTGCCAGGTTTCATTTGTGATCCCTCACTCAGTGTAGATGAACTCATGTCAGCAGGCAGGATAACTAGACTTTTACCACATCAGCTTTACTTACAGAGAACCAACAGAACCAACGTGCTGCACGAATCATAAAACATTCATTCACTCACATTATTTTAACACCACACAGTTTGTTCCAACTGTCAAGAATCAAAATGTTCATTGTCCTTGAGAATATTTACTCCAGGATGTGTGTGAGAGTCATAAATCAGTTGATGAAGCTTGGATTCAGGAGTGGCAGTGTGAGTTTCTGCACTGTGGAACAGCTCACATCCATTGCAGAACTGCTGAGGTGGTCAGGAGAAACTGGAATCCCAGTAGCTATAGAGTTGATGCGACGAGTTCAGACTACATAGGTTTTTCGAGGCATTCTTTGGGTGTTTTTCAAGAGTGTATAGGGTCACTTTTGGTGGATTTTTTTTTTTGCTGGAGCCAAATAAAAAACCTTTAATAACCAGGGAAATCCCACCGTTTGCATGGAAGGCCTAAAGGCAGCGTAATATGCATGTTTTTGGTCTGTGGGAGGTAAGGAGAAGACTTAGACAGAAAGACCACCGGTCCAAACTGATGATCAAACATGAGATGAATATTTATTAGATGCATTATTATATGTCCTATGAACTCTTTAGGGTTACCCAGAAGGAGCTGAGTTGAGATAAATGTCTGAGTTTCCCTCCTGGCTGTCTTAGATTCACAAAGAAATGTAAGAAGTTATTAAATGCAGCTCTTTGATAATTTCCACCACGTTCTGTCACGTCAGGTTGTTTTGAGTGCAGATAAGTCAAAGGTTGTGCTGTTTTCTTATGGTGAGCAGCTCCCACTGCTCCTTCCCAGCTTGTTAACTGTTCAGGGGGATGAAGTTGACGTTGCCAGCTGCTACAAATATTTAGGTATTCTGACTGATGAGAATTTATCATTGAAAACTCATTGACAAACTGGTTTCTGAGCTAAATTTTAAATTGGGGTTCAGACTGTAACAAACACATCACTGCACTTTGTATGCTACAGCAACATGTTTATCTTTGACTGATCGCAGACTCTCACTGGCTGATTTTTATCTATGAATGCATTCTTGGGCATCTTCCTTCATATTTCTCAGGACATCATTATGATGCAGGGGCGATAAGTTAGAACTAAACTTGGTAAAAAGGCTTTTAGATTTTCTGCTCCTGCCACCTGAAATGACACACAGAACGGATGTAAAGTTATCATCTCTTGTTACTTTGGGGCAAATCAAATCAGTTTTAAAGGACAGATCACTTGGCTTCAGTAAATGCCCTCAAGTTTAGTTATGTATTGTCTATTAGTTTTGTGTATTTAGATTAGTATTTTGGAGTTGTTGTATATTGTTTTTTGCTGCAGTCTTGGCCAGGTCACTCTTGGAAAAGAGGATTTAAATCTCAATGAGTTATTTTCCTGGTTAAATAAAGGGTATACTACCACAATCCTGAAATGTTATTGCTCCTTTTTGAGAGCATTCGTATTCGACTTTTGTTTTTCTTACAATAAACCATCAGTGAAAGGAGTAAAAAAAGGCTTGAAAATTGTGAATCTTTTTAAATATCTGCTTACAGCATGTTTATTTATGACTCTTTACAAAAAAAAGTTATCCACCTCCGATAAAAAAAATCTTTCACACACACACGTTTGTTTCTCAACCCCGTGGGGACCTTCCATTAACTTCCATTCATTTTTTTAGACTTTATATCCTAACCCTGACCCTTTACCCTAAATTAAGCTCACAGGTACCTTCCTGACCCTAAAACTAACCTAAACCTTGGTCCTAAACCTAACCCCACTCCTGTAACATGCATTTGGATTCACTTCGGTCCCCACGAGCCTGCATTTTTTGGTATAAAAATCCCCCCACATTGTCGGAAAAACATGTCCACAAACACACACACACACACAGTGTGTGAATGTGTGTGTGCATGGGTGAACGTCTATAAATGTAAAGTGCTTTGGGGTCCGGAGGGACTTGATAAAGCGCTATAAGTTCAGTCCATTTACCATTTATACTCAGCACAAAAAGTCAGTAAATGAGTGTTTTGTTGTAATAATAAATCTTATAGAGCGACACTTTTCAGTGTATGACGTATTAAAGATGTTTTTAACATACAAACATGCCTCGGTCTGAAAGCTCAGAGGAAGTGTTCTCGCCTGAGCTCAGCTGCAGACAGGATGATATACAGTCAACAGGAACATCAACACACAACCCAGGTTAGTTTACCACCACCGTCTGTGACTCTCTGTTAACACAACATGTGGAGGTTGTGGGTTAGATTCCCACTGGAGCTCTGAATACTCCAAACTAAACATGTTATAGTCAATTAACTAAACCTGGTAAACACTGTACAGTGAGTCGAAAATATAATAATAATAATAATAATAATAATAATAATAATAATAATAATAATAATAATTATTATTATTATTATTATTATTATTATTATTATTATTATTATTATTATTATAATGATTAATGAGTGTCGGAAGTTAATTTTCTCACACTTTCAAAGTAAAACTAAAGCTCGAGGGGCACAGCTGTGCTTTTTTTTTTTTTTTGCCAAGTCTGCATGTGTGACCTTTGTAAAATTCCATTTCTATAGGAGGGGGTGGAGCCGCTGACCTTATGGTTCCTGAAGGTCCTGGAATGGGGCTTTTTAATGGTAGAGGGGATTTTACACGAGGGGGGAGGAGAAACTATGCAGAGGAGCAGGGAGTCCAGACAGCAAGTCCAAGTAAACAGATCTCTGAACGTCTAAAAACAACTCACTGTTTATAACTTACAGCCAGAACCCCATTTACCCAGCAGTGATTGATTATTTATCTTACATATTCATTAAAAGAGATGGATGTTTACTGCTGATCAGCTTGTCTTTTATGGAAAAACCTTGTTTATTATGAAAAAACAAAAATAAAAGCCTGTCTTTTCTAAACCATGAGCAGTTTCTTTTAATTATTTTGTTCAAAGCACAAAATGAACCTAACTTGTAAAAACAAGCAGAGATAAGAACAAAAGACTGAACTTTTTTTTCCTGAATTAGTAATTTGACACCAGTGACTTCAGGAGAGAGGGAAGAAATGCTGACATAAGAAAAAGTGTTTTTCTCAGACATTACCGAGCATCACAGAGGAAAACAGGTGAACTTTTACCCTAAATGTTACGATCAGTCAGCTTACTGCTCGACACAATAATGTGTACATTAAATACAAAACTTCTACCATCTAAGAAAAAAAATGTAACTTTTAGAAAGAAATGTTTTTCTTGTCTACAGCTAAATGTCCACCTCTGAATCTATAGAGCTCAACATTGCATAAGAAGAAATCAGGAAAACATGCAGAGCTGAGTAAACAACACAATTACTAGTAAACGTAAAGTAAATGTGTTACCTTTACGCAATTCAGTTGAGTTTTTTTTTATTAAATCCACTACAACTGTTTTTTGAGTGTTGGTGGAAAACATAGAAAAATCATGTTGTAAGTTATATTATACTGGTTGTGTACAATCATCTCCAGAGGTCAGAGGTTGTTAGCTTGTTGAGCTTTTTAAAGTTGCTCTGGTGATGAGACAGCACTGACAACAGAAGACCTGCAGCATCCTCCATTCCTCAGACTTTGATCTGAATCCATCAGCTGAGAAGTGATGGAGTTACAGCCTTTTGTACTCAAACCTCATAAATGACTTTATGCACACTCAAGCAAAACATATTAACACTCATGTATGTGTTGAGGAGGACATCAGCAACTAAAAAAGTTTTAATGGTTGAAATATTTTTTCTAACAGTGCTGCTAATTCTAACTGTTGATGCGAAAAAGCAAATAAATTGACTCTCAGCTATCATCACACTACATTGTGGGTCAGTATCTTTATGATTGACTGATTCTAACCATTTTTGAGTTGGCTAATCTTAAATTGGGATGAGACTAAAAGGTAATTATTAGTAAATATACATCTGCTAACTACTTTCTGAGAGTTTGATTAAAATTACTCCTTTGGTTCATAAGATATTTTGCTAACAGATTCTATAAGGTCGATGCCAACAGTTTTAATCAGGATGTTGTGAAATATGTGGTGCTTCGTTATGTGTTGAAAATGATGCTCAGCTCACAACACATTTTAGAAAAACATATTTATTAAACTGATCGAGTTATAATCATACGTGTTTCATAAGATCGGCTGGCTGTGGCGGCCATATTGGATGAGGTTGAGTCCAAACGTTAATCAGTAAATAAACATCCATTGATTACTTTCTGAGAATTTTATAAAAATCTCTTTGGTTTATGAGATATTTTGCTAAAAACACACAAACAAGCAAAAACTTCATTGCCTTCATTTTTAGTGATGGAAAATAATGACTTAATATAAAAAGGTAATAAAAAATACTTTCTTACATTCTAATTTACTTCTATTAAATCAAATCAGAACCATTTATTTCCTGTACGTTAGCAGCACCTGGCTGCTAAGGTGGTCTTACTGTGGATTTTCAGTTTTTGCTTTGGTTTTGAATGAAACATAATGACAGGCTGGAATCTGCTGTGTGTTATGTTATACTTAGATTTAAATAATTGTATAACCTTGTAAAGACCAGATGGTTTTTATTATGTCTTGTTACGTAAATCCCTGGAAGTGAAAGAGGGGTGCACTTCTTTTCCCTCATGACTGTAACAAAACCGCTGCACTAAAAAAAAGTCAAGTTGGCAACAAAGAAACAAGCTGTCTGTACTAGTAATTTGTGAATTTCTCCTTTAGCCACGCATTTTTGTTTGATTTCTACAGAAATGAAGGAACAAACAGCCTCTTTGTTTCACTGCATCCAACCCCCAAAAAACAGGCTTTTCTTGTTTCCAGATTTGTTTGAAACTTTCTAACATTGTGTGTGTGTGTGTGTGTGTGTGTTCTTGTATTTGTTATCTTTTTAAGACCATTTTTGGCATAAACACCTTGTCAAGACCAGTATGGGAGCCAAAGACCCATCCTAATATGGTGGAACTCCATCTTTGGGTTGGGGTCAGGTTTAGGCTATAGAAACAACTGGAAATGAATGAAAGCTAATGAACGGTCCTAATAAGGATAGAAATACAAACGTATATGTGTGTCATGAATTAGTGGGGGATTTATAGTAAAACTTGCAGTGAGTAGTACTCATCAGCTTCACATCTTCAACTAGTCATTGTTTGGAGTCATCCAAATTCAATATGGCTGCCACAGCCAGCCGTCTCTATGAAACATATGTATTGTTTTAACTGGGCCAAATTTACAGATATTAAACTAGAATTCGATGCTAAATTTGACGCTAGAACTTAATGCTAAAAGTCATCAGACATACAGTAACGGTGTGGAGATGAGCATTTCTTCAAGAAATGTGGCTGTGGTGCACGTGCAGTCTACTACTGCAGGACGTGCACAGAAGCACAAAGACGCTGTTTGTCCAATCTTTACTACACTGAAAAAACGGGAAAAGGGTGGTTGTTCATTTTGTAAAACTAATTTATGTTAAAGTATCATGTTTTCATTG
>JAUBOC010000103.1:25033264-25045093 GCA_032275365.1 Anablepsoides cearensis | reverse complement strand
TGTAATTATTGCCAAACAATGGCTGGGTGCATTTTTTTGGTGTTTGGACTGCTTCTAGAAGCAGTAGAGACCCAAAAATAAGTTTAAAAACATGAAAAAAGTGAATTTTGCATAATAGGTGCCCTTTAAAATAATGTAGTAAAACCACAGTAAGGTTTAAGAAACAAAGGTGGAAACAGATTTTCTATATGTTGTTCTGGTCTGGCTCAAAGACCAGAACAAATAAAAGGGAGGCATAAAGGAAAGACTTAAAATGTTTTTATTTTCAACTGAACTAAAAATTAACCTAGAAAAAATAATGGAGCAGCTTTTGTCCCAAGTAAAAGTTGCTTTTAAATAAACTCCACTGGAGACTCTGACCAGCTGCCTCCAGTCTCCAACCAGCTCCTGATCACCTGAAGAACCTGAAACACATGAAGCAGGTAGAGCCTGGGTCGCAACACTAAACACCTAAACATGCACTTATTAAATAAACATTTTTTAAAAAATCCACAATGTTTTGTTTCAGCTTACATTACCAACCCAGTTGAACGTGAAGTTAGTCAGCTTGGATTAACTTGTGTTCTTCTACTGTTAAGTTAGTTAAAACCCACCCAGTTTAATCATGTACAGAAACATTTAACGCAAACAGAAACCTGTTTTAACTGGGTGAAAATTATTTGTTCAAAAACGCATCATTCATTGCAGTTTTACTAAACCTATTACAATAAAATAAATCCAATGGTTCTTCAACTTTCCTCCTGCTGATTTCTTTTCCAAATCTGTGTGTTTTCTTGGTTTATTTTTGTGTAATGATTAGTTTTACTTCTTGTTTTTATTCTGCGTTCATTTGAGCCATCATTCACCTGCCCTGAGCTGTCAGCTCCTCACTGTGTTTCCAGTCAGCCTGTCGCTCTCACCTGTTGCCAATCTGTAATCAGTTCAGGTGTCTCCAACACCTCGTCATCCTCATCATGCAGTAAATATTCAGTCCGTCTCCCCCTCAGCAGTGTGTTGTTGGTCTTTTGCAACAGTCTCAGTTTCCTTCGTGTTTCTCCAGACAGTCTGTAAGTTTGCTGCCATTGTAAGCTTCTTATGTTCGTTTAAAAAGTTGTTTTTATTTTCTGAAGCTGCCTGCATTCTGAGTTCTGTCCTTTATTAACAGGTTTGTGTCAGTCCAGTCATGCGTGATGCAGAATAATAGTCACCCCAGCTGTTAGCAATTAGCAGTTAGTGTTAGCATCTGCTCATTTTTACTTATTTAGATGTTTAGCATTAGCTTTCCCAAATTCTTTACATGTTTAGCTTTAGTGAAGCTATATTTTTAGTTAGTAGATTATGAGATAGAAAAGCCAACATTTTGGTTAGCTGAGCCCACCACTGTTTTTAGAATTAATGACTGAGATATACAAATTCTTGAGTTTAAAGTGCCTGTGACATCAAACTTTGCAATGAATATGAATGCATTTTTGGAAAGATTACATTAATAACACATCGTAAAAACACTTCCATGCTGCTGAGATGGACACTTGTTGAGATATTTGCATGTTAAGTAGCAGGAAGTGACGTCAAAGGGGAATGTCTGAATGTGAACAGAGCAAAATGGTCTACAACACAGGCTGCAGAGAAGAATCTGATATTTCTTTAGATGAATTTGAGTCTGTATCAGAGAGATGAAGAAGAGCCAGAGTTCAGATATTGATTCAATAAACAAAAACAAGAGAATTCCCTTTCTTAAGAGTTCCCCTTTGATGTCACTTCCTGTTTCACTTTGGTTGAGCCAAGTTCAAGAGAAAATATGCCACTTATGTGACAAAATAAGTAAAACTACGTGTTTTATGTAAAGTTTCTTAAATATAAAGATGTTTTCTTTCAGTTTTTGTAGGCTGTGCATGTCGCGGGCACTTGTCACAGACATGTGACAGTTGAACTCAGTTTTCAAGCTTTGTTCATTTATCACCAGCTTTATTGTTGTTTTTATCTCATTGTAAATGTGAGGTTGAACACGCAGGAGGTGGTTGTTTGGTGTTGAATTCCCACAGTTGTCATTAACATAAACTCAGTTCATCAGACGTAAGGGTCGGGGTCTGAGAGCTGGATTTCAGCTGTTTTATTGATCAGGATCCTGCTGTGTGGCGGCAACACATGCCTCACATCCTCCCAGGCTCTAAAATGAAGTTTGCTGTTCCACAGTGAGACAGCAATACTCCTGCCATAGCATTCCCAACATTCACTGAATTACCCCGAATAATGAAACCAACAGCCAGCACTTTAAACGGGATGTACCTATCTGATGCAAGAGGGGGAGATTGATCTCCCATAATACTTTGTCTTGATGAGACAATGAAAAATGGCCCCGGCTGGTGACATGTCAATATCAGGGTGGGAAATGCACCGACGGTCCCAGGTTCTTATTTAATCCAGTTTCCTTTAAGATGATAGCTCTTGTTACATTTTCACTGGCTGTCTGTCAGCCTGACATGGCAATATTACCCCTCTCCTCACTTTCCTGCTCGGTTTCATTTATTTTAAAACACCATTTCACACACGGCTGACTTTAACAAGGCATTATACAGCACTGAGGGAAGGACTGGGAGATAGGATTGTGACAGATACAACATTTTTTACATCCGAAGTACAGAACGCTGTAAACAGCAGAGTGTATGAAGGGGCCAGAGTTTGGGAAAGGAAAACTGTTTGTTGTGTTTGGGTGAGGTTGTCATTAAGTTTCTTCATCTTTGAGGTAATTGTGTCAGTTGACAAAACTTCCTTCGTTTAGGCTGCGTGAGCAACGGCAGCATGTTGTTGAAGCTTGATTCATACATGTGTGATGTCTATCTGTATCATGACCTTCATAAATCTGTAAATTTCACAGACTGGGTGAACATGGATATGAGATGTTTGTAAAGGAAATAATGAATTATGTTATTGAACCTTTTATATATCTGTAATTTATCATTTTCAACTGGTACATTTCCAGACAACATGAAAGTAGCCAAAGTAATTCCTCTTTTTAAGAATGGTGAGAAGTGTATGTTCAACAATTACAGGTCAATGTCTTTGTTACCACAGTTTTCAAAGATTTTAGAGAAGTTATTTGTGACCAGATTAGATCAATTTATCGATAAACAAAATATTTTAAGTATGAGTTTGGAGCTAATAATTCCACATCAATGGCTCTCATGGACTTAGTAAAGTGTATTTATTTATGTATTGGTCCATTTATATATTTCTGCTTTTATTTCTAAAAGGGGCTTGGGACCCGATAGTCTCAGGTTCGACTCCCCGCCATGCCCACATGTCGTGGTGTTCTTGAGCAAGACACCCAACCCCCCACTGCTCCCCGGGCGCTTACATAGCTGCCCGCTGCTCCACTTGGGTGTTTCTCACGTGTGATGGGTCAAATGCAGAGAACAAATTTTATCATTGTATTCAATGATGACCAATAAAAGCACCTTTACCTTTATGCCAATTTCGATCCTCCGTAGGCATCAAATTCAAAATGAGTGAATATTTGCAAATTTGTATTTAATGGAATATAGTTTGAAAAGAATTTGCAAATCATCATATTCTGTTTTTATTTGTTTCAAACAAAATCACGACTTCACAACAACTGTGGTTGAGGAGTGTATTTCTTTATTTGCTGGATGTCCTGACCCTGAGCTGTTAGCTTTCATTAAATGTGGCACCCTGAGTAATTTAGCTGAATAGTCCTGTTTTATTTGATTAGCAAAAAATCCATTTATCATAGTTTTTTGTTCCTTGTACAGGCTTTTGTTCCCCTGTGAATTTTGTGTAAGCTCTGCAACATACCACCATAAAAGTAACAAACACCAGTTTTTGGATGTATCGTTTACAAGTTTTATTTCAAAGCTGTGCAACAAGACATTAGACAAAATCACATTGACAGTTAAAATTAATGAAAACGCATTTGCACCCAAGTATTACGATTTATTTAACTAAAATTATTATGGTAAAGAATTCAAATTTGATTTTTTTTATTAAACTGTTTAGATATGAATTGGCTACTTTCTATTTTACAGCTGCACTATTATAGTTTTAGACTCTGCTAACCTGCAGAAGTAAAAGCTGCAGCAGGACATGGAAATCCCAGCAGAAGGAACTGTTTAGTATTTTAGCTCAGTCTCATCTTTATGCAGCCTCTGTGCTGCTTTACGGTGAGCGCTGTGACAGTGGGGGCTCGCTGCACCCTCCACGATGCAGCTGTGGGTGAAACGTGGCGTGGCTGACATATCAGTGATGTTTATTAAGAGACGAGTCTATCAGGTCTCATAAGCCAGCTCTCGCAGGCAGCAGATCTTTTGTTTCTTCCGGAGGGTGTCATCAATCTTGCGTGGCTGCGCTCTCCTGAGCGCTTGATGGGAGATCACGGATTCCTCCCTCCCATTGCAGTGGGTTCAGTGGTGAAGGCAAGCAGACAGCACGCACACACACACACACACACACACACACGCAGGAGGCTTCATGCTCTGCAGAGCTCCTCTACACACTGAAACACTGACATTAAAATAATGTTGATAAATATTATATAAAGCATTGATTGTATAAAGACATGTTTTAAGTATTTTTATGTAGAACTGCTTATTTAAATACCTTATTTTCATTTCTTCAGCTGCAGAATACCTGCATGACTTCGCTTCAACAATCCTTTCAGACTGAGATATTTTTTATTTTGTGGTTGCCAGCAGGTGCAACCATCTATAACTGATCTGGACACCTCTAGACCTGTCAAAGTCAAAGATAACTATGAAGTTTTAGGGATTTTTTTTCCCGACAGTTTGTTCCTAAACGCTTTGTAGATCACATGCACAGGAGATTTACATTAACTTTATGTGCAACCCTAAAGTTAGAATGTGGTGTTAAATGTAAATATTTGAGACGTTTAAACAAACTGAGAAATTGTACTGAATTGTTTATGAAGGTTTGAATCCGAAAAGTTTAACAAAGAAAGCAACAGGACTTCTGCTTTGCAGCTGAAGAGGTTTTACCTTGTTTATCTTTCAAAACTGGAGAGTGTGAAGTTGCAAGCTTTAAACTGCATCATTTCTACAAGCATCCACTGCAGAGAGAAGCTACACCAAGAAAAATATCATCTTAAAACAAAATTAATTTTATGGCAGCAACACATTTCCAAAAATTTGGGACAGGGACAACAAAAGGCTAAAACAGTAAGTGGTATGAATACAAACAGATTAGGGAGCCTTTTGAAAACAATTAGGTTAACTAGTATCAGGTCAGTAAGAGGACTGGGCATTAAAAAAAGCACTTTGGTGGCTGAAACCCTCAGAAGTACAGAGGTTCACCGGTCTGCAAAACGGTGCATCTAAAAATAGCGGAACAATTTCAGGACAACGTTCCCCAACTCAAACAGAGTAAACCTTGAATATCCATCATCTGTAGTTTTAAAGTTTATTCGGTTTAAAGAGTCTGGAGAAAAATATGCGATGGAAGGACGAGGCAGTTATGTTCAAGGCAAACACAGTGTTGGATTTCTGTGATCCGTCAAGCAGCACTGCATTAGAAACTGGTACAAACATCACTGCATGAGCTCAGGAACACTTCCACACATCATTGTCTCTCAACACAGCTCATCACTCCATTCATAAACGCTTGTTAAAGCTCTATAATGTGAAGAGGAAGCCATTATGTAAACACCATCCAGAGCTGACAACTTCTCTGGACCACAGCTTCAAATGGACCGAGGCAAAGTGGAAAACTATGTTTTGCTAGGTTAATTAAAGTTTTCCTGTATTACCTCCACAAGGTAGTTTATGGTTTCTGTGGTCTGGGTTTGCACAAGATATCTTAAAAAGTTGTCACCTAGGCAATGATCCCCATCTTCACTAACCCTGGCAGGGCACTTGTCAGACAGGCAGAGATGATTGGTTGATCAGTAGTTCCCAAATTATTTTCCTCAAAGTCCCCCTTTCTTACTTTTCAATCCAAGTTGACACCCCGTAGTCCCTCACTACCATCCACCTCAACCTTTTATCTCTTTATCAAAACAATAATAGAATAGTCACAACTTTTATTTGGAACAAGGAAAAAAAAGAACTAAGTTATAGAGTTTATTCAAATGAACTTGTTTTGGTGATTGTTGGTGAACCACTGCTCTACATTATGGCTGTGTCTAAATCCAGGAGCTGCATCCTCCTGAGTGCGCATTTGTCAGTCACATGAGAAGTAGACTACAGATTGGGACAGTCTTCGGCGTAAGGCAGTGACGTAAGCGGCCCAAAAAATCCCAAAAAGGAAGGCTGCATCTGAGTATCCTTCCCGGCCAATGATATTCCAGGATTCATTGTCACATATGTCGTCCGAAGGCTAGACCGTCTCATTTCACAGCAGTTTTATGCAGCCCCTGAATTGAGACACGGCCTATCAGTGTGGGCAGTTGTCAATGTGGGGTTTGGGCGCTACATTACTAATGCTACATCGTAGCCACGTAACTGTCTGGATGTAGTGGAACTTTTGGTAGTTTTCTTAGGCATGGGCCTCGGTTGTACTGAGAAGTTGGGGTGCCCTCCTTGGGTAATTGTCTAGGTGGAGTGCACTCTATGTGTTTGTTTTTATTTTTTCAGAAAACCACAGACACCATGTCTTCTGTACTCAAGGGACGAGGGAGTTTTCAGCATGTTTTAAGTACCCAGTTGGAAAAACCTGCCTCTCAGATGGTACAGGGGTGCATTAGTGCCTCTGACATGGGGAGCTTACACACCTGGATAGGCACTATCAAGGGGATGCTTCCCAGTGGGAAACAAGGACCAGTGCTAACTTTTTTGAGATGTGTTGCTGCCAAAATAATGTAAACTAATTTTATTTTATCCAATAACAATAATACAGTTTGCTAGTTAAAACGTTTATTATGTGAATAAAATATGAGTTTATGAAATTTACACATCAATTCAAACATCTCAACCTTTACAGAATAAGGATTGTAGTTTATGCAGCAGAAAAAGTAAAGCACAGATTCATTGTTAGCTAAATATCTGTGAGCACTGCTACGATAGTTTGCACAAATGAAGGCAAACATCTACAGAGTTTTATGGTGTGGTCCTACATGGAGTAATATTTAATTCATACTCTTAAGATGTGCAGACGAGGATACGGAGTGCCCCCTGCACCATCTAAAACCAAATGAAGAAGATAACAGCATCGACTCACAGCCTCTCTCACTGTCAGAACTTGTCTGTAAATCTTTTTGCCCAGGATTGTAGACCTTCATTAAATGCATTTTAGTAGATTTATGAAGTGATCTGTGCAAAAGTCGTTTGTAGATGCTTTTCACTTTAGACCTGGACATGATGTATAGACTACACTTGGCTCTGACTGGACTGGATCTGAAACTGGAGCCATCCAGTTTGAGCTGCTTATTACCAGAGCTGATTGAAGTGTTTCACTTTACCTTGTAACCAATTTTTTTCTTTGCTGGTCTTTGACAAAATATGCTGTAAAAAACGTTCATCACCGCCCATCATTGAAAGTGGACAATTATGTTTCTGTCTGTTAGCAAAATATCTGATCAGCCACTGGGCAAATTGTTATAAACTTGTAATGTAACTGTAATGTAAACACCCCATTCAGATTCCTCAGTAAAGTCAAAACTATCTGCACTGCAGCCCCTCTACCACCCCACCCAAAATAAAAAAACAAAAATTTGAAAAAGAAATGTTTGTTTGCTTATTTATTTGTTTTACTTAATTTAATATAAAATACATTTCAAATCATTTGTAAATGTATGCTTCAATGCAACAAAATAAACAAATTAAAAATGGTAAAGGATATTTGTTCTGTTACAATGCTGCATGTTACAACAGGAAACGCCTTGGAGTGGGCGGGGCCTGGCCCCAGAGCGGTTGGCTTTAGGTAACTGCGACACCTGGAGCAATTTCTTTTAGATTTTTATTTTTTTTTTAGATTTTATTAGCCTTTATTGTCCTGCAGAGGGAAAATTAATTCTCTGATTTTTACCCATCGTACATGTGAACACACATGTGGAGCAGTGGGCTGCCAATTACAGCGCCCAGGGAGCAGCTAAGGGCCTTGCTCAAGGGCCCAAAGTAAGGCTGGTTGGTTCGGGGAGTTGAACTGGTGACCTTCATCTCCTAACCTCTGCGTCACCACTCCCCATTATTGAATAGCAATGCCTTATATGGTCATTGGTCAATGGAGGTAATGAGAGTAAGTGGAAATACCAGTGGGCCAGATCAAATGCCTTGATGGACTAATTTTGTGCACCTGTGTTTTACAGTAATTATATTCTGAAAGACGTGTGTAAAGTGTCTCAGCCTCAGAGATGTGACAGATTGGTACAGCAGTTCAGTTAATTCAGACATAAGCGTCACAAACACATTTTTACACCCACTACATATTTAGGAGAATCTCTGGCTACGTTCACACTGCAGGTCTTAATGCTCAATTCTGATTTTTTTTGAAAAAATCTAATCTTTTGGTGTGAACGTTCACATTACATTTTAAATGCGACCTGCATCAGACTCCAGTGTGAACGCCATTATTTTTAATTCATTTTCCTGCATCTAATAATTCTGAATGTGCAGAGAGAATCACACACACTGTATATTTACATCTGTTTTACATATTTATATGGGGGCATGTCAGGGGCGGAGTCTCACATGCGCTCAGTTTCACATACATTGAGATGTGAGTGGAAGGAGAGTAGAAGCATCGTGCCAACAGTTTGATTTGTGCGTACAATATTTTCCTCTTTAATACACACTTACACCAACTTTTCATATGAAAGCTGCTCACTCTTTAAAACGTGAAGCGTGAACTGATAGAAACTCATTGGAAAGATGAATCCAGTAGAGAATAAAAGGAACATGTGTTCAAAGAGATGGGTGTTTGTGTGAGACAAAGAATTAGCTTCAAAGTTTTGCCATCAAAGTTAATTGGGCTGTTTGTAACTTTATTTAAAGTTTACAGATCTGTTCCTGTGCTTTTGTTCTTTACTTCACACACACTGGTGGAATTTGCTCTTGTTCATTGTGCATGAGTTGCTGCCAGGTGGTGTATTGTGTTAATAGAAAGATAAAAATCAGCGAGGAAATGGCCCTCCCAGCGCTGACCCTTCCACCACCCCGGCTCTATCTGTCAAGCTGTCCTCCCTCTGACTTTTCACCCTCTGATCCTCGTCTGCTTTGGAGTAAGAGAAAACAGACCAGCACTCCCAGAACAGATCGAGCTGTTTAGAGCTGCTGCACAAACACAGCTCTTATCAGAAAAAACACCTCATTTACATGTTGATTTTTCTCTTACAGGGCCAATAGCCTGTGTTTCTCAGGCATATAGTTCAGTTCTATACCATAATAAAGTAACTATGTCACCTTCAGTTGTTATTAAAACTCAAAAATAAACTTGACTTCACATCACAGCCATTTCTAAACACCTTGAAATTGGCCTCTGTCTCTTTAAGAACCTCCTGCACGACATCACAACAGCTTCATGCCGTTTACAACCTGGAGCGTCGTAGCAGAATTTGTTGTAACTATAATGAAAAAAGCAGCAGCAACATTATATGATATATCAGTTTTGGAAAATTGCAACTCAGGATAAAACTGAACCTTACCGTCAGACCCAGAAAGTATGCGTTTTCTGAAGAACCGGAGCGATTACGGAGACGGTTCAGCTAGTAAGATATCCTACAGTCATCCTCTCAGACACATACATCAACGTAAAGCTAGTTTATTTATTACTAAAATGTGGTGTAAGCCAGCTGAAGAGCACAGATAGTTTAAGTTGTGACAACCTTCTTCTTCTTAGGTGGTGTTTTATGGCGGTTGGCAAACAACGGAAGGTGTGCATTACCGCCACCTACTGATATGGAGTGTGGATCAAAATGTTTTATTTATTTATCTTTTTTTAATGTGATGTTGCTCATATTCTTTTTTCTAACATTGTTTTTCTAAAAAAAATAACACAATATGTACACTTTTACTTCTTGTTTCTTTTTGTAATATATTAAATGTTTCCTTGATTTTCCCTAATTCCTCTATCTTCTGTGTTGTACATATTTCTGACATATTAAAATAACATGTTCTATAGATTCCTCTTGTCCACAATGCTCACATTGACCTGTTTCATGTTTTTGGATTTTGTATAATGTGTTGTTCAGTGCAGTGTGTCCAAATCTAAGTCTACTTATTAATCTTTCTTCTCTTCTGTTCCTTCCTCCCGTTCTCATTTCTCCCACTTGTCTCTGAATCCTGTAAAACCATCTTCCTTTGTTTTCTTCTTCCCAATGTTTTTGCCATTGCTCCTTCAGTTTTTGTTTGACAATAGATCTTACTTCTGATTTAGTTAAAGTTAATTTCATCATTTGTTGCTTGTTTTGTTGTGACAACCTGGAGTTGCACCTTCCATTTAGATAATTATTTTCACCTGTTTCCACCTCCATTCACCTTCACTGATTGCAGTCACCTGAGTCAGCCTCAGTGACTTACCTTTAAAGATTCACCCCAGACACAGTCAAAATTTTCATTCACTTGCTGGCAGGACCCAGGTGAGCAGCAACTCTCAACACCCATGTTAAATTAAAGCAAAGTTCCATTGCAAAGTTTAATCCCTTGATGGATAACTTCATTAGCCATTGTGGAGTTATGGATAAAGTCTGCTGAAGCCGAACCAAAACTGAACTAAACTTTCATACTCACACCAAGTGACCAAAACACTCATCACTACAAAAACTCCCGGGACAAGGAGTTTTTTTTGTGTATGGAAGTCAATTTTGTACTTGTGGAAGCCAAGCCACCTTTTTGTGCTTGTAGAAGTCAAGCCAATATTTTGCTTGTGTAGCCAAGCTGAACTTTAAAACTAGGGGTTTTAATACCACACAAAGACACTGGGGGGAGGGATAAATTGTTTTTGTTTTGTGTATATATTTGTATTGTAATTGTATTTTTGTTCTTTTTTTTAAATGTATTTGGAACACACTTTAATTAATTTGTCTGTGCTCATTTTCTTGGTTTAAAACACTTTTTTTGTCAGTTATTTAATTAAGGTTGAATTAAGTTTTTTTTTTTTTTTTTTTTTTTTTTTTTTTTTTTAAATTGTATGTCCTGGTGTGATCGGTTAACCATAAAAAAAATAACAGTAAATCCCACAGATGGGACACTAAAGATCCCATATGTCAGGAGGGAGACCTGACTGGCACCCCTAATAAATCATTAAAATAAATAGCAATAAAATCATTATAAACCCGGAACCGTCACAAAGTTATGAATGCTAACCGTAGATCACAGAACAAAACGGGAGTTTTTCAACTTACCTGGGCGGCGGCGGGGGTGGGGGGATACTCTGTTATGAGGAAGCTCAGCTTGGAGACACAGCTGATCCTAAAAGGTGATTCTAGTCCCAACCGGTCATTTTTGCTCCCCTGCCTGGCTGCCTCCAGACACTACAGGATTTCTCAAACATGCATGAATGAGTCAAAGCATAGTTTTTGATAACAGGATAACATTATAACATGATATAAAACTTAAAAAAAGTTGATTTTACATGATATTGCCCCTTTAACAGAAGCCTGGTCTTGCTATTTAAGCAAAGTTTTATCAATAAACTTGGCATTCTTACAAAACTGAGCACAAATCTTTACGGGAAATACGTGTTTTTGTTTGTTTTTTTTAAATCAAAACCTACATTTAAAAGGTAAATGTAATAAAGTTCTAGGCTACCAATAACACAGTTTTACTAAATAATTTAGCAGCACGAAGGCTCAGTGGTTAGCACTGTCGCCCCACAGCAAGAAGGTCCTGGGTTCGAGCCCCGGTTCGGACCTGGGGTCTTTCTGTGTGGAGTTTGCATGTTCTCCTC
>JAUBOC010000103.1:24948300-24962373 GCA_032275365.1 Anablepsoides cearensis | reverse complement strand
GATGCTGGAGTCTGATTGATTGAGTGTGTGGACAGGTGTCTTTTATACAGGTAACGAGTTCAAACAGGTGCAGTTAAAACAGGTAATGAGTGGAGAACAGGAGGGCTTCTTAAAGAAGAACTAACATGTCTTTGAGAGCCAAAAATCTTACTGGTTGATAGATGATCAAATACTTATTTCACACAATGGAAATTAATTATTTAAAAATCATACATTGTATTTTTCTGGATTTTTGTTTTAGATTCCATCACTCGCAATTGAAGAGTACCTATGATAAAAATTACAGTCTTCTACATGCTTTGCAAGTGGAAAAACCTTTACAATACAAAATACTTGTTCTCCCCACTGTAGAATAATTAACCTGTATGTTTGTGGGCTGTATGGAACCTCTAGTGTCCCTGAAGAAAACCCAAAGAAAACATGCAAACTCCACTGACCAGCAGAGTTCTGCCATGTGTTTTCTGTCTGACAAAGTAATTACAGACAAGCTTTTATCCTTCACCTCTTTTTTACTGTTCAATCGTGAACTTTGACTTTATTTGAGTCAGAGTTGGTTTGTTCAGGACCTACTGGGTGGGTCTTTGTCCACTCCTGGGAAGGTTCACCACTGCTCAATGGTTTCTCCATTTGTGGATAATGTCTCTAGTTAAATGATTTTTCTTTATTCTACAGGTCTGAATCAGTCCCAGGTGTAAGCAGTGACACTGAAATAGGTTTTCCAAAACACCACAGGTTCACAACATAGGCGTAATTTGCAGGGGGGTTATAGAGGGGTTATGACCCTCACAATAATTTGATCCAGTGAGTATAACCCCCTTAATAAAATGACATAATTTGCTCAAACACAATAGAAATTAACTGACAAAATACACAGATACAACTCTCTTGTTGTTTAACCTGATTTAAAAATGTATGATGTCATGTAGGATTTTAGAGCATAACCCCCCCTAATGGTAGACCTAAAGTTACGCCCTTGGTTCACATGTACAACTTTTGGAGTCAACCCCATTCAATATGGCTGCCATTGCTAAATGACCGTATAAAATAATAAAAATATATTTACAACTTAAACAGTTGTACACATATTGAGCTAAACTTTGCTGTTTAAATAGCTGAAAGTCCTTCCCAACCTATAACAGAGGATGTTGAAATATCACATGATTGAACATACCTGTATCTTTAAGGTTTGACTAAGATGTTTACAACTTCACCATTTCTGATCTCAAGTTACGTTTTTTTACAGTGATGCACGATATAGCAGCATTGACATCGGCATAGGCCGCTGTTGGTAATTTTCTTAAAATATTGTATCGGTCCGATAAGTAAAACTGGGCTGATATTAACGTCCGATATTGGTTTCCTACTTTTTGATAGTGATATTGATGCTGAGCAGCCAGGAATAGCTGAAATAGAGAGCCATGTCAGAGGTTTAGTTGTTCTTTTACGGTAACAAAAAAGTGTGTTTCTGCATATATGTCTATAAATGGCAGCACAACGGCTCAGTGGTTAGCACCAATGCCTCACAGCAAGAAGGTCCTGGGTTCGATCCCCGGTTCTGACCTGGGGTCTTTCTGTGTGGAGTTTACATGTTCTCTTCATGTACAATAGGTTTCCTTCAGGCCCAGGCCTCCCCTGAAAAAAGATCTGCAATCAACAGGATTTGCCTGGTAAAATAAAAAAAAATAAATAATTTGTGTGTTTGTGTAATATTGATAAGTATCTGTTATTGGCCATAATAATATACCGGCTGAAATTTTCATATCGGTACATCACCTAAAGCTTTGGCTTACAAGATGATGGACGATATGCAGTCATTCAAGGAATAGTAGGTATTTCATAAATAGCAGTTTTGAACCATTCGTATCATCTGATCTGATTCCTATTCATCATTTTCAGCCAAATTTAGTTGGTCTACTGGTGCCCCCGAGTCTCTGCAGAGCCAATCTGCTGGTGTGTCCCACACCTGGGTGTTATATTTTCCGCCACAGCTAGAGCTCACCTTAGTTACTTTTATTAGCTGTGACAGTTTCACAGAATCCCACTTGGGTAAATGGCACCCGGCTGTGAAAACATTCATATATTCATCCCAGCTCTCTGTATTATATCAGCGTTCTGAGATAAATGGTTTTCTACAGCGTCTGTTAGCACTTCCTGTTTTATCGCTGGGACTGATCGTGCGTCGAGCGGGCAACAAACAGACCAAGATCACTGCCAGTCCTGTGATTTGTTTGCCTGAAAGTATCGGGATATATTTAGATTTCCTAACGCCCCACTAACATAACTTAGCAGATGTTGGGCAGTCGTATGGATGTAGGTGTAACAGAGACCCCCTTAGGTATTCTCATTATTCTGCTGCTGAGCAGATGGCAGGAAGACTTACCACACTTACCATTATCCATCATACATATTCTGCTCCCCATTTCCATAGCTGGTGGTTCTCCTGCAGGGAGAGTGGTGAGCTCCACGGCAGTGCTGCAGTTCCACCGGAGGCTCGGGGAGACAGTTTGAGGTGTCACTGCCACTACACCTCAAACTCAAATATGCTAATGGCTGTACAGAGGGATTCCGATCGCTACAGTCCAGCTGCCCATTTCTTTTGGTGGGGAAAGCAGCATAATAATTTTGAAGTTATCTAAAAAAAATTCAGGAACTGCTTTACAATAAAAAGGCCTTCATGAGATGGTAAAATAACAGCTTTTGTTCCATCTAGGAGTGTTTATGTAGACAAAATTCAAACTGTTGAGGGACAGCGGTAGATGATGATGTGCAATAATATGTGGTGAGATGTGGAGAACGCTATGCTGATTGCTGCACTGATGGAGCAACATCTTTTAGTGGAGGCAGTGTGATGATGTAAGCGGTGACTCCCTCATTGGAAAAAAGAGACTTATCATCATTGGAGCCAATCCCAATGCAGAGAGATATCCAGAGGAAATTCTGCAACCAGGGGCAATCCCATATTTCCACAGTCTGAGACTGAACTCTGTCTTCTAACCTGACAACCCTCGCCTCCTCAGAGCGTGGTTTATCAGGGACTACCTCCAGAGTTTGGGAGTGAAGAGGATGGAATGGCCTGCCAACAGTCCTGACCTCAACTCCATTGAACTCTTGTTGGGTCAGCTTGGGCTGACTTCAGTAACAAACACTGGTAAAAGAAGTAGCAGTGTGTGACCAGGCTGGTGAGCATCATGAGGAGCAGGAGCCAGGCTGTTGTGGCTGTATATGGTTCTTCCACGCACTACTGAGGTTCCTGTTTGTTGAATAAATTATTAAATGACCAACATGTCTTGTTTTTTTCAGACTTCAACCATCCAGTTCACCACACACCAAACTAGTAAATGACAGTATAAGCTGTTAGATGGAGAAGACTTGACAAGTTTTTCATGTGTGCAAGAAGGTACAAGATTTACTGCCAAGAAGCATTGTTACAACAAAGAAACAACCTACCAAATATACTCTTTTATTTTTTACTTATTGGTTAGGTGGAGGTATTAGGGGTAGGGTGTTTGTTGTCAATTCCTGATTTAAAATCTAAAAACAACATAAATAATAGTATCTACTACTAAAAAATAATTAAAAGCTACATGTAGCAAAACTGTGTTTAAAAGTAGAAAAAATAGCAAAACCATAAAAAGAAAAATGTTAGCAAAAGCTTAATTTAGCAAGACAAACCTTAAAAACTATCATTATTATAGTAGTTAGAACCTGAAAGTAACATAAAAGGCAAAAATGCAGCAAGTTGCTGAAGTAGATTTCAGAAAAATAGCTTATGAAAGAATTTAATGTAGTTCTGTGGAGAATGTTTTTGTAAATAAAGTTAAATAATTTAAAAAGTACAAATAGGCTAAACATTCTTAAATGAGCAGAACATTTTGATATATGATTAATTAAAATAGAAAATTAGAAGGAGTTTGAGAAAAATAGCAAAACTTGTGTAATTATTTTCATTTACTATGAACTGAGTTGATCATTACAGTACTTATGTTTATTACAGTGCTCTGTGATGAAGCCAGAGATGAGGCTGATCATCTTTGAGACCTCTTGTTAACATTAGAACAATGTCGTACAGTATTTACATTTTTTTGCTTTAAGTGTGTCACACATTTGTATATCCAAGCCAGTGATTTGTAGAGCTGTGTTCAGACTTTAGTTCCACTCTGCAGCTTATTTTTCCATCCCTCCTCCTCCTCCTCCTCCTCGTCTTCTTCGCCTCTGAGTAGCTCTTGATGGAGGGGAGCAGCGGTGGTGAGGCTGTGCTGGGCCTGAAGGGCACATTTCAGCCTGGCCAGACACACTCGGGCCTTACTGCTTGGCTGCGTAACATGGGTCACCGCTTTACATTAGGAGCACCCTGCCAAAGGCAGCCAAGCGGAGCCCGGCAACATACCTGAAAATGAATGAACAAAGTCTGTGTGCCTCCTCCTACAAAATAAAAGCCTATCAGACTGTAACGCTGCCTGGCTAACATTTTGATCACTAATAAAAAACTGTTTTATTTCCTCTGTCTTATGATGTTTGTACCTGTACTTGTGTGTGTGTTCCTTTGTAGCAAAATATCTCCTGAACCACTGAAGAAGAAAGTAATTTTTGAAAGTTACGTTGACGAGTGAACACCTTTTCTAATTACATTTAAGCTGGATGCCACTTTTTCTGTTTCAGCCTGGAGCCTGTAGCCTCAGCATTATGAGACCGTGGCACTGACCACCAAGCTACTACGGCCCTCAGCAAACATAAACAGCTCAGTTAGTTTTACAGATATTCAGCTAACGTTTGGGGCGGTAGTAGCTGAGAGTTTCTCCCAAAACTCTGAGCACCACTCATTGGACATCTTTGTTTAAAAGTTTGGCAACAGCTGCTAGACTCAACACTGTCTGCACTGATATTATGAATCACTGGACATGTTTTTTTTTTTTTTACTTTTAATCTGTCATACTTGGATTCCACCAAGTATTAGTTTTTGGAGTCAACCCAACATGAGTTGACATATTTGTCATTTAGCAATGACAAATATGGTATTTTTATGGATTTTAAGCTCAAACTTGGTGGGATTGATACAAGCAGTAATGCAGGATGACACAATATATTGCATTATTGCATGAGACATCAGAGATTGAGAAGACTTGACCATCTGGTTGGGTGGCCTCAGCATTCTGTCTCTGGTGTTTGCAGATGATGTGGTCCTGTTGGCGTCATTGTACGGTGATCTTCAGCTCTCACAGAGGCGGTTCACAGTTGCTTGGCACGATGACACGCTACAAATAAAACTAAATCAAGAACAAACAATATACAAGTTAAATTCTCCTCTAAAGTCATTGTTTGGGATAAATTGTCACATTAATTTCATTATCTGAGCCATAGCAGTGAGATTAAAAACAGGATGATTCAACTAGAATCTGTCTCCAATTTAGTTGTTTAATCAAGTGTTTTTTTTATGTAGGTAAAAGTATGTTTAGGAACCTGTAAAATACACCAGAATGCAGGAAACTGCATCTACTAATTTCAAATTTTTCTGGAGGAGAACCCCCAGACCCCCCCACTAATGGTCCCCTCATACACATTACAAAACTTCTGATGCTCATTGCTTAACATTAGAGAGAATAAACCAACATACCAGTAGTGCACCACCTGTGTACCTCTCTATGAACTGTTGATTGTCAAACTGTATTTCTGGTGAGTTAAAAGTGTTACAGTAGCTGCGTTTCCATTGACCATGAAAATACGCAAATTAGAATTTCGAAAATAAATTTGCTCTATGGAAACACGACAAAATGTTTTTGCGCTAGGATGAGGTGTTTTTTCAGCCGTATCGAAACTGGTGTATTTCGCAAAACTGCAATGGAAACACTTTTTTCGGATCACTGGAGTCACGTGATCAAGAACCAGCGGTTTCTACTGGCGAAAAGATGATGAAGAGAAAAAGACAACAGGAAGTAGTAGTAAAATCACCGAAGTTGTAAAAGAAAGTACTCACCGACTACAATTTCCCAAAAACGCCACATATGTATCCGCTATAAGAGGCTTGACACTCGAAAGCCTCGATAAGACTCTAAGATAAGCCTCTGATCACTGTTGTGGTAGCAATATGCTTGATTGTTTACATCCACCGCGTGAATATCGCGAGAACAAGTGTATTCACGCGTGATTTCAGTAGCATTTCTTTCTTAATGGAAACACCGCAGTTGCGAAACTGTGTTTTTTCGACATTACCAAAATATCGACAAAGTTTTGTGCACATTTGCAATGGAAACGCAGCTAGTATGTAGTATAATGCAGGTGAACATAATAGTGTGACTTGAGTATAATTATTGCACCACAGCAGAAACATTTACTTTGTTGTTAATGAGGTGTGAAAAGGCAGGTTTTGGTTGGTGACTGAGATTTCAAACAAATAACGGTTTCAAAATGTGTTGATTGGAAAGATGTTTGTTTAATAACTTTCATTTGAGTCTTTAATTTCAAATCATTTTACAATGCTATTTTCATTCACCCATATAGTAACTACTTGAGCTCTATGTATAAACCCATATTAAACTAAAATAACAGAGGGAAATCATTTAATGAATGCTTCTTCCCCCAGTTTAAAAATCCTATCTGTGCCGCTGGTACTTTGTAATGATGATGCTCATATTGTGCAGCTTTGGTGTTAGCTTATAGCCTAGTCTTTAGCTTCTTTCAGTTTCTATCTAGAATTTTGTCTTATTTTGCTGTGTTTGGCGCCATTAGTTTGCCTTTTGCTGCTTTTGAATTTTGGATAACATTTAGATTCTTGTAGCTTTTAGCTAGTGTTTTGCTTGTTTTAGACACAGGTCTCAGCTTCTTCAGCAACGTCATTCAGCTCTCAGACTGTAAATACCAATGGTTTTGTTTAGTGAGAGGATGAATTTTCTGAGCCATAACCCCTCAGGCAGTGATGGTGTGTGGTTCTGACAGATGGGAGGAGCGGGCTGTAGTTGAGGCTCAACTCGGCTCACAGAAATGTTTTGGTGTTTTGTGAAGACAGTGGGGGTCTCTGAGGTCAGGAAGAGACCACCTTAGCTTCTTCTTCCCTTTCTATAAACTCCTTCTTCTCGAGATGCACCTCAAGGTGGGGCTAAACCCGCTCATGTCGCGTGGGCGGAGTCTGACTCTCCTGCTCTCAGTGCGTCTCTTTACCGCCGCCTTCCCGGGCAGCTCCGCTCTGGACCTGACAAACACCAGGAGGATGGGGCGAGTGGAGTGAATCCCTGCCTTTTTATTTCTCACACATACTTTTTCCCCTCTCACATTCTGAAAGGGAGCGGGTTTTTTTTTTTTTTTTGGATGAGCGCGCGCCCACCAGAAAGCTGCCTGTCAGTGTAGTTGGAGCAGCTGTCTGTCTGGGTTTTGGACCGGATCAGGTTTCACATTCAGCCCGGACCAGCTGAGCTGAGAGCCCCACAGAGGGGGCTCGCTTCTCCGCTTTCCTCCTCTCCGAACCCAGCTTTTTTTTCTTCTATTCGGCGTAAAGCTCCCGAACGCTCCGGCGGAGGAAAAATAAAAACAAAAAACAGCGCAAATATTGGGATTTTCTCCCCCTCTTCCTCCTTTCCTCTCCTTTTTTATGCATTTTTGCAGGATTTTCGAGGCACAGAGAATTAGATAAGAGGGCGGCAGAAGACATGGACGAGCAGCCGAGGCTGATGCACTCTCACACGGGAGTGGGCATGGCGGGGCACCCCGGCCTGCCGCAGCACATGCAGGACGGCGGCGGAGGAGCGGACGGGGACGGCAGGAAGCAGGACATCGGAGACATTTTACAGCAGATCATGACCATCACGGACCAGAGTCTGGACGAAGCCCAGGCCAGGTAACTCCTCAGGCGGCTTCACGCGCCCGCATGAGGCGGCGGCACATCAAAGGGCTTCAAAGGAGGGGGGGCACTTAACATTTTATTAACTCTGAAACTATAACACTTACTAACTTAAAGCCTTTAGTTTTATTAAACTATACTTTTTAGGAGCGCTTCAACAGAAATAAATATGGCGTTTATTTTAATGCCGACGTGTCGCAAACCGAATGTATAAAAATAAAAAAAATAATAAAAATACACTTTTAGCTATTTACTTTAGACTTTCAGTTCTTAAAGTGAGTCTTTAAAAGTCTGGAAAAACTCTGAAATTTGATAATTATGTTTATTAAGCTTAGCTGAGTAATAAAAAAATATGACCAAAAAAATAATAATAAAAATAAATAAATAAAAAAGTTGCAGAAATAGTCTGGGTTTTTTTCACACAAACTTTATATTTTATAATATAAAATGAACTAATACTAATTATAGTGAAATAATAACATATATGCCATTATCTCCTTTTTGAATTGATGATTTATGAAAAAATAGGAAATGCTGCTCACTAAGATAACTTAGTGTCTTTATTTAAAATTCAACATAGATTTTTTTTTTTACCAACAAAGGTGTTATTTATATATAATGTATATATAAAACAGGTGTTTGTATGTCAGGAAAACAGAAAGTGTACAGTATAGTTACAGAGTTACTCCTATAAATATTAAAATTATTATTAGTTCATCTCTCATAGTGCCTGTATGAAAGCTACCCAGCCAATTTCAGAAACATATTGAAAATTAGATGTGTTACTTTTTAAATATATGTATACTCAATAGCCTACAGATAATAGAGAATAGAAAAAATACTGATGAATATGAAACAAATTTATTATAATTTATACAAATCAGTTCTTATTTACTACCTTATTAACATAAAATTATCCAATAAAAAGTCAAATAAGGATCTTTTGAATCAAATGTGTCTAATTACAGTGTTAGCTTTTGAAGAAAAACAGTTTTTTCCCTTATGTTATAGTTAATAACCATCTATCTTCTTTAGTCGTTCCCCTTTGTTCACCTTTTTTATTCTAACAATTCATCTGACTAATCATTGAAACAAAAATCTTACAGGTTATTGATTATATGAACAAGACAAATGGGTTTTAAACTCCACAGCAGTCCATCAGGTCCAGCTCTTCTCTTTTAGTGACAGCCATGCTGTAAAGGCTAAAAAAGCTGTGCAAGTTATTATTAATTTTACTAAAGTGGATCCAGGAAAGACTTCATTTGGGTCCAGATCCAGTCAACTCTAAGCTTTTATCAGATAAACGTACAGGCTCGTAATTTAACTCCTAAATAAAAATAAATAAAAATCCTGATGTACTTTTTTGAATGATAAGAGTTGTATAAAACTAGCAGAAAATGAAAGCAGAACAGAAACAGCAGCAGTGTTTGTGTTGACTCAAAGTCATCCAGAACAAGGAAAAAAAAAATCTAATAATGAAAAAAGACTGAATTTTATTTATTTATTATTTGAATTTCTTCTTCAATTTAAACTCCCAAAAAATAGAGTTGTAAATCAAAGCTTTAAAACTGCAACAAAGACCCCGAAGACCCTCAGGAGGAGGGAAGGGAGACTGATTTACATGTGAGTTGAGCTTACATAAACAAAGAAACTCATTTCAGTTTCAGGGCTTAAAAAACTCAGAACCTCTGGGTTTGAGTCAAGAAATCTCAGATGAGATACAGAACATGTCTGGTTGTTTTGTTCTTCTTTAAAGAAAAACCCTTAAAACTGCAGCATTTATTGAAAAAATACAATAAAAAAGCAAAATGAATGATCCAATTCATTGAGGAAAAATTCCTTCTTACAGCCAATGATTTCATACACAAACATAATAAAAACAGCAGTTGACAAAAAAAAAAAAAAAAAAAAAATCAATTTACAGATAAAAAAGTATTTAAGTCTTTAAAAATGAAACCCAACACGGTCCAAACGGGGTTCTTTATAAACTTTTTAAATGTGATATAATTACATAACTAAAAATGTCTTCCTTCATGTGCTGAATACAAATAATAAAGGTGTAATAACAGATTTAAAATAACACGTTACAAACATAACATTTTATAACCCAATAACAGCTGAAGGATGTGTGTATCTACAGGTGGTATTTGTATTTTTAAATAATAATTACAATGTTTTTAAATCTGTAATAATAGTGACCTGTGCTCTGTCTGAAAAAAGTCTGGAATTTTTCTCTTAGTATTTTTAGATCTTAAAAAAAATATGTATAAATATTTGCTTTGTACCTTTCTAAATAACAGCAATTTCTAAATCATATACATAAGACATAAGACAAGAACATTTAAACCAGTTCTAGTTTTGTTACACTTTGGATCTAAAATTAGAAGTGAAAGATTAGGATATGAGTTATAACTCAAAGTATTCACACAGTACTATATTTGTAGTTTTTGTTTACGCTGTAAGACACCTCGTGGACCTGACAAACCCTAAATAAGAGTCGTATGAACACAAACCTTTTGTCAAGATGTTTTACTCTCCATGCAAACGGTGAGCTAGAAGTGACTCTGGCCCTAAAGCCAAAGCTACTTTTATACTTGAGTCCAAATCAAAACAGAGTTTCACAAAAACCAACCTCTGCTGTGTCATTTCCTGTAATTCATCTCATGGCTGCTGTACAGATACAGTAAACTGTTTGTGCAATCAATTCAGAAATCTGGATATTTGAGCCTGGAAAAGTCTGGAGTTTCAAAGCCTGGGCCGTGTGTGAGAGCCGCGCAACGAGCGACGTCTTCCTCCAGTAATTTAAGCTGATGTCTGCGTCTCCTTTTTCCTGCTCTGCTGGGTTCACGGGGCCGCTTGTCTTTTTCAGGAAACACGCTCTGAACTGTCACCGAATGAAGCCGGCTCTTTTCAACGTCCTGTGCGAAATCAAAGAAAAAACAGGTAGGTCCGCTCTTCCTTCTGCGTCCTCCATGTTTCCTGCTCGGTCTGCCTGTGTTCGCCTCTTCCCTCCTGTTTTTTTTTTTTTTTTTTTCAATGTCTCACAGTCACAACTTCCAACCATTCCTCATCGTTTCCTGTCACAACATGGATGAAGTTTATTCTCACTGAATTATAGAAGTAAAATTGTCACAAATCCAGTGATGTCTCCCCCTTGCGAGCTAACTGTCAGGTCTGGTGAGAACATCTGTCTCTATTATGTTTCGTCTCTCTCTATTAAAGCAGCATGCCGGCTAAATAATTGCTTGAAGGAAAAAAAATGAAATAAAGTAACGCAGGAGGCTTAAGTCTTGTTTCCACGTCCTTTCCCACCCTTTGTGACACTTTTATTTTTCAACCTGGCACAGACGTAATAAATCGCACTTCAAGCATCTTGTCTTTGTTTTGCACTCAGAAACGTCCACTGATGAGATATTGAGTTGGTTTCTCTCTGTGTGTTTCACACTCATCAGTGCATGAAATCAAACAGGAAGGGTAGAGGCTCCTGTTGTATGCCCAGTTGCACTTGTTCATACTTGACCGTTTTGTGGTGGCCGCTATTTATGTTGGTTTTTAAGAAGAGCCTGTTGCTTCGTGGATGTTTTTATTGGAACTCACCTACGTCGCTGACTAAAAGTGTAATCTGACTGGAACTCTCTGTTGACTGTATTCTGAGTGTTTGGCACCAAGTGAGCCATGCAGACGTGTTTGAGCAGCCAGTCTTGTATTGTAGGCCGTGCACATTATTTAGTCAAAGCCTCAGGACCGTGCAGATCTTCTGGGTTTGCAGACAGTTCTCTGGATGGGATGCAGCTTTCACTCGGCAAGGCCTATTGCCAATTAGGATAAGGGTGGAGGACCTTGGGTATTAAAAACACATAAAGGATAAATTGCTTGGATAGAGGTGGAGCTACAGCTTCAGTAGCTGATGTTGCCACAATCGTCACTCCCGTCTGTCCTCCCCCTTCGTAAGTTTTGGAAACCTGGTAAGTGGAGTAGGGGAGCTTAAATCCTACCTAAAACCCTGGTTGCCCACATCACATCTATTTCAGCTGTTGCCCCTATGTTTCTGATTCAGCAAACTCAATCCAAAGTCAAACAGTCGACAGACACATGAGCTCCTAGTCAACCCCTTGGTCTGCCGTATACGTCACTGCACGAGTTTTCTAGAGTCTATGATCCGCAAAAATAACAAAAACTTCGATATCGGCCATTATTCTGGCCACAAATCTGTCACGGTTAAAGCTTCACAGTTTCTGCAAATGGATTCCTCCACAACACGTTTCGTTTATCTCCATCCATGAGGGTTTGGTCGTTGGACTTTATAAATGTCTGCTTCTGGGTACAACAGTTGGATTCTGGAAGCGAGCAGTTGAAACAGAATTCGGCGTCCGAGCGCTTTCAGCATAAACAAACACGCCCACAAACTTCTGACCAATCACCAATAATTGTTTAGGTGGACGGAGTGAAAAGTCTTTCCGGCAGGTTGTGACAAGAACGAGTGGAGGACTCACATCTGCAGACAAAATGACACAATTTATATCATGCAGCCGTGACAATGAGAGATGATTACGGCAGTTCGGATGGAGCATGTAGAATTTAATCTACTAGAGTCCGCTTCAATAATGAAGCAGGCAGATCTGGATTGTTTTTTTTGTGATATTTTTTATTAGTGTGGCTTTTAGACCTGAAGCAATGCTAACCCTAACCCTGTGCAGGTGCTCTAACGTTCTTGAGATGAAATCAAGACACTCGGGACAACCGTGTAACTGTTCCAAGTGAAACTTTTCACATTACAAACATGTTCAAAACCCGATCAACTGAACTGCCTGTACGACTAATGCAAGGAAATTGAGCGATATTTTGGATTCTCTTTCTGAAATGCCTTTCATCAACCAGTCTGAGCTCAGTGACATACCACCTTAAATGACCCCACATCAAAAAACAACAGCCCTGCAGTTTATCTTAAGCTGTTCACAGCCCCAGGAGTGAGTAAAAGGGAGGACTGCGGGGCTTTTTGAAGGCTGCTGGCTTGCTCCTCTCTCTGTTGTCTTGGTATGTTTTCTGTAGGGGGAGTGACACAGATATGCACCGTGTTTCACTCCCTACAGCTTTGCAGAGTTCATCCAAAGTTCGGCTCTACGGCGAGCACAGAGTAACGTGGAGCGCTTCCTGCCTGCACACTGCCTCTTCCTCCTGACCTGTTTAAACGAGGTGCTGCCAGTGGAGCTCCACATAGGAGATTGTAGGCTTGTTGTCAGAGTCTGCTGTCATGTTTACAGTGAGAATGACGACTTTTCATAAAATCTCGTCAAAATAATCTAAATCATTATGACAACGGAGAATTGTTAAAAAACCTGTCAGTGTTGGCCAGGCTTATAAAAATAAAATATGCTGAAAACAAAGAAAAGAAAGAAAAAATTATTTTAGAGTGCAACAAGTCTGCTTGAAAGTTTGTCTCACCTTTAGAAAACAAATAATAAAATGTGTCCTGTCTGTTCAGATTGTCAAAGATCATGTAATCAAAATTTAAAAATAAGCTTTACTAAGGAAGACATTAAATACTTGGCAATGTATTTTCAGCTAAAAATGTATGACATCTTCAAGTTCAACAGCCTCTCTGAGAAAAACAAAACAAAATTAATAAATAAAAACAGGCTTGTTTCTTTGTCAAGTTCAGTTTAGTTTTTATAACAAAGAAACAATAACTAAGAAGCTTAAATAATTTTATTAAATAAGCATTTGTTCATTCCGTTTTTGTGTAATTACTTTGTTTCGACCGAGTGTTGAGCTGAGTGTTTTGGGGTGTACTGACCGAGTGTTAAACAGAAACAGCCAAGCGTGTTTTGGGGTGTACTGACCTACTGTTGAGCTGAAACAGCCAAGAGTGTTTTGGGGTGTACTCACCGAGTGTTGGGCTGAAACAGAGTGTTTTGGGGTGTACTGAGCGCTGAGCTGAAGCAGCTCCAGGAACTGGTCTGTGTGGACTATGTGTGTATAACACAGTGTATGTGTGTAACAATGTGTCCTGAGTTCTGCTTGTGTATATTTTCCATATCTGGCTGTTCCTGGAGGAGTTGACAGCACCTGCAGGACACAGTGCCAGTGCTGATCTACCAACACATTCTCACTCCCAACCCGTCACATACTGACGCATTTGCAAGGTTCCCTCTGCGTCCGCGTTTTGAAGCGTCGGGTAACCCCTTCGCGTCAGTTATTGACGCACCAGGCATTTCCGGGTTCCCTCGGCGTTCGGTTTTGACGCG
>JAUBOC010000103.1:24906631-24919057 GCA_032275365.1 Anablepsoides cearensis | reverse complement strand
CGTGTTCAGACTATTTAAACCGGTATGTCCGAAATTCATATCATAACAAAAATAAAAACCGGTTTTCGGTACAAAACACAGATACGACAATACTTCAATCAGCTTCACAGATAATGAGCTAAAGTTTGGTGTGGTTAAAGCTCAGTCTGAGCTCTGTTTGCACATTATGTTTGCTTAAAACTTCGCCATTACCTATTTAAAGTCAACGCTGTTAGTGAACTATCTCTTCAACCACAGATTGGGTTTTAAAGAAACTTTCAGAGAATAGTTACTGGATGTCCATCTTAACCTTTGGAGCCAGACCAATTCAAGATAACGACAACAGCAAACAGACCTTAGAAAACACAAAGCGGGAGATAACTAAGTCGTTTGACAGATTTTGAACTAAAATGTGGTGTAGTAGTAGCTGAGAGTCATTCACAACACATACTGCCTACACGTCTTATGTTTTGACCTTTCTGCACTGGTAGACCTGGTCTGGCCCGGTTCAGCGTGTTTGCCCATATAGTCCAATTCCTACCTGTTTTCTGGAACCCCGAGACGTGTGGTTTTATGTAGGCCGGGCTGCTTGCTCTGATTGGACAACAGCTGCTGGAGACAGGTGATTACTGGTTTGTCCTGTAACAGGTGGGTTTGCTGGTTCAAACCTCCTCAGTTGTTGTTGGACAAGACTCTTCACTCGCCTCGCCATGGTGGTGGTCAGATCATCTGCTGAGCCTTCCTCTGTCAGTCTGTAGTAATTTACCACCCTCATTGTATAAATGGGTGAATGACTGTAGTATGAAGCACTTTGGAGTCCTTGGACTTGATAAAGTTCTATATAAGTTCATGTCATTTACTGTTGATTGGTTTGGTAAAAGCCTTCTTCTTAGACTTGTACCAGTTCTTGTAGAACCGGCGCTTGCACTCATCACGATGCTCGGTGGCACGGTGGCTCAGTTGGTAGAGCCGATGCCTCTCAGCAAGAAGGTTGCCGGTTCAAATCCCAGCCTGGGAACCTTTCTGGGTAGAGTTTGCATGTTCTCTCCGTGCATGCATGGGTTCTCGCCAGGCAGTCCGGCTTCCTCCCACAGACCAAAAACATGACTTTTGGTTAAATGGTAACTCTAAATTGTCCCTAGGTGTGTGAGTGAATGGTTGTTTGTCTCTATTTGTCCCTGTGATGGACTTGCGACCTGTCCAGGGTGAACCCAGCCCCTCACACTGTGACTGCTGGGTATGGACACCAGTGACCCTGAAAGGAAGAAATGGGTATAGATAATGGATGGATGGATGGTTCACTGGTTGGTGCGTCACGTCACACAGATGAGACTAACTTTACTTGAACAGTTTGCAATGACTGGAGCAAGTTTTCACACAAGTTCTGCTAAACAACTGTAACGAGCTAACAAGCTAGCAACAAGCTAAGATGAGCTACCGTTAGCACACTGTCCTCTGTCTTCTTGACCTCCCGTTATTAACGTCATACTGTTGGATTGTCCGGGACCATCTTCTGTACTTTTCCTTTGAGTTTGGTGTAGTCCATCATTGTTGAGTCACAAATAAGACCCAGGCTGACTGGAGCCAGGCCGGTCAATGCAAAAAGACCGTTGTCTTCAAGGTTTGACCAAAAACTCTACAACACCACCATTGTTTTCTCTTCCTCTTGTAGTCCCTGGTCATGTCCTCCTGTCATCTTTACATGCAGCCTCCACATTTGATCAGAATGATCCCGAGGTCCTGGGGGAGGACATTAAACACCCCGAATCCCCCCTCAGGCTGCCCCACCCACCCGCCTCCACTTCACCGCCTTTCATTCCCCCTTAATGAGAAGTCCTCCTAATTATTTCAGTGGCTGGAGTGTAGGGACGCAGTCAGAGTTAGAGCCCCCACTCAGACGTGACTGCTATGCTGATGAAGGCAGGGAGAGGATCAATAATTTAGGTCCCGGCCTTGATGGTGGGGTGGAGGGTGAAAGCAATACGGCTGAGCGGGAGATTACTTTTTAAGGCACCGCTTTCACTCCGGTCGGTCGACGAGAAGCCCCCCCCCACTCAAATGTTTTTGCTGTAAACAGCTGACACGTTTATGTTTACTGGAAGCCTTAAAGCCCTTCTCTGAAGCCGAGCCTGTGTCTAAGTGCTTGTTTACCTAGCTCTGTGCGATTATTGTAGTCTGCAGAGTCACTTAAAGAGTGTTTCGTCTGCCAAATGATTTGCATTTGAAATACGTGGGGATATAATTGATTTAGAGGCATGAATATTGATAGCGTCTTATCAGCTCGGTGCCCATCCCTCAAGCCGCTCTGTGGAGAATAATGGCCCTCTGAGCATTTTTCTGGTCATCTTGCTTTAGTGAATGCACACATAATCTTTAAGTGTAGAGAGCCTCGGCTCCACGAAGCCTTTCCATCTCCCTCTGGGGAGGCATCCATGCATCTTTTAAGGACTCTTCACATCAGAAAGGCCTGAGCAGAGTACCCTGCAGTCGCTCCCTCAATTATTAAAGCAGGGATTCTGATGCTCCCTCTCAGCCTCGCAGGAAGAGAACAGGAAGGTAACCGAGCTCAGCTTTAGTTACCACCCTCTTCTTGGACAAAAGGACAAAAAACGATGTTGACCATTTTTCAAGACGCTTGAATGAACTTTTAAACATTTTTACAATGTGATAAAAAAAGTTTCAGTTGCTTAAAAACATTCTTCTCATTAGTCTTTACTTCAGCAAACTTGTTTTTTTTTGTCTTCTTATGCTACATTTAGCTTTTAGCTACCATTTGATCACTTTTGGCTTTTGCTTTGCTACTTTTAGACTTTAACTTCTTTTCTCTTATTTGTAGTTTTAGCTACCTTTTTCTACATCTAGCTTTTTAAATACATTTTTGCTGGTTTAGGCTTTTTTCTGTTGATTTTCCAGTTGTAGCTTTTAGCTACTGTTTTACTTAATTTAAGTATTTGTTGGTGTTTTGCATCTTTTAGCTTTTCATTGTACAGTTTATTTGACTTTGGGGCACTTATTTACTTATAGATTTCAGATACTTTACTTCTTTATGTGTTGTTCTGATTATTTTAGCTTTTTTATTGTACAGGTTGTTTTAGCAGCAGTTTAGCTTGTTTTAGCCTTTTAACTGTACTTCTTGTTTTAGCTACTATTCTGATTATTTTAGCTTCTTTTTACTGTACTGCTTGTTTTAGCTGGTGTTTTGCTTGTTTTAGCTTTTTTACTGTACTGCTTGTTTTAGCTGCTATTTTGCTTGTTTTAGCTGTCTTACTTTACTGCTTGTTTTAGCTACTATTCTGATTATTTTAGCTTTTTTACTATACTGCTTGTTTTAGCAGCAGTTTAGCTTGTTTTAGCTTTTTAACTGTACTTCCTGTTTTAACTACTATTCTGATAGCTTTTTTACGGCACTGCTTAGCTGGTGTTCTGTTTATTTTAGCTTTTTTACTGTTCTGCTTGTTTCAGCTGCTGTTTTGCTTGTTTTAGCCTTTTTACTTTACTGCTTGCTTTAGCTGCTTTTTGCTTGTTTTAGCTGGTGTTCTGCTAACTTTACCTTGCAGGTATTGCGCTGCAGGTTTTAGCTCGTCATTTATCTGGTTTGAACTTCACCGGCTCGGTTTCAGCTTCTTCAAACACAATCCAGCAGCGTGGTTTAGTGCTCAGCATTCACACGCTGCGTTTTTGCAGAAAATGTAAAAATTGTGGAGTTTAAACTTGGAGGAGGTTCTAAAACATTCATATGGATTTGATTTGGCAGACATTTGTGCTTCAAACAGAATGAGTCACCAGCTCTTCCAGCGCGGCACACTGGCACTGTGTGAGAGAAAATAGGGCTGCATCCAATTATAACTGGGGACACGTTTGCTCACAGTGTTTCCTTTGATTGATGCGCTGCAGCCTGTGATCGCAGCTCTAACCAAGTCCAAATGGCTCGTATTGAAATGTTTCTTATTGACTCAGCCTGACAAACAATAACATCAACAACAAACATCAGTGTCCTCTCTGCTGGTTGCCGGAGGAGCAGTGGAAAATAATGATGAATCAACTGGATCTCACAATCTTCTCTTTGTTTTCTCGTAATGTAAGATTCTGTTGTTGAACAGAATCTTTCTTGGCCTTGATTGGATTGTTTTTTTTTAGTTACAAGGAAGTAACGCCAACTCCTGGAATAGTTTAGCTGATTGTGACGGCACTTTATATAAGCCCCATCTATTTCCTCTGTGAACAGCAGCTGCCTTTAACTCTAATTAAATATTGATAGCTGTATAAAGCCGTGTGCCACGCTGATTACTTCTACTCAGAGTCACAGAAAAAAAGCTCTCGATGTTTCTGAGATTTTTCTCATTTATGGTGTGACAACAAAAAGTGTTCTGACATTGAGCTCAAATTCAGGCCAAGCTGATTTCCAGCTGGGGTGTCAGAGAGTTGGAGCCAACACGCATGTCCGACATCTGTCACACTAATTTATTATTGTCCTTCAGGAGCTTAAATATCCTCTGGTTGATAAAAAATAAATAAAAATAAAAGACAGAAGATTAGTATGGCTTTAATGAACTACTGAATGGGTTTCAATGAAAGCAAATAATCACTGGATGTTCATCTACAAGATTAACTTTAGGGATTAACACAATTCAAGAAGGCTGACACGGCTAATTTAGCAAAACACAAAAACAACTCTAACTTAATTAGTTTCACAGTGATTGAGCAAATGTTTGGTGTGGTAGTAGCTGAGCATCATCTCCAACACAAACTCAGACCACTTCACATTGTGCTTAAATTTAGTTATTATTTGTAGGTGTCAGCCTTGTTTGTCTGTTAGCAAAAATAATCTTATGATCCAATAGATGGATTGTTGTGAAACTTTTAAAAACCAATCATTGGATGCAAATCTACAGCTGCTGTAATGTTTGGAGTTTAAGATGACATAATGCCACAGTGAGTCAAATCTAGCATCTAACATGAAAATTGTTATGACCAAAAACTGTAATAATACACCTCTAATGTGAACCCCAAGTCTTTCACTTTTATATCAGCCAACAAGTAGTTTTGATCTTCTTGTAAGACTGATTTACAAAACAAGAGCAGAATGTGTTATTGTGTGAATGCTTATCAAGCTTCAACAATTCAACAGCTTGTATAACAACACATTCAGCTCCTTCAGGACATTCCAGCTATGATTTTTGGTATTTCAGCAATTTATACATTTTGAGATATTTAGCTTTTTTTTGCCATTTTTTCTCATTAAAATGAACAGAGCATCCTTCAACATCTTTACAACCTGTTCACAAATCTTTACTGTAGTTTTTACTTTTTGTTCTAGTTCAGCTTTTTTAACTACTTTGTACTAATTTCAGCTTTCTTTGACTTCCATTTAATGGATTTTAGTTTTTTCTACTTTCTTAGCTATGATACTGATCTTTTCTGCTATACTTTTGCTAATTTAAACTTTTTATGCTTCCTTCAGTTTCTTTCAGTTTTAACCTGATTTCTGTGTTTTTAGCTATTTTTTAGCTAATTTGAGCTGTTTTATGCTAAGTTCACCTTTTATGATAATTTCAGCCTCTTACTAATTAATTCAGCAAAGGTGCTCTTTCTGTTGTTTTGTGTTAATTTCAGCTTTTTCATTTTCACTGTTTAAAGCAATTTTTAGGTTAGCTTCAGCTTTTTTAGTTATTCAGAAAAATCGTTTAGCAAATAAGCATTAGCGCTGCATTTTTGCAGGAAATGTGAATTGTCTAGTTAATCTTGTTATCCTTATTTCAAGAAGTCTTACCAAGTTGCACTGGCAAATTATTTCACTTCATTTGAGAATATTTAGACAATTTATAATCTAGTATTTTAACCTATTTTTTGATGGCCAGTTTTTGCAGCGCATCTTCATTGTTGGCTGTTCCAACAAAAGTTTTAGATCTAGCCTCCTCCAAACAAACAAAACAATGCCCTTGATAAAAAAAGAATAAACACGTTTTTTTCCAGGTGTTGACTCTTGATGATGGCAGCTCCCAGAAAATGATTCCTGTTGGTTTCAGTGTGCAATAGAAAGCAGGGACACTGAAGCCCTGTGCACGATCCATCCAAACCTGCAAAATCAGCTCTCATTGATGCAGTTGTGTGACGAAAATCACGTCATTTTGTTCTCAAAATCTGCTGAAAAGAGCCAAAGCCAAAAGAGGCATGTGCTGCAACATGAACAGTAGCAAGAGGGGTTTCCCAGGAGCACTGCACCATGTGTCTCATTGACCCTGAAAGGTCAAAAACGAACTTTGGATGTCAAGTCTTTGGCGTGAAGCATAGGCGTCACAGATGCATGAGATGTCACGAGCGTGTGCGTGCGCACCAAAACGTAGGCCTGAAATTCTTTTGCTTGTGAGAGTGGGAATCTATGGGCATATAAGAAATGGATGAGGTAATGTGCTGGGAACTAATGGGTTTATGCAACATACTGGAACACAGAAGCTCATTAGGAGAGTTGAGCCTGAACCCCAGTGCTGCTTTGCCTGTACTCTCTCTTTGTCATAACAGACTGGTGCAAGCCAGGGAATTCAGAGCGAGTGGGGTTGGGTGGGGGCGCATTTTGGAAGGTGAAATGTAATCCTGGGAGCCACAACACAGAGCAATAGGTGAGTTACTTAATGTATGAAATGGCCCGTCTCCAAGCTGTAGGCCAGCCGTGTTGCTTTTGCTGGCAGGGAAGCCCAATCAATATGAAAGCACTCAGTATTAATAGGACATAAAGTGGCTTGTGTCTCATGTTAAATGTGTAGACACGTCTGTGGCAGAGGGGGATTCAAATCTAAGTTCTGATTAAAGGGGCCTTTCATGTTGCAGTTTAAGACTAGGCTCATTTTGTGTTAAGAAATAAATGTGATTGGCTCTCAGCTAACTAACTCATCAATTTTTACCTTAATATCTGTAAAAGTTGAAGCCATTTTTGGTTTGCTAATGTTGATTAGCTGCGATAGTCGTTTTGAGTTGTATCGTCTCTAAAAGTTCATCAGTTGTAGATGTATAGCCAGTTATCACAACAAAACACTAGCTAAAAGCTAAACATAAGAGAACTAGCTAAAAGGTTAAAAAGCTAAATAAATAAAACATTATAGCTACATTTCTATAAGTAGCAAAATGGAGGCTGAGGTCACCAAGGTAGTTAAAAAGTTCTGCAGGACTCTGAAGGGTCCAGATGATGTGGTCTTGTTGGTGTCATTGTGCCATGATCATGAAGCAACCGAGATGAGGATCAGGACCTCCAAATCTGAGTCCACAGTCTTCAGTCACAAATGGTGGATTGTTCTCCCCAGGCTGGGAGTGAAGTTCTGCCTCAAATGGAGGAGTTTGAGTCTGAAGGTTTTGTTAACAAGTAAGGAAAGAGTAGACAGATTGACAGAAGGATTGGTGCAGTGTCTGCAGTATTGTGGACTCTGTGCTGGTATGTTGTGGTGAAGAAGGAGCTGAGCTGTTTACAAGTCAGTCTAATGCCCCTTTTCCACTAGTACCAGTTCAGGCTGGCTCGGTTTGGTTCCAAGCCATTTCCATTAGGCCAGATTCATGGAACCAGGCCTTTTTTTTAGTACTTACTTTGTTGTGGTTCCAAGCGGTCCCAGTCGACAACAAAATGCGACGTCAGAACACAGGTCATCACTGATTGGTTGGGGGTGGAGACACTGGTTGCGTCTGAGCTGCCTTTACAACAACAACTCGAGCCGCTATTTTTTCCAATTGTAGCAGCGACATTCCCAATGGCAGAACAGAGATCCACACCATGGTCCAATGCTGAGGTTCAGGAGTTTTTGTGCTTGTTGGCAGAGGAGAAAAAAGTGAGCTAGATGGGTTGAGTCGCCACGAAAAAGTGTTCAAGGAGTTGTCGGAGCTGACGGCCACTCGTGGCTACCAGAGAACCCCAAAGCAATGTTGGGACAAACTGAAAAAGTTGAAGTGCGATGACCGCACGATTAAGGACCACAATGGTAGGAGCGGTTCAAACCGAGTTAAACCTACTGCTACGTTTAATGGTTGCCTACAAACAGCATTACTGCCACCATCAGGCAAATCGGTGTGACGTCAATTTTCGGAAATGCCCAAAACGCAACCACTGGAACCAGACTGGAACGTCAATGGAAAAGCACCCACGGGTGCTTTTCCTTTGACGTTCCAGTCCAGTTCCGATACTGACACTGACCGTTCTGACACTGTCCGCACTGACACTACACTAGGTGGCACTAGTGGAAAAGGGGCAAAAGTTCCTACCCTCACCTATGGCCACAAATTTTAAATAGTGACTAAAAGAACAAGATCTCTGATAGAAACAGTAGAAATAAGTTCATAGGGTTTCAGGAATCTCCCTTAGACATAGGATAAGAAGTTTGGTTATCCAGGAGGGATTGGGAAGAGCTAGTTGAGGTTCGGGCATCTGGTAAGGATGTCCCCCATGATACCTCCCTAGTGTTCCAGGTGTGTCCAACTGGGATGAGACCCCAGGGAAGACCCAGATCATATGTCTCTCTGCTGGCCTGGGTACACATTGGAATCCTCCCAAAAATGCTGGAAGAGATGGCAGCTGGAAAGAGATGTTTGGGCCGCCTTTGCTCAAGATGCTCCTGTGACACGACTCAGGAACAAGCTGCAGATACTGGATAGATGTTAAACACTTATGAAAGTTACTAAAACCAAAAATCAAAGCAGCCGTCCCTTGTTTTGCTAAATGAACAGGTAAATTATCACAAAGTGTGCAGAAGTAGTTGGACTGCCAAAACATAGATAAATGAAAAACAGGAAAACTGATGCTGAGTCAATACTTCAGTTCCTGGGGCAGACTCATCATTACCCAAAATATTTTTGTGCAGAGCTTTTTTTTTTTTCTTTGATGGCAGTTTTTTATGATTTGTTCCTTTAAGGCTCAGAATTTAAAAAACAAACTGAGTCCTTCCATATCCAACAGTTTCTCTGTTTTAATGTGAATTTTGCACCCAGTTGGTTTGACGTTTTGGTGGTAAAATTCAGGACCATCTGCAGTGTTATCACACATCAGTGGACTGCAGGTCAGCTGAAGTTTGTGGACACTTTGCTCAGTGACGGTGTCACCATTGTAACTCTGTGGTAACATCTTTTGGTCATGTTTGCTTTCTGTGTCGGGCGCGGCGTTGGGGGAGGTTGTCTTGTCTTTGCAGCAGTAGGATTTGTTTGGCAGGCGGGTGAGGTAGGCATCAGCAGGTTTCTGGCTCGTGCAGAGGCAGTGTTTCCGGTCTATTTCCAGCGCAGCGTGTTCATTCTAGGTGACTGGAAGGACTGGGAGCCATTAAAGGCTTGCCCTGTGCCTCCACCCGAGTGTGAAATGCTGTGCCTCGGAGATGCTGCTCTGCTTTTGCTTGTTCGACCCGTTTGTTGCTGCTTAATAATCCCGAGGTTACTCTGCTGGTAAAAGTCAAGTGCATGATGTAAAGTTTGAATTAAATGTTTATTACTTTTTTTTACTGGGTAATAATTTTTGTTGCCAATGTCTACATGTGTGAGGTTGTCTGTTAGTAAAATATGTAAATCCAGTCAGTCAATTTGAGTGATTTTGAGGTCAGGTTTGGTGTTGTAGTAGTTGAGGCTGATCCCAAATGCATATTCTGAGCACTAACGAATTGCACATTATAGTTGTTCCAAATATTATTATTATTATTATTATTATTATTATTATTATTATTATTATTATTATTATTATTATTATTATTATTATTAATAATAATAATCATTTGTATTTAACTTATCACAATATTTTAACCACTGGCTTGATTTTAATTAAATTTTATTTAATCAATGTTATCCAAGACATCAGTGGTTATAAATCAGTTTTTCAACTTTACAGATATTGACTTAAAACTGTGTGTGGTCCTAGCTCAGAGACATACTGTATATTAGCTCATGACATAAAGCTATATTAGCTTAGGAGCTAACACTATATGGGCATATATCAGTGGTGGGCACAGTTCCCCTAAAGCACTAAAGCACTAATAGGGGAACTTATTTCCTGATTAGTGCTTTAGGGCTTTTTCTCATTTTAAAATTTATTAGTGGATTAGCACTTGTTAAATTTAGAAGCTAAATTTAGAAGCACTAACTGAGGTCTATAAATGTTATTGATCAACTTTAATGTTAACAGCTGATGGTGAAAGCTGTTTTGTTCATACTGTATGTCACTTATCCACCAGGTGACAATATATGGACTCAAATACAGCTGTGGAATATCAATGGTAAGTCTTAAGAGACCTACATGACAACATGTGACTCATGTTGAAGAATGTTCATGGGTTGACTGGGTTATTTTAGTGCTTTAGAATTAGCTTTTGCTTGAATTTTCAGTGCATTAGTGCTTTAGAGTTAGGGGACCTAAATATTTGAGTTAGCGTTTTAGGGCTAGTGGAACTAATTTTTAGATTAGTGCTGCCCACCGCCATATATATATATATTAGCTCGGAAGCTAACACTATATCACCACATATGTATGTTTTAGCTCTGGGGCTAATGCGAAAGCTAAAAGGCTAAGCTGAGGTTCTCCTTCCATGAACTGTTGTCCTCCATCCACATTTTCAGTTTCAGGCTGAGTCGTTTCTACTTTCTTCTCTCTGTCAAGGCCCTTTGGTTTCATTTAAAAGAGCTGATAGTCAGATATTGTCCAAAATTATTGTTTAAGCTGACTAAAGCTTGCAGCCTCGTCCAAGAACCTAGTAAACATCATCATTTACTTTGCTTTGTAGCATAAATACTATTGCAACGTCTGTATGACTACATACTTTTTTAAACTGATAAACACTAAACAGTATTTTTACAGTATTGTTTTTATTTTTATAGTAGAAGTTGATCAAATAATATCTAATGTTACAACTAGTTAATGTTCCCTTTAAGGTTTATTCAAACTATCTACAACTCTGTCATGATGGGTGATATGCAAGGAATCCAAGTCTTTAATTACTTTGAAGAATAACACTCACCCTCTTATCCTCCCAGTTGCTATACATTCATAGTAATTGTCACCTATTGGTTTAAAGAATCTTCCCACCAGAAATCTGTATTAATTAAATACTCTGGAGCCATCTTGAAGAACTGCTCACACGTCTGTAATTTACTGTCAGTAAAGAGCAATGAGCCTGTTGGGACGTATCACCGGGGTAATAAAGAGAGTCAGTTACCCCCTTGTTGACTATTTGAAAACCATTATATTGTTGATTCAAAGATATAAAACTTTATTGAACAAAAAGATACGACATAGAGAGCAGTCAGATTTTCTTGGCTGCACTTTACGCTGTCTATATTATAGACCTTTTTATGACATTTAAAACTTTATTGGACAGGACTCAGAATTCTGGGGGTAGTATATAAAATGAGGGGGTTTATTAGAGTTTGTGCCCTTTTGCAGGTTCTTTTTGAAATACTGTCCACAGAGAGGGATGAGTCCAGCCTGTGGGTGTTTTAATGTGGCGCTCAGTCACTAATGATGTGCAGTAAAAAGCAGGTAGCAGATGCTGAAGTAAAAAGGAACATGACATATCAATATTTAACATAACAGATGTGATGTGGCATTTTATAATGCCAATTTGCCCCAAGTGACCCTGCAGGTCTGTTATAGCTGGGTGATTAGCTCATTTAGGAATCTAGCTCGTTGGTCGAACCTATTTTTTATCGCCTGAGCTGAAGGCAAGGAAGTTATTGATTTTGCCCCTGTCTGTGTCTCTGTTCAGTTGTCTGTTAGCAAAATATCATATGAACCAGTGGGTAAATTATATCGAAGCTCTCAGAAAGTCATTATTAGATGTATATCTACAGCTGATGAGCTTTTGGAGTCATTCTGGCCACCTGAGCTAAGCAGTCTTAGCAAACACATACTATATATATATCTACCAGTATTGTTGAACAACTACCATTTGTGTAAAACATTTGTTTAAAACTTTAGCACCATCTGTTTGTATCAGCCCTGTTTGTACCTTAGTAAAAAACTGTATCTCATGAACGTTAGATAAATTGTATTGAAAATCTCAGTGGATTATTAACACATCCACATACTGTGGGGGAGCGTATCTGTATTCCCCAGGACCTATGTTCTCCATTATATATGTTCCCCATATAAACTTGCACTGTAATTTAGTATTGTTTTAATATGTAAAACATACATTCATAGGGTGTGCCAAGCATCTTTGATCAAGTTCATCACTAAACCCAGGGAACATTGGTATCGGAGAACTATGGTACTGGGGAACATAGGTATTGCCGCACAAAGGTTCTGGGGAACATAAATCCTGGGGAACATAGGTATTAGGGAACATAGATCCTGGGGAACATGGGTATTAGGGAACATAGAACCTGGGGAACATAGGTATTAGGGAACGTAGGTGCTGAGGAACATACAGTTGTGGTCAAAAGTTTGCATACACTTGTAAAGAAACATAATGTTATGGCTGTCTTGAGTTTTCAATA
>JAUBOC010000103.1:24861240-24874275 GCA_032275365.1 Anablepsoides cearensis | reverse complement strand
TCAATAAATTCATGATATCAAAGTGAATGAATAATTTTGTTAAATAATCTAGATCTCAATTTCAGTCAAAATAATCGGGATTATCATTTTTGCAATAATCGAGCAGCCCTAGTTAAGACCCCACTGTGGGTCCTAAAACTAAAACTGACTGCTAGAATGTTTTTGCTATATTTGATGAAAAAGCAGTTAGATAAAAACAATTGGTCTATTGGCAATATTTGAATACTTCAACCAAAACTACTTTGATTCATGAGTTTCTGCTACAGTTTTATTTTATTTTTTCATTTGTGTTTATTATGAAATTGGTCTTAAATTTAATTTCAGTTTGCATTAAAAAGTCTTAAAAAGTTCAATTTAACTTGCATTACACTGTAGGAACCCTGTTACTATGCACCTACATTTGTAAATAAATGGGTTTATGAGATTTTTAAATCCTTTCATTCTGTTTGCTTTTACAGTTTCATGTTTTTCTACTTAAAGTTTTCTGAGCACAGAAGCACATTTTCTACTGATTTAATGTTTTGTTTTGTTTTTTCTTACTTAAAAATGTCAGATTTGATATTTATGGTCAGTAAAACTGACAAAATGGTCTAAATAAAATAAATAAATAAAATAAAAACAGTTTTGATTTAGTTGTTTCTAATCTCAGCATGAATGCAGTTTATCCCCAGAGTAAATGACAACAAGCCAGAGTTTGAAGGATCTATTATTAGAACAGATAATCAAAGTTGTAAACTAGATCAGTCGAACTCTTGTGGTTGACTCATTTTAATACTTAGTGTTAACACTTTGTTATTGTTTTAATAAAACAAACTTCTGGATTTGTAGGACTGAAGCAGTTCATTGAGTAACTTAAAAAACCTGATTAGAAAAATATTCTTCTTCTTTTGATGCTTCATTTACTCCAGAGGGGTTTAAACTCAGTTACATAACAGGGCAAAAATTCAAAACTGGGTTAGTTAAATAACAAACTAATAACCTGATTATGTATTATGTAGCATTTAGAACATATATTAACAGATAAAGAAAAAATATATAATTTAGAAAGGCTCATAGTCTTTTTCATTTATTATTACTTAAAAACACATTTTATCAAAATTTGACAAATCAGTTGAAAAAGAAAAAGCTTTAAACATTCAATTATTTAACATTATTAAAGTCAGCTGCTATCATGAAGAAAATGCAGTAAATATAGTGTCAAAAATAGAAACAATAAACATTCTGTATTTCACATTTAAAATATTGCCTTTGGGGCCAGATCAATTGTTAACGAGGGCCAGGTTTGGCCCACAAGCCTTGAGTTTGACACGTGAATTATCCCATGTGACCATGTCAAATGGACAGTTGTTACTGTTAAACATGTTGCCAAATGCAACAGAAGATGGGGAAAAATACCAAATATAAAGTCAGAGAAAAGACAAGAACTTTGGGATCATGTTAAACAGAAGAGAAGTAAAACTATAACAGCAAAAGTAATTTATCACTCTGAGTTTAACAGGATTCCTCACAGATACAATCTGTGTTCTGACTGATCAGCCACAAACTGAGAAACAGTCAGAAAAGTCTCAGGTGGAACAAATCTTGTTTTCTCTCAACTCAAGCCAATAAACAGGTTTAAACTTTTATTTTCTCCTCTTCAAAGCTGACAAACCACAGTATGACCTCAGCTTTTAGGCCCCGCCCACACAAGAACGCAGACTTTACAAAACAACCATTTTCCTGTGTTTCACTGAAGTCATCCTTTTTTCTTTTCTTTTTTTTGTGTGAACTGATAACAAAGTAAACAACAAACTAGCTTTAACTGAGACGGGTGTCGGTTCAAATCCACAGACTTAATAATAAACTGATTCAGGCTCTGAGCCAGAGGAAATTATACACAAGTGTCAGAGTTTCCAAACTTTTACATTTTTAATGCTTTTTGTTTTAACTGTATACTTGATGGATATTGTAGTATTTAATGCAACATTTGTTTTTTTGTGTATTTGAAAGATCAGTGAATTATTAAAAATATTTTGCTCTTAGATTATTTGGAATAATAATAATAATAATAATAATAATAATAATAATAATAATAATAATAATAATAATAATAATCAATCAATCAATCAAAACTTTATTTGTATAGCACATTTTAACAGCCAATGGCAACCAAAGTGCTGCACAACAGAATAAAAATACAATCAGGTAAACTTAACTGATAAAAACTGGATCTGACCACTGCACTGACCTGTCTGTCGAATTTAAAATTTCTGTCCAAAATCACCCCGAGATTCCTAATAAAATCACAGTCTGAGTCCAAAGGGCCAACAGCACTGTTTAATCCTGCCAGTAGGTCTGTTTTTCCAAATGTCAGGACCTCTGTTTTATCTTCATTCAAACGAAGAAAGTTTAGCTCCATCCAGGATTTAACATCCCTTAGACACTTCTGCAGGTTCTCAGTCCTCTGAGCTCCATCAGATCTCAAAGGCAAATAGATCTGAATATCAGCTGCATAAAAATGAAAAGACACATCATATTTCCTAAAAATGGACCCCAGAGGAAGCAAAATGGAAAATAAAATGGAAAATATTAATAATAAGACTATTTACGCTGCTTACTTCAAGACAAAAATGGTTGAGAACGTGGCTCTGTTTGTTTGTTTGTTTGTTTGTTTGTTTGTTTGTTTGTTTGTTTGTTTGTTTTTTTGCAGTTAATCAGACACATAAAACACCACCATGAATGCTGTAGCCTGGATGTTCACCTGTGTTAATTAGACGTTCTCATTGCAGACGGAAAAGACGAAACTTCAACAAGCAGGCCACAGAGATCCTGAATGAGTATTTCTACTCCCACCTCAGTAACCCGTACCCCAGCGAGGAGGCTAAAGAGGAGCTGGCAAAGAAGTGTGCCATCACAGTGGCTCAGGTACCGAACATCACCTCATGACCCGTTAATGTTACACAAATAACAAGAACCTTTTTGTTTCTTCACCACAGCAGCCGTCAGCAGCGACTGCAGAACATTGTTAGTTAATTCAGGTGCTCTGATAATTTAACTGTTCTTATTTTTGTACATAACTCTTAATAATACAAGTATATACTGCTTTACAATGGACAAGTTTAATTTAAAATCATGTGCAGATTAAATAATGGGGCTGTACAAACCTACTAAATATGACTAAAAGCTGATTGGTCGTTAGACTCTTAGTATGATATTAACTTTACATAAATTAGGAATTATTTTTAATTTATAAACAAACAACTTAGTTGACAGAGACTTACATGTGGAACAACAGCCTGGAATTTCTATGTCTAATAAGAAATTTCACTAATTTAAAAAAAAAACATAATGCAAACCTGATTTTAAAGCTGGATCAAACTACAGTCATGAGATGATCTAAGCCCAAGTTGTAAGATTTTATGTATTGGGACAACAAAAAGGGTCTGGTTCTTTACCAGGTTTAAAATTATTCCAGTCTAACCTAAAGTGAACAAAAACAGATTCCACCAGAATCATAATTTCTTAAACAAAAACTAAACTAACATGGAAAAGTTGTGTGTGGGAAACCGAACACACCTCATAACTCGACGCTTACAGAAGCTCTTTTAGCAGCTATAACTGTCAGCAGTTTCTCTATCAAATGGTTGTGGAGGAATTTTGGCCCATTCTTCTTTATGTTTCAGTTCATTGACGAACTGCAGATGTTTGTTTCACAGCTCCTCTAAAGTTTCATCACTGAGCTGAAATTTGGATCATTGATTGATTGATTGATTGATTGATTGATTGATTGATTGATTGATTGATTGATTGATTGGTTGGTTGGTTGGTTGATTGATTGATTGATTGATTGATTGATTGATTGATTGATTGATTGATTGATTGATTGATTGATTGATTGTGATGAAATCATGCAATGTGTTGGTCAGGAAAAGATCTAGGTGGTCCTGGTCCTTGGTCGACCACGAAGACCAGAATGAAAATGGCTGTGAATGAGTTGTGACAACACTAAACAGAAGAAAAAATAAATATAAATTAGCAAAATATCAATATTAATAATATTAGTGTTATAAAATAACTAAATTAGCTAAAAGGTAATATTTGAAGAACTAAGTAAGAGCTGGACGAGCTCGTTTAATTTCTGACATTAATATTGAAAACATGTTTAAACAAATGACAAAAGCATTAATAACACAACCTTTAAACTTTCCATTTTTATACCGCCACATTTTGTATTTAAACTGTATTCCTGTCTCTCGCTTCGTCTGCCATTACACAGTGAAAAAAATCTCTGATCGACCCACAAAGCATCTTGGGATAGGCTTGGCCCAATAGGTGCCAGTAGACACGTCTTTCAGACTAGTGGGAAAAGGAGGACACACTTGTCGGCCGCATCGAAAGAGTCTTTGAATTTGGACAGCCACAGCGCTGTGATGTAAGCAGACGACAAATTCAGCCTTTGAAAGACGCAGCCCCTGAATTTGAACACTATAACTGAAGCGTAACCCTTCTCAGGGCAGCAGTAGCTGCTTCTGAGTTGTTCCTCCTGGCAAGCTGATAAAAACTCCTGCTTTTATAGCAGTGGTCAAACTGATGATGGTCACCTGGATGATACTGAACCTCCTGAATCCTGTGGAAGCATCAAGGATGGACCCAGATTTTCACACAGATTTTTACATTTTGACTTCATTTTTGCCTAGTCAGCGATGGTGTGCTGGTATTTGTTGTTGTTTTTGCTCACATGAGGGTCAAATTAGAATATTTCTAAAATTTTGCAAAGGCCTGCCATGGTTACAGGTACTTTGAGACCCAAAGTGCAAAGTGAATATAAACAGAACTCGTGGTGATTTACTTGGCTGACACCAGTGATTTACAATGACGAACTGAGGAGCAGACAAACCAACAGAGAACATAAAGACAATCTAATGAGCCCAAAACAACCAACACCTGTGCAGAGACACACAGAATGTGTGCAGAAACAGACAGATCAAACCATAAAATGACTGAAAAACAGGAAAATTTTAAATATACAAATAAACAAACGTAAAAACTTAAACCAGATTATTTTTATGTCCTGATGTGTACAAAACAGTTTACACAAAGTGAACTTGCTTTTTCCTATGACTGTAAACCTGTGTGTGGTTATTCAGACCAAGGATTGTGATTCTACTCTCTAAGTCCAACCCCTCCCAAGTTTGTGCTCTTGTATTTGCCGTAACCCAAAATTGGAATTTAAGGTAAAACCTTGAATACTGCTAATCAGCTCTTGCCTGTGAAAGCTGCACTTTGTTGACTTACTATTAATCTTACAGGAAATCTTCAAACAGCTAAAATGATTTCAGATGTTTGGGCAACATTTGCAAGATTTACAAAGAAATACTCAGAAACCTATTTTTAACAGGCAACGCCCTGTGAGAACTGCCAAAAAGCAAAGTGGTAAACAGCCGTTTGTGTTGTGAATCTATCACTTGGGAATAGATTGTTTTCTCAATTGGTGTCATTAATTTGTAGCAAATGATCTGCGGGTGCAGCTGGACTTGATTGTGGAAGCTCTTCAGAAGCTCTGTGATTTGTGGAGTTCCTGGTTCTTGGCTATAATAAAGGAGAATGTTTACCTACTTTGTTTATTGGAAACTTTACAGGATTGATTTGGTTTTCATTTTAATGTTGTTTATCATTAGAGCAGGGAGTACCCCCTGTCCCCCCTCTCTCCTTACCTCCCCCACAGCTTCATCTGGGAGTCCATTAGCCATAATGGGTGTTAGCGGAAGTTGACTGATTGGTGCTTGCTTGAGTTCTGATGATAGCTGCAGTCATGGTGACATAATGAGACTGTTATTGACAATCATTGCATTCTGGCCCTAATGTGGATTCACAGCATCGTCTACGTAGTTCCTGCACTCTGACTCATTGAGCAAACAAGAGTATCAAACTCAGGATCCAACTTTGCTGTGACAAACTGAGAACTGCGTTTGCAAGGGTGTCTGGAAACCTTTGCAGGGGCGAGTTGCAGACTTGTTGCATGAATTTTGAACAGCTAAAAGTAATGCAAAACTAATTTTCTCAGAATATATGCAGTGTCATTGTTTGTGTTTAAAATATGCAGGTTTACATAACTCTAGAGCGAGAGTGGAGAAATCTGGTCATCGAGGGCCGCTGTCCTGCATGTTTTACTGGTTCCTCTGCTCCAACACACCTGATTCAGGGATTGATTCACCTCCTACACTCACCTGATAATCACCCATTCATTTCAGTCAGGTGTGCTGGAGCTGAAGAACAAGGAAAGCATGCAGGATAGTGGCCCTCGAGGACCAGGATTGGACACCACTGCTTTAGAGATACTTTATGTATTTGTACCTGGAATTGTTTGCACTTGCAAAATAAAACCTGCATCAAAGTGTTGGTAAAAAAAAAAAATCATCTAATTGCTCAGGCTCAGTTTCCTCTCTGGTCGATGCTTTGTCACACCTGTGTTACTGTTTGACAGGAGTCCTGCCTCCATCAACCCCCCCTCCCTACTTGCCCCTGACCTCTGACAGGGTCACACCGGCACCAAGCTAAGTGCTGGACAGAGCTCACCTCGCTGGATAAGTGTCAAAACTACTAAGTGTCACGTCCTCTCTGGGGACGTCCAGGACACGACATGAAAGAGATCCATCTTCTTCACAGCTCAAACAGCCGCAAAGTCAAGTTTCACCAACTACAGGGTGGGCTGAATCCAAAATAACTAATTCTTTATTTAATCAACTACGTAAAAAAAAATAAAAAGAACCAAAAGACAATTTCTTAAAAAACACCAGAAAGAGATTTTAAAGAAAAGGGCAGCCCACTCCCTCAGACCTGAACAGCAGCTGTTTATGCTGACGTGAGACACAGCTGGCTGGAACACACAGACGAAGGACAACGTCCTCACAGATGCAGCTTCTTTATGCCATACGGTCTCAAGGCAGCCGGTCCAAATCTTCAGTTTTGGTCTGACAACTGCAGCTTGGTTATGTGCACTCTACCTGAGACACGTGCACACTCACATGCACCTTACAGCAACAGGTGAAACATAAGAGAAGCGGTGTTTTTACTGTTCGATTGACCTGTAACAGGTCTGTGGTGGTCTTAGACTGTGGTGCACCAACACCACACTGGGGTTGGGTAATATTAGCAAAAAGATTAATCGCGATTAATTGTGATATTTAGCCGATAAAAATTATGATGATTAATGTTTTTACCCTGTATTCAGCCCACCCCAAGACATCTCCTTCCAGTCCTGCCTTAACCGTTCATAAGAGGCAGATTGACTGAGAGCATCGTGGATCCACAGCTGAGTAGATCTGTTTCCACCATTCTCTGCAGGAGAGTTTGTTGTAGCTGACGTTTTTGTTTCTATCTGTAATTTATAGCTTTCCTTGTACTCCAGTTTATGGTGGTGTTTAAGATGATTAAACAAGTTTGTAGTGTTAGCATTAGCTGCTCCACACCACCTTCTGTAATTGGGCCTATGCACTGTTAGTGAGGGTGTCGCACACAAAATTACGTCATCATCGCGCCACACTGATTCAAGTAATTGCAAAGTGGCAAATATTACAGTATTTATTTGTGTATAATGTGATACATGTGTGTGTTTTTTTTTTTAGCTTAAAAAGCATAAAAAAATCCAATCCACGTGTATAATGCTACCTCTAATTTCATACAGTAAGCGTACCTGCTTTGGCACAACACCTGTAAAGTCTTGTGGTCATGTTTGCTAATGCGGTGCAGTGCAATCTTCTGCATGTACCTGAAAATAGTCTCCTCTCAAACATGCAGCCGACTTCCACGTCTTCTTTCCATCTTCACAGTTAATAAGAAAAAACAAAACAACCCATTCCTCTAACACGTTATCCAACAACACAAACATCTTTTCCAACACCTGATCTGTCAAAAATACAACCTCTTTTTTTATATGCTTACCTATGCTCGACATATTCAACAGTGGGATAAATTATGATGATTTATCCACCTTTACACAATATTTCAGTTATATGTTCCTGTACGGCAGTGAAGCCTGGACCATCTAAGCCGGGCAAGAGAACGGTCTGGATATCTTCCACCTCCATTGCCTCCGATTCATCCTCAACATCAAGCATTCCCAAGAACATAGTGTATGGTGAGCTAGCCACAGGGCATCGTCCAATAGGCCGCCCAGCACTGCGCTTTAAGGACATCTGCAAGCGGGACCTTAAAGCAGCTAGCATCGACACACAGAATTGGGAACATATTGCAGAAGACTGATACAGCTTGTCTGCGAAGGCATCGAAAAGAGCGAGGAGCACCGCATGGAGCAGCTGAAAGTCAGACATCAATAAAGGAAAAAGATTGAGCAGACGCAGGCGATTACTTCTCCGACATCTTATGTCTGTGTCGACTGTGACCGCAACTGTCATTCATGGATAGAACTGTTGAGTCACTCAAGATGTCTTCAATGTGATGGACAAGGACCAATAAAGGCGCTACCATCATCTTCCGAGATGGACAGATGCTGAACAAATATGCAAAAATACTGAAATACAGTATATTGTGGTAGTACATGTTGTCTGATGTATAATACAACCTCCTGAGTTTATGGATGATTTTTGGGGTTGCATTTTTAGAATTATACACATAAATACAGGAATTAATAATAGTTTTGACCATTAATTACATGCAATAGGATTTTGCCCAAACCTACACAGAATTGGGCAACTGAATAATGTGCTTGGCCAAGAATACAGTTTTGGAAGCTGTGCACAAAAAAACAGGTTGTAATTTTTAAAAATTGGACAAACACAACACATCTGTACTGCTTAATGGTGACTTGACCACAAACTGTGCATTTTCTTTCTTATTTTCTTTTTTGAATCAGCAATAACGCCAATGCAATTAAAAAAAAATTTTTTTACTGATTTATTTTTGGTTTGGTTGTTTTTTTTAGGATTTGTGTGGTTCCCTGTGTCTCAGAGTGAACTGTGCTCTTTTGTTTGTCTGCTCAGGTTTCCAACTGGTTTGGGAATAAACGAATCAGATACAAGAAAAACATTGGTAAGTTCCAAGAAGAAGCCAACATGTATGCTGCGAGAACTGCCGTGAATGCGGCTAATGCATCCTCACATGGAAGCCAAGCAAATTCTCCTTCCACTCCAAACTCTGCAGGTGAGACAGGAAGTCCCTGGCTGCGCTAGGGTTAGACATGTACTTCCTCTCTGTGCATCACGCGAGAAATGTAAGGCTTTTTTCAGTGCTGATGCTAGCATTTGTAAAGGATAATTCAGCGAAGACGGTTCTTGTAAATCGAACATGCCTTTTTTTCTCTGGTAATGCACGTAATTTTTTCATCAACACATTCAATGTTTCCCCTCAGTAAGTACCCAGCTTCAGCTCTAGAGCAACCTCGAGCAAAGCTTTACCAGAGTTTAGCCAACCTGAGCCCAGCAGCAAGTCTCCAAATGCTTGGTTCCTATTTTTCTTGTTCTCAGTAACCATATTCTTCATGTATGTCTTTTTAACGCTGTATTAATCATGATCTGTTCTCAAAAGATAAGTCTGGTGATAATCTAAATTTAAAAAAACATTATTTTCTCATGAATAAAATGACTTTATGTTAACGTTTATACAGCTGATATTATCAGACAGCCTGGGCTGAGAGTCATTATTGTTACTGACTGTAGCCATTAGCCATGCTGCTCTTTATAATGAATATTTTTATTTTCAAAACAAATAGCTAAGTGGAGACAATGAAAATGTAAAGGAATTATAATAAAAAGTTTTCACATATGATAAAAGTGCTGACTAAAAAGTATTCTGTCATTGGAGCATTGTCTGGAACTGTTACACAACTTTGTTTTTCATTCTCTACAAGGAAAATGTAGCTTAAAGATAAAAATGCTAAGCGTTATGATTTGGGGATTGACTTCATGTGGAAACTTTTTATGTGTAATAAATATTGAACTACTGAAAAACACCAGACTTATCTTTTAAACTCTTTGAGAAATGCTTTGTTTGCTGTTCTACTTTATATAAAACTTAGCCTAGCCTAGCCTAGCCTAGCATGTTCAGGAGAGTTGTTTTTATTAGTGGCCTAAATGAAAAATGTTTTCCTCAATCAATCCAAAATGCTTTTTTACAAGTTTTATCCAGTCTGAAGAAAATAAAATGTAGTCACTTAAAATTGTTTGTTGTAAAAATAGTCCTGAAGTAGGATCTGTGTACTTTTAGGTCATTAGATTTTAATTTTAAAAACAGATGGCTAAAAGCAGCAGAAGCTCCAGGAAACAGTTTGAATCATCAGTGATAGACAAACTGACACCTGGGAAATAAAAGTAAAACCTGTTTATTCATCTTCTTATTTAAGGTGTAGCTTGTTAAAAATATTTTTAAAGAAATGAGCTTTACCTTTTTATAACAAAACCTTGTGCAGTTAGTGCCGACGAGGTAACCTCAGTCCTGTTCATGAAATAACAGGACAAAAATGATCAACTGTTAACTAGTGAAACATATAAACTTAATGTTTTTCACCTGAAAATTTGACTACATTTGTGTGCACGTCCTCCTCTCGAAGACACAAGTGTTTGCTGTTGCAAAAAATTACATAATGTCTTTTTATTTTTTTTATTTTACCATCTTAGTAGCTTTACACCTAATTAAAATTTTACACACAAAGTGGTCCATGAGAAAGTTTCTCCGATGCCACAAAAACCAGATTCAGTCGGACATTTCTTAAGCAGATGTTAGCTGGACGTTCTGGTGATTTTAGCAGGAGAAGACTAGCGCTGAGTTACCTTGATGACGGTGTTAAACTTCCGATTTGAGAGATAAAATTGAATTAAAATAAGCTTTTGTATTTATCTGTTTTTAAAATGAAAAACGAATGACCAAAAAGAGTTTACCTGTCTTTTTGATGATTATTAAAGCTAACTAATGTAGCCTGCAGTTTATTCAACCCTCAGATGATCTTTGTGGGGAAAAATCAGCCACACATTTATTTTTGGGGAAAAAAAAAAACACCTTTTCTGCAGCTGGAGGTCGCTGTCAAGCCCGGTCTCCATCTCATCCAACAAATTTATTTTAACTCAATGTAAAGAAAGTAAACACATTTGCTTTGTGAATATTAAATCGTAAATATTTGATACAAAACACGCACGGCTCATGCAGATGGTCATGACGGCTGGTCGGGCTGCTGCAGCCTAGTCCGTCCAGTTCTGTAAAAGTAAAACACAAAACACACACACTGGTGTTGTGCACAAGTAAAGTTTAATAAACGTATAATTCTTTGATCGACAGCAACTATGTTATAGAAGCTTGACCGAAAACTGGGCCCAAATGTGATGGGGGGCGATGAAGAATCGTCCCAAACTCAGGGCAGAAAACTTCTTAAAATATTTTTTTTTTTCTATTTGGGGCTCCATATGGGGAACAATGCATTGTAAAAATGTTGTAAAACAAATAAATTGTCCATTTAGAAAAAAATTATTACGAGGTTTTATAAAGCATATAGTGATTAAGGAGCTCAAATTTAAAAAGTAATTTAAATTGACATTTTTTTACTTTGGGCTGAACTTTAAAAAATTGTCTGGTTCATGGAGAAATATGTTAATAAATAATATTTTTCAGCAGTTATGTAAGGTGTTTGATTTTCCCCCACAGTTATAAAGTTAAAGGACAGTTTGAGGGTTAACCTTTGACGTACACCTGTAAACCTGTAAACCTTTGATAGAACAACCAATGAGTTCACTTCTTATAATGTTGGACTTCTTTTTCTGATTCTCCTCTCTTATTGTACAAATGATTTTGTCTTGTTCGTGTCTTTGGTACCTCTGCTCACCTTAGAGCTTCTCTGTTCTCGTGTAGTTGTCCCGCCTCCGCTCCTGTAAGCTAACAGAGCGCGTGGATGCTAGCTAACCTCTGCATGCTGCTGCTTGGACTGGCTTTCTGTCTGTCTCTCTGTGATTCCACTGCTCCTTCTGTCCCTTTAGGTTCTGCTGGCTCTTTTAACATGTCAAACTCCGGGGACTTGTTCATGAGCGTGCAGTCTCTCAATGGGGACTCGTACCAGGGGGCTCAGGTGGGAGCCAACGTGCAGTCGCAGGTAGGGCTCAGCAGAGGAGATGATGCAGGGCAGGTCTATTGCTGTACAACTCCTAAGTATAATTATTATCACTCTGCTGCATGTCAATTTTCAACTGTTCATATTCTTTGGGTTATCTGTGTGAAAACGTAGCAAAGAAATGTGATGAAGTCACAGCAAAACCAACAGCAGGTCTAATAAAGGCTGTTCCAGTTTTATCATTTTAGTCCACAGTCATTAACTCAGTAGTTTTCTTACATTAATGATCAGATTTGTGTTTGTTTTCTGAATATGTTAAAGTAAATAAGTAAATATGTGTGTGATTGCAAGGTTAGAGCAAGGTTTTTTGCTAATCTCAATGTTTCTAATCAATTTTGTTGTTTTAAAATTTTGTCATTTCACTCATATTTAAGGAAGCCTTTACTTGAGCACATCCGATTGGTTTTATCTTAGTATAACCTATAAAAAATAGCTGTTTATGTATTTTTTATCTTAATAAACTTGGTTTGCTCCAGTGGTCCGAACAAGCATTGCAAGTCATAGTACAGCTTTAAACCTAAATTCACATTTTATTGGATGCTCTATGTGCTGTTTAGAGCAGTGTGAGTTTTCATTAATGAAAATTATTAGGCGAAATCGTAGCCTACAATAAGGTATTGTACAAAACATGCAGTATGTTGTAGATTTTAGTTCAACTGTAGTTTGTTTTTTCAGTTCTTTATTAATTAAATTTATTAACTTCTGTTTTGCTGCTTTTGCAAATATACAGCACTTGTTTGACTTATTAAAAAAAACATGAATCCTCTCACGGTCCTTTTTGTAAAAGCTAAAATTTTAAGAGTTAATATTATCATTTATTTTACCTCGATTGGCTGTTAAATCTAGATGATTAGGAGGACAATTTGTCCTCTGCACAGATTCTCCATAGTCCCAATTCCATTTGGTTTGTGTATATAACAGGAAAACTCTACAAATCATAAAATCTA
>JAUBOC010000103.1:24778418-24789529 GCA_032275365.1 Anablepsoides cearensis | reverse complement strand
TTTATGTTTGTGGTTGTAATGTGACAACATATGGAAAAGTTCAAGGGGTATGAATACTTTTGCAACCCACTGTAAATGCATTTTTTTAAAGCTAATATCAATCATGAATTGCAAACAGAATTTGCACGCCGCTGAGATGAACAGTTGTAGAGATATTTGCATGTGAAGTAACAGGAAGTGATGTCAAAGGGGAATGACAGCATGTAAATAAAGCTCTGCTACAACAGCTAACAACACAGACCGCAGTTAAGAATCTGTTGTTTTTTTTTAAGTTACTATCTGGGAGAGATGTAGAGGAGTCAGAGTTCAAATAACATTGTTTTGATAAACAAAGACCAGAGAGTTCCTTTTCTCAAAAGTTCCCCTTTGATGTCACTTCCTGTTTCACTTTGGCTGAGTAGCTTATTGACATTAGCCAACACAGAAATAGCTTCAAAGCAGACAATTAAACAGATATTGAGCCAACATTTGGTTTGGTCGTAGCTGAGAGTTATTCACAATAAATCTTCTGAATGTTAACACATCTCATAAGATCTCTAAATTAAACAAAAATGTACTTTATTTGTCATCAATGTGTATTTCCAAATGATGAGATCTGTGCTCTGCTCTGTTTGACCCATCACATGTGAGAAACACACAAGTTGAGCAGTGGGCAGCTATTTGAGCACCCAGGGAGCCGCTGGGGCCTTTTCATTCGTTCTTAGTAGAGTCTTGAGCTTCCTTCTATTCTGTAAAGGTGATGAATCTAATCAAATCTTTTGTTGGGAAAGTACGAAGTTGAAAGCTGGTCAGGTTCTAGGATTCCCTCCACAGATCGTTAGATGTTTGGCAGCAGTAAAAGATGATTTGTTTTGTAGGATGGGGATTATTTGGTCTTCTCTTTGTGTGTCAAATTTTTCTCTTGCACGTTTTTTGACACGTAGCTCATTCCGTAGTGTTTGTGCTATTTCAACAATTTGTATATTAAAGTGTTCGGCTCCTTCAGGTATATGACTTTTAGTATTTCATTAATATATACTTTTTAAGAAATTTCTGCCGTTTTCCTCATTGAAACTAATAATAATAATAAATGTTTATTCATTTCATTACATTAAAAAACATAAATTCAATATAATTAAAATACAAAACATAAATAAATGAAACTGAATGGAACAGTTTTCAAAGTCCTTAAAACCCTTAAAAATGTTCATAAATTTTTACTGCACTTTTAACCTTTTAAGGAAGTTCTGCTTTTTTAACTCCTTTGTACTAATTTCATCCTCCCTCTTCTATTTAGCCAATTTTAGCTTTTTTTCCAGTTTTTTTAGTTATCATTCTTACCTTATCTGCTATTCTTCTGTTAATCCCAAAATTTTTATGCTTTCATTATATTTCAGCTGTTTTCTGCTAATTTCAGCTGTTTTGTGTATTTTTTAGCTAGTTGAACCTTTTTTCAGCTAAATTCACGTTTTTGTGATAATTTCATATTTTTACTGCTTAATTCAGCAAGCATGTGCTCTTTCTGTTCCTTGTTAATTTTAGCTATTTCAGCTACTTCTTTACCTATTTGTAGGTTAGTTTCAGCTTTTTTAGCTATTTCTGCTTTAACCTCTTAAGCCCCAAGGGGTTTTCTTGAAGTTTTTTTTTTTTCAAAATACCATGCTGAATTATAACTGAGTGTTTCACAGCATTACAAACTCTACTTAAATTATATTGGTATCAAAATAAAGCTAACACTTAAGAGATTTCTTTAGAAGTTTAAGTATTAAAACAGCTGCTGTGGTTTTAGAGATATTGAGGTTGGAACATAATTTTTTTTTTTCAGTCTTAGCTGAATATATTTTTCATTAGACAGTATATAACCTATTTAAAACCATAATGAATCGGGCTAAAAACTCTTGAAAACCATAAATTCACTTATGGATATTATTTGTGCGAAGATTCATGCTGGTAAAATTAACTGGAGCAAAGTTTTAGTAAAGAAATAATTTTGCGTTTTGTCATTCTGCAAAGGACAGACCATGTAGGTACCATTAATAAATGTTAGGAAATCTTTTTATGCCAAAAAGTTATTTATTTTTTCTTACCTACGTATCTTAAAGGACTTGTTATTAAATGTTTGTTCTTTAAAAAAAAATCCAAACATTTATTTGTCAGCATATATATTCTATAAAAAAAGAGAAATTATATTTGACTTTAGTTGGACCATATTCACTCAAAATCAAAAAAAAAAAAACTTTTAACACACTTTACAACATATTTAGGTATTAACGTTGCAAACTCTCTTGTTGTGTTTTTTTTTCTTTTTACGTAGACAGTTTTTCTTTAGCTGATGGATGTTTTCACTCAGACTGTGCAGAACGCAGTGAGCGTGCTCTGTGACACCGAGCAGCTGATCGGCAGCCTCCCAGAAGTCAAGTGGGCCCAGCAGGTGAGGAGCCTGGCCACAGAGCTGCAAGAAGAGAGCCTGCGTCTCATCGTCCAGCAGCTCCCCAGAGTTATCCACACCCAGGCCTTCCACAACCTTCGCAGGGTAAAGTGAATAGAAGCCACGCCGTTTGGATGGTTCTAATGGATATTCAGCTTACGGTATGCGCTGATGTTTAGTTTCTCTTGTGGCTGACCTACAGAGGGAGGAGTTTACTAGAGAGCCAGCGTTGTTGAAGAAGCTGTGCTCTGCCGTCAGGGAGGGGGTGACTGTGGATAATTGCTGTGACCTCTTCACGGCCGTCCACTGTCTGTGTGGAGATGATTTGGAGGAGGATTTTCAGCCGGAGCAGCAAAGGCAAGAGGTGCTGAACTAAAGCAGATTCTTTGTTCTATCGTTATTTATTTTTCATGCAGTCTTGTTAACAAATCTCTGCTCTCCTAAAATCTTTCTCCAGGCAACCCTTTGCTCTGAGATGAGTTTTTTTTTCTTGGAGTCTGGTTTTATGGTAGATTTTGTTGGTACATCCACTGCCGTCAAGACTGTTGTTTTCCACTTGTTTGCTGTTTATTTGAAAAAGAAACAATGCACAATAATGAACACGGGATCACCTTGAAAATCCGTCATATTTAGCTATGATTGCAATTTTTCATTTATGTTCCCTCAACAGGTTGATTGAAAAACACTTAAAAAACAAAAATATTAAACAAAATTCAGAAAAAACTACCAATGCACATACACTAATAGTTTCATGTAAATACAATTACATTAAATCAAATAGAAAATGCACACAAATTATTAATAAATACATTTCATCTGATAATTAAGATTGGTTTTAATGGTAGGAAGTGAAATAAAAGTTTTTTAATGGTGGTAGACTTTTCCAATATTTACATTTTCCTGACAGCACAGCTTAAAAATAAAGTTGGATTTCTAGACTTAGTTATCTTTGTTAAATAAACGGATCTCTAAGTCACATCAAGTATTCTGCTATCACGATTACACCAAAATGTGCTGCAAATTAATCTATTTTAGGAAATTTAATTATTTGAAACATCAACATCTCCATCATTAGCAGCCAATCCTGTTCCTCGAATTCTCCTGCTCTTCAGCAGGCCTTCAAGTTCTGCAGAAGCCTGTTAATCACAAATTTATTTAAATCAGGTGCGACATATGAGGGAAGCATCTAAAACTTTTGTCATTATTATTATTATTATTATTATTATTATTATTATTATTATTAATAAACTTTAATTTTACCAGGGAAAAATCCCACTGATGTTAAAAATCTCTTTTTCAATTGAGTTCTGGCCAAGATAGGCAGCAGTAAGTAGAATTAAGTAACATAGTTACACATTCAAACACAAAACGTTCATAAGAATTACAAGAATATGAATCACATTTAAAGCAAATCTAAGAACAATGTGTACATAGAATAAAATTAAGCACAGGTCTCCTCAGTTTCAGGCCGACTTCAAAGGACCAGAGCCTGTTGTAGGTATCTCAACAACAGTCTGTAGGACTGCCCTACAGGCCTGGATTAGACATCAACACTCAATCAGCTGGAGGGAGCTGATGGACTGTAAACAGGCACAAGAACTGATAAATGTCCCAAATCTTAGGTTTGGGAAAGCTCTAATCACCCTGACAAGGAAAACTCTAAGCACTGGTTGGAGTCCTAACTGTGTACAACCTGCTCAATCGGTGATGGGACTCCGTAACAATAGTCTGTGTGATGCCTGTGGCATTGAATTAGAGACCTCTTTGCACTACTTACTGCCTGGCTCTGAGCAAAGGAAAATAATTCATGGGGACCCTTTTATGAATTCAGAGAAGCTCGGAACGCTGAGTAGCTGCATTTCCATCGACTATAAAAATGTGCAAATTAAAATTGTAAAAATAAATTTGCTCAATGGAAACACGTCAATTTTTAAAAAACTTGCGCAAAATGGTTTTGCGCTAGAATGAGGTGGTTTTTCAGCCATATCGAAATTGGTGCATTTTGCAAAACTACAATGGAAACACTTTTTTTGCATCACGGGAGTAACGTGATCAAGAACCAGCTGTTTCTACTGGCCAAAAAGACGACCAAGTAGAAGTAGAAGTAAAATCACAAAGTAGTAAAAGAAAGTAGTAAACTCACTGACGAAAATTTCCCAAAAATGTTGCATACATAGCCACCCCCAAGTATACGGGGCTTGTCAGTGGAAAGCCTTGATAAGACGCCGACATCTCCTCTGATGGCTGATGATATGCATGAGTTTTCAGCTGTTGCCACCATGTTTGTAATGACTTATCGCGAGAACTTATGTATTCACGCGTGACTTTAATATCACTTCTTAGTTAATGGAAACACAGCAATTGCGAAACTGTGTTTTTCTACATTAACAGAATATCTACAAACTTTTGCGCACATTTGCAATGGAAACAGCTACTGTTTCTAACCTGGTGTCCTTCATCCAGGGGACGTGTAGGTTTGGGAGCAGTGTGCCCACTTACGTATTATCCATCCCCACACCATAGCCATAACTATCAATTTAAAAGCTCTCAAGTTAATTTCCAATCATTCTGCAGCATATTTTATTCAAAAGGTACAGGGGCATGATCATGGCCCTCAATAACCACGATTTGTTTTATATAAAACACACACAGCAATTACAAAAAAGATGATAGTTTGATTTTGGTGTCAGAAGGATTCAATAACAAATTGTTGAATATCATCAGTCTTAGATTAACATTTCAAATTGTAATTTAGCTGATGGGTATTCTTTTAAGCACTGACAGGACATGGTTAAAACCATTTCTCATGCAAGTTGAGTTCCTGGCTGCACAGGTTAAAGCATATAACCCCAATAAGCAGTGCTCTGACCGGCTGCATGGATTAGGCTGAGGGACACGGTGACGTCTGCCAGCAGCCTCCACTAATCTGGACGAGTATCTGCTGTTGAGAAGTGTGTTGTTTACACAACAGAGGAGGTAGAAGGTGGCTCCTTCCTTTCCTTTAGCGCGTTTTTGTTTTGTCTTCTTCTTCTTTCATAATACAAGGTGTTGAAAGAAGAACGTAGCCGTCGGCTAACGACGTCACAGATTCTGCTCAGGGGAGCTCGAGTGAATTCTGCAACAGGGGCAGAGCGGACGGACGGAGGGAGGGGTAGAGGGTGGGAAACCAGGGAGGAGGGGAGGGTATTTGTTGCCATGGTGAAAGGTTCTTGAAGCAGCTGCTGATTCGTCCACGCCGCAGCGCACCCCTTCCATTCTTCTCCTTCCTCTCTGTGTTACCGCCAGCCGTTCAGACGAGAGGTCCGTACGCTGCGCGGGCGTCTCTGGACCTTCCTGCTTCAGAGCTTTTATGCGGTTCGCCACACGCAGGGATGGGACGCGCTGTCATCTGAACACAGAGAGAGGATACTAGCAGGTAAAGCCGGTTATTTTTTTTTAATCTCAGACGTTTGCTTTGCCTCTACACACAGTATTCATGTATGTGTCATGTGGAATGTCATGCATGTTTGGTTTTTTTCATTTAATTTCTTCATGATCCAACCTGATACTGTAGCAATGAGCCTGCATGAATAGAAACTGGTTTAACAGTTATTGGCTACCTATATTTAGTATTAACCTATTTACTGCTCGGCTGGAGCTTTGACTGTAGATTCTGCTGGTGTGTCTGAAGCTCTTTGGGGTGATGTGTGCACGCTGACATGGTAAATGCACCAGATGCGCCATGCTTGTTTCTAATGGGATGAAGCTCAGGCTGCTGCTGCTGCATAAGAAAGATGCTTCTACAAACACAAACCATACACTACCATCTTCTAATGATTTGAAGAGCATTACATGAATCATTCGCTGGAGTCAGTTTGTGGGTTGGTAACATGAAGATTACATTTCACTCGACAGAAAGGCTTTCTTTTTGAAAGTGCTTACAAGACACGGATGACTAATCCATTTATTGATTTAATGTTTGTTTTGTTGTGATCGAGGGGTAAACACTGGAAATCAGGGCATTCTTTCTAAACAAAAAGACTAGCTCAGACTGGCAGAATTTATTTTCCCAGCTTAAGTACTGACTTATCCATTGCTGAGATATATTTACCTTTTTTTTTCTTTATTTTGACAGAGGCTATCGACAAAGGAGACAATCGAAGACTTGGTAAAAAACCTGTATTCTCTAGCTCACAGGTAATAATCAGTAAATTAATACTTTTGCTTAAAGAAATACTGTTTGTGAACCAAAACAAAGCAAACATTTTATTTTGTAATGATTGTAATGCTGGCTGATGATACAAACAGCTGTCAGTTTTAGCCTCATGTTCCATCACAAGTTGAGTCTGTAGCGTTTAGATGCCATATGTCGTGAATGCCCCGCCCTCACACATAAATATAAAACATAAAATGAGCATCAGTCGCTCCAAACAGATGTGCACGATGTAACAGATGTTGAGATATTAGACATGAGAAGCTAAAAGCATCACTTACAGATTTAAATGCTGTCAGAGATTTAGATTTGATTTTTTGTTCTGATGCTCTAAAAGTAAATAAAATATTTGTTTAAGGTAATTCCTAAAACAAATTGAAAGTTTAACTTGAGTGAAGGTTTAGTTGTGGAGCATTGGCTAAAATAACCTCAGTAGATTTAGAAGATGGCAGACACCAGTGGTCTGCTTGTGGTGTATTGATCTAATATTATCCATTTCCTGAGCTGTTTTTTTTGTTGCAGTTACATGACTCCTGTGCTTATTTTTATCCCTCAGTCGAAGGCTGTAAAATGCCCCACATCTGCCCCACCTGAGAGTCCTCCTGTGCACAGGAACCACAGGGTGTCTCAGAACAGAAATCCTCCCTCTCACTCCGCTACGCCAGCCATGAAATCCGATGCTCTGGGTCCAGTTAAAGCAGGAGATGGTCAGGCGACCAAAGCAAAGACTGTGAAGAAACCAGGAGATAGGAGCGTAGCGGCGAAAGCCAAGCCGGCGTCGGCCGCCACGCCGGTCGTTAATGGTACGGGAGCGGCTGGGGCGAAACGAGACGTGGCCAGCGCCAACGGCCCCAGAAGCTCCCATGGAGCCAAAGAGCAGGAGACGAAGCCGAACCCCGGGGCGAGGCCTAAAACCTGCCCCCCGAGCCGGACCTCCACGAGCCAGGCCGCTGCGAAGAAGGCTCAGAAGATCTCAGCAGGAAAGACTGACAAGTCTGCCAGCGCCAACCAAACTCAGCCCAACGCTTCAGCCTCGCCAGACAGTAGCTCACCAGAGAACGGAGCCAGCAGTCTTCACACTGACACACATTCCCTTCAAGGTTTACTCTCTTTTATTGACTTCTTTATGTTTTCTCAGTGTGGCTGACACTGATTACCACGTAGTGCATCGCTGCAGCCAAGCTGAAGTGGCAGCAACACCCGTAGTGATAAAACACTGCCTCAAATAAGAAAGGAAGCACCGTTTAATTAGTGTAATCAATGTTGTGCTAAGGCTAAGAGGGAAATGTGAAAGATGAGAGCCTCGTTATGTTTGAGTGTTGATTTGTAAGGAAAGGGAGTGCATGCAGCTGTCTCTGGCAGCGTGCCCGTGTCAGTAACAGTAAAAACAACCCAGGTCGAACAGATTACTGAGCCTTTGTGGTGACTAGAGAGACACGCTGGAATCCCAACTCATCTTTCTGTCAATTAGGCCTCTAATGTTTGTCCTGTTCAGTTTTCCTGATAAAATCTCTTTTTCATAGAATGTTTTATTAGCTGAACAATGTTTTTTTTATGTGACCATTCACATCAAACTGAAGATTAAGTTAAATATAATCACAGTAACCTCAGCACTTTTTTCAGATTTCTGCTTTTTAAGATGCATTTTGATGCCAGGATCATCCTGATATCATGAGCTGTTTACTGAATCCTATTTTTAGATTATTCTAATGAACTTTTTGATTTAATTTTAAAGTGGAAACCTCCAACAATATTTGGATATTGAGATTTTCCAGCTGGAAAGAAACAAAAGCTTTGCTAGCTCGCAGGAAAAAAAACTAAGGCTTTCTGCTCAAAATATGTTTTTTTGTTGTTTTTGCTCTAAAAAGCGCTTCAAAAAGTTCTTTAAGATAATATATTTTATTCAAAGGATGCAATAAGATATTTATTCATTATATTTTGTTAAAATGCAATTATTGCAAATGTTTTAATCAAAACGCTACATCTTCCTGTTGCTCCATACTTTGACTTAAAGAAAATACTTCCTATTACATGCAAGCTTTTTTTTACATTTCACTTTAAGCAACGACAAGACCAAAGTGCTTTACACAACAATAAATAAAAATCATCACAAGACATAAAAATAAAACCAATTAAAGGTGCAATAACCTACAATTAAAACAGCCCTATAATTAAATAAAACAGCATAAAATGTTTTATGGTGAACTATATAAAGACCATCTCTCACATGCTGTCAAAGGCCACGGAGAAGAGACTTTTTTTTTATCTTCAAACAACTTTAAAAAAAATCATACAAAACAAATACAAGGAGAAAAACATTGATAACATAAAATCTCCAGAAGAATATTCTGTAAAACAAAGCACAAGGTGTTCAAATAGGGAGCAGGAAGATGCAATGACTTATTCAGTCCTGTCCCTGAACAGTAAAGTTCTATAAAAAAAACTTGAATGAAATAAATTGGTGAAAATGGGTAAAACACAAAATGATCTTGTAATTTATTATGAAATGCATTTAAAAATGTGTGTCGTCACGAGAGTCCTTGTGGACCCTAATGGCCTTTTGCACTTATCGAATTACCAAATGGGCCCCAGCATGATGGGCAACAACTAAAACAAAGAAGATTATAAAACTCATTTAATCACACAATCTGCTAAATAAATATGCTGCTTGTTTCCAGTCAGAATCAGCTGAGTCTAAAATACACAGTTAAGTCAAATCACCAAGACTGAAACCTAAATAAGTGAATGAAGTCTAAGTAAATAAATAGTAAATAACATTATATATGGGCCACTTTTTGTGACCAGGAATTTAAGAAGTCAGCTGAAATAAATGTAACAGAAAATAAACAAACATTATCATCTGAACAGATGTTAACGAGGTTACAGTGGGCTGTCATGGACAGAGGAGGATTTAATAAGATGAATAATCAATCTGACCGGATGATGTGGTTTTAAGTTCTGTTACATTTATAAAGATGGAAAAACAGACTTTGCACATTCCAGCAGTTATGAATGATATAAAGCTACATATTAGGTAAAGAATCAGGGGAACTGGCAGTCAGTTTGGCTTTGTGAAATACACATTCATAATTTGTACATTTTCTCCCTTCATCATAATTGTAAAATATTTAATCTGTGCCTTTCAAAACTCTCAAGGACACTTCACAATATAAAACAGCCAGATGCTACAGAAAAACAAAAAAGCAAACTAAGCTAAGCAGCTAAGTAGAGAAAGTATCAAATACATTTCTTCTAAATAAATAAAGCTGAGAGGAACAAACATAAAAGCATTTGATAAAAGAAAGTAGAGCTATGAAGGTTAGCCTAACAGCGTTAATGCATCTTTGGTGCATATTATCACAGAATATAGAGAAGTCAGACTTAAAAAAAAAAGTCTCTTATAAAGCCAGAAAATTGTATAAATTGTAACATGATTCAAAGTTTAAGGCTATTTTATTAAACAATTGCAAAAACTAGAAGAGGTGCAATAAACTACTAATTTTTCAGGCTGAAGTGGTTGTATTTTTTTCCTTTTTTATGTGTAAAAAGCATTTATTATAAACAGTTTTCTCTGTTTTGTTAGCTTGAAAGCCAAAATTAAATAATTTTGTGTCATAACTGTGATTTCTTTTTACTAAGAAAAACAACTAAACAGTGGCTATGTTACAATGTGTAAAAAAACAGTATCTGTATCTGATTCCTGTTCTGTGTTTTAGGCACAAAGCCCAAACAGCAGGCCAAGGCAGTGAACAAGCCCCCCCTGACAAAACCTCCTCAGAAATCAGAGACGCCAAAGACCAGCAGGTGAGATTTATTTATGCAATTAATCAAACCAGTTAGACCTTAACAGTTTCCCCGCAGATGTGCCAACAATGTGATGAAATTTGTGTTCCTCTAAATGTACATAAAAGAATAATGGGACCTGAAGTACATTATATTATTACCTTTGTGTGTATTTTTAGTTTGTTTGGTTGTCAGGCAGATAAAGGCAGTGGTCTCGTGTTCTGGGGTGCCTCTTGTCCTTAAGAGTTGTTAAAAATATCTGTGACATTTAGCAAAATCTGAACATTTTATTCCATAAAAAGTTAATTTGTCTCTCGACTTTCCCAATAGGTAGCTGCTGAAGGCTTAGATTTTAGTTGAAAGACACAAGTTTGTATAGCCATGATAGCTAAATTAAATATTTGTTCACATCTAAGGTATTACCAATAATCCTAATTACAACCTCAGATGAACAGCATGCTACATGTTACAAAGTGCTATTGTTTATTCAACTAAAATTAAGCCAAAATGCAGCAATTATATAAAAAAATGGAGGTGTATAGCTCCTCTGTGAGTCTCTGACAGAACTGTGGAAACATTTTCTCTAACTGCAGCTTCAGTTCATTAAATAAAGCCAGAGAGCGTTGACAGAGAGGAGAAGGTAGAAACCAGCTGAAAATATGGATGGAGGACAACAGAGCTGCTTCATGGAAGAAAAACCTCAGCTTAGCCTGTTAGCCTTCGCGCTAG
>JAUBOC010000103.1:24765524-24775843 GCA_032275365.1 Anablepsoides cearensis | reverse complement strand
AAGCTTTAAGAAGAAATCCAGCTGATTCTGTTTATTCCGACATACCATTTTTGAACGACGCAGAGATTTTCCCTACAAGTGTATTCACACCTGTGTAAAAGTTCTGGACCAACGGGGGAAACCAACTCTGGTCCATTTTAATGTGTCAGGTGTGAATACACCCTTAAGCTCTCCTAGATTCAGCTATGATATTTCAGCACATTGAGTCAATGCAACGCTGTCTCATTGATTTGCAGCTGTGTTTGAGATCATTTTGATACATGAACTCATTTCAGATCAAGTCAGTGAATGCAAAGTGTTCAGGCTGCTTAATAAGCCAGAATCATCAACCCTCCACCACTGTGCTTGACACTTGTTATTTTGATGTTGGTGATAATTTGGTAAGACTTATGTGTGCACTATGACTAAATATGCAGATGCAGCTTTTGCAAATCTAAGCAGTGCTGTGTTCTTTTATAAAACGTTAAGTGGTTTTTTGTGTTGATTTTTTTTATGGCACCACTTCCATGCTAATCCTACTCGATATTCTTTTTAATTAGTTTTACTGTAATGAACTTGAATGTTTAACACGGTGAATCTCTAGTCTGAGATGGTGCTGCTGTGCTTTCTGCTTTTTCTCTGAGCACTGCACAGTCTGACCTTGGGATGAATTTTCAGGGATGTCCACACCTGGGAAGATTGGTCTGAATGTTAATCACTTGTGACTCCAAATGGTTTGGAAGTTGCCTTAAAAACCCTTTAAGTTGTGTCTCTACGATCAACACTACTGTCTTTTTTACATGGCATTGTGTTAACACACGCCTGCATGCTTCTGACCAGCAAACTGTCAACACTCCTGCCTTCATAGAGGAGTCTGCACTGATTATAATCAGTGTAAGTGGAGCTAAGTGTCTGTTATGAAGCTAAATTGACATGTGGATGGAAGACGTTGGATATTAATAATGCCAGTTTCTAAATGAACAAAATGAAGATCACTTTATCCTGGAGCTACAGCCTTCTTTAGCGGCAGATTAGCATCACGTAGCTTCAACAGATCAATACAGTACCTTAGTAAACATTAACATTTTAACTTTTTCCCACATTCAACAGTTTTGTCAAAAGAGGACATGATATAATGACCTATTAAAGCTCATACAAATAATATATAGAGTTCAAAAAGGAGTATTTAGTTTCATCATGACTTTAAGTAACTGCTTGAAATCAATACTAAATGTTTCAGAAGCCTTCCTTTTAGGAGAGTGAAAGAAAACAAATGTTGCCACCCAGTGGTGATAAATATTAATTCATATTTCCCTTTTTCTCCAGATGTTTTTAAATGAATTAATATAGGATGTTAAAACCATTACTAGTCACATTGTTTTGTCTGTTTCATCAGTCCTACCAATAAGTCAAGTATGAAAGATCCTGCTAAACCCAAAACTGGTCCTCCAGACAAGTCTGCTGGAGTGATGAGACCAGACACCAAGGGAAAAGGTGCCTCAGACCATCACGGTGAGATATTCAGTTTTATTAAATTAACTGTCTGTTCATGGGCTATAGTGAAGAATTAATGCTTTGTTCCTACATTTTAATTTTGGTTTAGTTTCAAAGCTCGGAACTCCTGTAAAAAAGCCAGCTTCTCCCAGGAAAGAAGACAAGAAGGACGTGCCAAAATCCTCAGGAACAGATAAAGCTGTCGGTGATGCGTCTAAAAAGAAGACCACAAAGCCCACTTCAGTAAATGGAGTCGCAGCTAAATCTAAACCAGCTAAAGTCTCTTCGACGCCCTTTAAGCAATCCTCTGCCGTAGCAGCCAAGTCCGGAGCAAAGCCAAAATGTACTGCTGAATTATCTACTGGGAAAGCATCACCAAAACCCTCCAAAACGTCTGCTGTCGCTTCATCCATGGGATCAGAAATGAAGACATCTGAAACAGTGAATGGTGAAAAAGCTGAATCTAAAACTGAACTTGGTCCAGTTGAAAAGTCTGATCTTGTTGTGGAGCAAAACGACAAAATACAACCAACAACAGAAGAAGTAGAGAGGTCAGATCCTCCTGAAATGAGCCTCCAGCAGATCCCCCAAAAGACTAAAACAGACTCAGGAATCAATGCTGCGCCTCAAGATGAGGGCGGCGTTGCACCAGCAGCTAACACCCACCATGTCAAATTTTCTGATGAAGGCTCGTTCAGGCCGACAAATGAGAGCAAAGTGAAGTCGATTCAAAGCGGCGTGATGAGTGGAGGACAAGCTATCAAAGCCAGCTCACCACATTCCCCGAAGGAGCACCCAGCGGGCACGCCTTGTAGCATGGGAAGTACCGGCACTCCCCTGGAGGACTCCTGGACTGGAATCAACCACCAGGTCAGCCCAGAATCTGAGACCGGCAGCACGCACACCACCTCCTCCGACGACATCAAGCCTCGCTCCGAGGACTACGACGCCGGAGGCTCTCAGGACGACGACTGCTCCAACGACCGTGGCGTGTCCAAGTGTGGCACCATGCTCTGCCACGACTTCCTGGGCCGCAGCAGCAGCGACACCAGCACCCCGGAAGAGTTGAAGATGTACGAAAGCGGCGCCGGCCTGAGAGTGGAGGTGCGCCTGCGTGGCAGAGAGGCAGAAACCACAAGCGAGGAGGAAGGAGTTAGACGACGTCCTCCGTCCTGGCTGCAGAGAGAGGAGGTTCCGGTGAAGGAGGAGAAAACGGAAGCCGAGGCCCCTGCCAATGTGAAAAGCGTTCCCGACCACCAACTCTTTTCCTCTGAGGAGGAAGAAGACGACGACGAGGAAGAGGAGACGGAAGACGAGAGGTCGGAAGTTGAAGTGATTCCAGGCGACGCTTCGCTGCAGCCGACGGAGCCGTCGCCGCACTTTCAGGGGATCATCAATCTGGCGTTCGATGACGACGGAGCAGAGCAGGAGAACGATCAACCCGACTACCAGTCCTCTAACTTCCGCCGGTCTGTGCTGCTCTCGGTCGACGAGTGCGAGGAGCTGGTCTCAGAAGAAGGCGGCGCCCAAACCCCACCTCCACAGCAAGATGAAGCTGCGACTCCCTGTGATGTTTTCGAGTGCGACTCCACCACACCTCAGTTCAGCTCCGTTGACAAACAGAACGACGCGCCTCGCAAGGCTACAGATCCACCGTACGGTGTGCAGAAGGAGAAACTGGAGGGAAAGTCTGTGTTCCTCACAGAGATCCATGATCCGGCGCAGGAGAGTAATCACATCCGAGGGGATGAAGCCAAGTCCACGTGTCCTGCTCTGGACCCTGACCCCAGAGACCTGCCCACCCAGGAGCGCCCGTGCCACCTGGATCTGCGGCACACCGAACAGTACAACGGAGGGATGAACAAATATCTGACCAATCCCTCAGAAAGCAAGAAAGCTGATTTGCATCTAGACCTAAATGAGCCTCAGCTGACAGGAGGCTCCTCTGTACACGCTACACAATCTCCAGCAGGTAAAGTATGATCCATGGTCCCCACCCAGACCCCGAATCCAAACCCATCATTTTCCCAAAATGCCAAATTTATTCTCACAAGATCCATTATGATTAGTTTTGTTACCTTTCAGAGGAAAGATACGATCAATAATCAAACTAGTTTACTAAAAAGAAATTCAAATTCAAACTCCAAAAATCAACCTGCTCATTATTTTTTCCCCTAACTAGAATCTTGCTTCCATTTCAACCTTTTCATTTTAAAGTTCTTAAGAGATTTGCCTCATCAATCTCCTTTTTAAAGATGGAAATTGGTGTCATCGCAACACTTAACCTCATCTGTACATTTTCACCAGTGACTTTTTGTCATAGGCACTGTGGCTGCGACAAAAAAGTTACCACAGTGAAAAAAGAACAGTTTGCATTTGTTAAAAATAAATAAATAAAACAATAAAAAATGCAACCTGTGTCGTAAATACACCAATGCACTTTTGTGTACATAGAAAAAAGATTTTATTTATTATTATTTTTGTCATTTCTTTTAATGCAGTGGAAGAGTCTGTGGCCTTTTTAAGCCACAGATCTTTTGTCAAACCTCAAGGTGCTCCATTCGGCATTTTAACATCAACTTATAATTGCAAATATGTTTTTGTTTTGATGTCATGTTTACTTAACTTTTACACACTGGAGGGTATTTCTAATGCGACTGATTACTTCTTTATCTGAAACAGTTTTGCTGTAACGCTTCCATTTTTATTGAAGCTTTTTATTTATTTTTAGGCAAACAAAAAGTCCACTAACACAGAGTTTATGTTTTGTTATTAATAATAGGAACAAAAAAATCGAATCAATACACTTGACTGAAAAAAGCCACCAAGAACAACCAAAACTGACAGCTAACTGTTGTGATTACACAGGGCATAAATAGTGCACAATTGCTTTATAATAATCAAAACAGCTTGAACACAATTGTGACCCATCACATTAAACAGAAGATTAAGTAAAATTTGGTTATTCCATTTTTAGATTTCTGCTTTTTAAGCTACATTTTTACACCTGGACCACCCTGATATCATAAGCGGTTCCAGAGATATGACTCGATTTGTCTTCCTAATCAGGAGAACTCATTAATATTTGGTTTGACTTCTATATTCAGGTTATTTTTAAAATGGAACTATAAGTAATGTTTGGATATTAAGATTTACCAGCTGGAAAGAAAAAAAAACAAGGGAAAATATTAAAAATTTGAAACTTTTCTGCTCAAAGTCATGTTTTTTGTTGCTAAAAAGTGCTTCAAAATGTATCTATATAATAATATTTCAGATATTTCATTCAAAGTTTCCATAGATAAAGTACTATTGAAGGTATTCATTATATTTAGGTATTCATTATATTTTGACAAAATGCAATTACCACAAATGTTTTAACCAATCATTACAGCTGCATATTTCTCCTTGATCCTCAGTTTGACGTGATGGCTCACATTTATCTCGTTTCATTTCACTTCACCTCTTCAGCGCTTCAACAGCTCCGACAGCTGTGAGATGAAAGCACTACAGCTCTGTTTCCCCATTTTCTCTCAACAGAGGGAAAAAGCTGCTTCTGTTCTGCGGCAGCCCCCTTCTAAAGGTCTGGTCCAAACAAAACAGAAGGCGGTTCTGCAGCCGTGGCCTCTGCAGCGCATTCTGACAAATCTGTTCTTGAAAATGTTCTCCAAGGAGCAGTTTGACGGCGCCCAAACATAGACGCTCCTACTTACAGGGTGGCACTGACTTTATCTGGCCAGTGTTTTCCATTAACCTGTCAGCTGCACGTCGAACCATGGAGACTCTGTTTACATTAGCTCATACTTGAAGTTTTATAAGAAATATTTACCGTGTTATGTGGACAAGTTGTTAGTGTAAGGCTTGTTGTTCACTGTGGTGGTGAGATATTGAAATAAAATGTTCAGCTTCATCAGCGCTAAACTCACAGCTGATAGACTGAAGCTTTTCTTTTGAGTCTTAATATCAGTCGTGTTTGTTGTTTGACTAACTTTAAACCGTATTTATGAAAATACAAATACCAAAAACTTTCTCCACCATATTTAATATGTAGTCAGTTCTTTATTTAAATATTGTTAAATGTTATTTTGTTTCCTTTTGATGCATTGGTTGAAGTTTAGCTGATTAAGATGCTACATGCTACACACAAGATGCCTGAGAAGGGATTCATTTATGTAAGTAGGGATAAACGGCATAAAAATAGAAATGTTACACTTGCAAATTTATTTAGCGGGCTTCAAATTAGCGAAAGGTGTTCTAACGGCTAACGGTTTCCAAAGTTAGCAAAAAAGCTAATCCGCTAAACGAGAATCTAGTTTCGCTATTAGCAGATTAGCAGTTGAGCAGAACTGTGCCCACCACTTGCTAATATTTTTTGTTTCCAGTAGCTGCGGTCACATACAAACAATATATTTTTTTATTATTATTTGTTGGTTTTGAAATGTACAAGTAGCACCTTTAAATCTGATCAGGGTAAACCGATTTATTTCAAATCAGATTTTTGGCTTTAAAAAAGTTAATACATATAAACAATTTGTACAGAAAAGATGACAAAATGCCACTGCTTTAAAAATATATATATTATTTTTATTCAAGAATGTACCTGCTCCTGAGTTGTTTTTTTGTTGTTGTTTTTATTTTGCATGGCACACATGCATGCAGTTACCACACTTGATTGTCATCCTTCATGTTTTTTTTTTGTTTTGTTTTGTTTTGCTTCTTTTTCATCATCTTTGTCACACCCAGTAGGCTTGTGTGTAGAAAAGCCTTTTTGTCGTCTCTAAGTTCTTTGTGCTGTAATTATCAGCGGCCTCTGTAAAGTTGGTGACGTCTGTCTCCAGTAGCTGTCATAGTTCTGCCATGTCTCTCTTTCTTCACTGCCATCGTCACAGAAGAAAATCCTGCTGCACCGTTACGGGGGTGACGTCCCGACACAAACGTGTGGTTCATTCTTTTCTGCATCAGGTGGCGACTCGCTAAATCCAGCTGCCAGTTTGTAAATGTTAAAATAGATGGGAAAGAAAATGGCCGTTTGCCATCTTTTGTACCTCAGTACTGCTTGCTGATGCGTTTCTGTGATGGTATTTAAGTCTGTTTAGAGCTGCACGTTAGTTTTAGAACATATCAAGTGTTATCTCTGACACAGCTCACTGGTGCTGGCATTGCATGGCTTATTTTACTTTAACAAGTGGATAAAGAGATACATTCAGAAAGGCATTCCTCTGTATATTACCTTTAAAGCAACTGTTTACCCTTTAACATATATATATTCACAGTGGTTGCTGTTAGTTTGTGGTAATGGTTGTTGCTGGTTAAATGTAACCATCATATTGCTTCTTCCTCACTGAGCTGTTCTCTCATGACATCATTATTAAAGGGCACAGCTGCATTAAGGGTAAACTCAGTTATCTGTGTTTTGTTTTTGTTAATGGGTGAACTGAAAGAAGAACTGTGGAGGCCGTGGTTCCGCTTGTCATTTAGCAGTATTGTTAATTGTTTTTAGGGGACAATGGTTGTGACACAACGGATCAAAGCTGCAAACACGAGCGCCGACCGTCCAAAGTCCTGTCTCCCATTTACGAGATGGACGTCGGAGACGTGTTCGAGCGCGGCTCGGACAAGGACAGGAAGGTTAAGCAGCGGGCGGATGAAGAGAAACCGAAAGAGGAGCGGGACAAAAGCAGCGAGTTTGCGGAGCGGGACTGGAGCCTGCTGCGGCAGCTCCTCTCGGACCACGAGTCCAACCTGGGCGTCATAAACCCCGTGCCTGAGGAGCTCAACCTGGCCCAGTACCTCATCAAGCAGACCCTGTCTTTGTCCCGTGACTGCCTGGACTCTCAAGCCTTTCTGTCCCCTGAGAGAGAGACGTTCAAACGATGGGCTGAGCTCATCTCGCCCATGGAAGACTCCTCTACCAGCATCACAGTAACAAGCTTTTCTCCAGAAGATGCTGCATCTCCTCAGGGAGAGTGGACCATTGTAGAGCTGGAAACACATCACTGACTCTGACCTGTCGGACAGTCCATGCCTTCTGTTTCAGCTTGTGTTACATGACTGTCTCTTAATTTATTTCATTGGTCTTTATGTCTCTTTGGAAGGCATAGTTTGCCTGGACCGTGCAGATCTCTGGACGTTTCTTTATGTTCGATCCCACCTTTAGTACACAGTTGACTCAAACGGGCCATTATTCATGCAGATGGTTATTTCTGTTCAAAACAAGGCATTTTTTGTAGTCTTAGGATACTGTTTACTGAAGTTTCCTAAAGAAAAATACAATAAAGATTTGTGTTTCTGAGAATGTGTTTCTTGTCATGACAGATAATTAATTGAAATTACTTTTTTTTTTTTACTGATTCAAGATAAAGGTTTATCCATGTTCTGACATTCCTAAGCTTGATTTTGTTCATATAAGAACAACACAAAGCCGCTGTTAGGCATGGGCTTTAATGTGGAAAAGGAAACGCAACCCTTTAGATGAGATGGAAAATAAATAAGATTAGCTTCAAGGTCAAGGTATGCAACTTTCTGATTGCACCATCTGTCAGATTTTAAGTCCCAATGGGCTCCATGAAAAGAAAATACCCCAATGGACTCCTCTGTGTTAGCAGAAAAATATACAAGTAAAACAAGACATTGCCTAAATAAATTGGCATTCCTCACAAATAAGTGTGTCTCTGTTTTATAAATTGTGGAATGGCACCAATAAATTTATTTGTGTCTGTGTAATTAATTGACACAAATTGATCTGGTTGCTGGGGACTGAGAAATCAATGTTGTTGCTTTCACCTTAATTTAATTACATAAAATGTAATGTGTTCATTATTGTTTTTACCTTAAATAAATTACAGTTGCTGCCAACATTAATACCGTGTTAAAAATGCTTTAATTATCAAACAAGTTGTTGTGAAATAGTATTTTGTTCATATTTGAAGTAATCTGGACCTTTTATTAATAAATGCCTCAAACGCATTTTTTACGACATAACAGCGACATCTAGCGGCAGTTTCTGGACAACACTACAGAACGCTCGCGCTTCAGTACTTAAACTAAACTTGCGCCATTAATTTATTTTATCAGTAATGACTGCGAACAAAAGTCCGTGGAGAACAACAGTTATAATTAGCTCTTCACTTCAGGTAATAAGAGATGCAAAATTAGATTAATATCCCCATTTTTTTGCTTTGTTTTGTTTTGTTTTTAGCTACATTTAGCTAACATGCTAAATAAAGTGACACATGCTAACAGTCGAAGCTTCCGCTCTTATGTTCGATTTAAAAAACTGAGTTTGTTTGTATCAGAGCCATGAAGCCTGCAGGATGCTCAGCACTCAGCAGCACCGGATCAGGTTTTCTGACAGTGTTCAGTCCGGATCCTTTATTTATCCACTGTCAGGTGAGACTATGAGTCTTTCAAACTCATGTTTTTTTATATACTGAGTGTTAGATGATTTCAGAACACATGAGATATTTTTTTTACTTGGGTGCAGAAATGTTTGGATTGTTTTATCTCATAGGAACAGCGTTTTTGTTGGTTGAGCCTCAGGAGCTGCCAGAGTTTTTTGAAGGACTCATTGAGCGCATAAACAAATTCGTCCAGATCCACAGAAACTGCTTTTTACTTCTTTACGCTCCTTTTAATGGGAAGAAAGAGATGCAGACTTTGACTCTTATTCAGAACAGGTACGTAGTAAAAGACTCCCTTCTTTACAAAATTGTTAATTTACTCAATTTTCCTCTTCCCCCATGTTTTGTCATGCGTGTCTTCTTGAATGGGCGTTCTTAAATGTAATTTCCCTGTGCTCTGTACAATGACAATAAAGGGATCATCAAATCAATTCTCCATTATCAGAGTGTCACAACCCTGGGAGGCACTCTAGGATGAAGGCAAAAAGTGTCTGTACTTGTCTGTTAGCAAAATATCCCATGAATTACTGAATGGGTTTTACTAAAACTCCCAGAGTATCCTCTGATTTTACTGCTACAACTGATTAACTTTTGGAGGCAATCCAATTCAACATAACACATCTAAGAGACTATAACACAAAAATGGCTCAAACTTAGCTAAATTTACTGATGCTGAGTGTGGCCGTAGATGAGTCATCTTCAGTACTGCACAAACTGCACAAATACAAGTTGTCAAACATGAACGCTTATTTCCTGCTCTGACCATGGATCAGCTTTTCAGTGCTTGTGATTTATGAGACTTTCTTCATGCTCCAGATTAGAGATGTGATGCTGCGCTCAACGCTGATGAAAAACTGGGACATCTGGGCCTTAATGGATTTCCTGTGTTATTGGAAAAATTGCTTTTCTGACTTCACATTAGCTCATGACCACTATATTAAAACAGACACATTTATGCTAACAGATGGCAAAACTGTTAATTTTATGTTCTGTATTGCTAAAATAAACTGCCCAAAGATTGGTAGGTTATTCTTACATTGGTAAGATACAGGACAGTTAAACCAAAGTTGGGCCTGTTGGCCCACCAAGTCATTTGATTTTAAACACTATATTTCCACTGAAAAACTTTTCAACAAACTCATGATAAGAAACAGAAGAAAATAAATCAAACTCCTCTTAAGCTCTCTTAAATAACCTTTCAATGTATTATTTTAAATTATATTCTAAAATAATGTTTGAAAAATAGGTTCAATTTTAGGATAATACTTTAAAACATGTAATTCAGTTTTTTTTTTTTTTTTTTTTGGCTTTTTTCCTCATCTTCACTCCAGCCTTATGAGGCCCCCTGGCAGCCCCCACTGTTGTAGAACTATGGCCCAGTCCCAATACCCGCACTCCCACCCTCGTTCCGCCCTTGTGCACTTCAAATGCGCGTTCATGTTGAAGGGT
>JAUBOC010000103.1:24716395-24726670 GCA_032275365.1 Anablepsoides cearensis | reverse complement strand
CTGCTCATGTTAGCTTTTAGCTACTGTTCTGCTCATGTTAGCTTTTAGCTACTGTTCTGCTCATGTTAGCTTTTAGCTACTGTTCTGCTCATGTTAGCTTTTAGCCACAGTTCAGAGCATTTTAGCCCTTTGGCTACTGCTTTGCAAATTAAATTTTTTAGCTTTTGTTTTTCTTGTTCAGGCTTTTAGCTTCTATTTAGTTCATGCAGTATTTAGCCATTGTTCTGCTCATTTGACATTTTAGCCATTGTTATAAGGTTTCCTTAAGAAAACCTTTTTGGATTTACATTAAATATTTTATTTATTTGATATTTCTTTTTTTATTCCACTTTGACACTAAGGATGTTTTTATTGTTTTGTAATGAAGGTTGATCTTTGACCAAAGTTGATTTATGACACTAATAAAAGCAAACAGGAGCATGAATCCTGTTAACAGAGAAATAAAAACTAATGAAGCGGATAAAACACTATTTAAATTGAACCATTTAGATTTAGTCCAGGAATAAATCTGTCTGAAGAGATATTTATAAAGCTATTAAATTGTTGACAGCAACAGAACATGCAGGAAACAGTTAAAACAAAAATAAACCAATGATTTGAGCACATCTCACACCAAAAACACACAATATGCTGTCGTTTCCAGTAACTATACATAAATCACAATAAACAAATATATTTACTGAAAGACCAAACAAACTGGGGCTTACAAATGTGACTGGAATTAAATAATAAACCAAAAAAGGTTTCAATACAATTTTGCTTTATGAGATGAAAATGGAGCATTTTGAATCTTTAATTTAACTCATTATATGTTGGGATTTTATGAACAGTAATGAGCCAAAACAAAACACAAACCAATAAACAACAAACAAAAATAAAACAGAAGTCTCTGCATTGTGGAGCTTAAAGGCTGGAGCTTCTTCAGGTTGGTTGCTCTGATATGAACTTTAGATGGTGCACATCTGTGAGGTCACATTGTTCTTAAAGTGATGACTCGTTAAAAAAAAAAAAAAAGTAAAAAGCAACAGGCTTCCTGTGATGCCTGTAAACTCTCTGACAGAGAATTTGTTCCACCAGTTTCTTAGAAGATGGTTAAAATCTGAGCAACACGGCTGTGGGCCTCTAACAGAAAGCTCAGCAAACGTTTCAACACTGAAATATTTATGATCTCTGAAGGCAGCTGGCTGCTATGAGTTTTCATTCAGGCGTTCAAAACAAGAGTCTAAACACTTATAAATGCATACTTTTAATATCGTCGTTCAAATATGGCTTTTTTTTTAATTCACGTCACAAATTCAGAGACCTGCATGTTGGCCTGTTTTATAAAATCCCAAGATAAAATCGATTGAAATGAAAGATTCTATTAGAACATTAAAAATACAACGGTGTGTGAATTAGGCAGAACATATAAGGAACAGTGTAATGTAGGGGTGCCCTGATACCAGAGTACAAGTACTTCAGTTTGGCTACTCGCCGATAGTTAGAGCCTAAACATTGCCTACAGCCCCTCTGCCTGGATCAGATCAAATAAACAGCATGATATATACTGCTGAAATATTTTAAAATACATAATAACAAATAAGATTTTCTTTCAACTTGTATAAAATTCAACCGAAGTTTTCATATGAAATGTAAACGGGAACACTCAGTCGAGTATTCAATCATCATCCCAGCATCAATACTGGGATCTCAATATTGATACTTGGTTCTGGTATCAGTTTTGAGTATCGGGGCATTTTATTGGCGAGTACTACTTGTGAAAAGGTTGGTATCAGTAGCGGGACACCACTAGTGTAGTTCTATTTGTGGCTCCATTTAAAACTGTTTTGGGAGAAAATCTTCTGGTTTAATCTGAGAATATGCAGACTGCTTTGATAGATTAGATCCACTGCGAGACAAACTACAGCTTTTAGAAATTGTAAAGCAGAGTTTATGGGTTTGAATCTCCCCTCAGTTGAAATGGGCCTGAGGGTAACGCAGGGTTAACGGGTCCAGTGAACTCACCTTGGCCGGCCTGCCATGTAGCCGACAGACATGTAGGAAGAAACACATTCAGAGCAAACAAAACTCAAATCAGTCGACTGCACAGAGAAAGCCGTCACTCGTCTGGCTACAGTCAAAATTTCCAGAAAGACGATGCAGGTTTGTAGTCATGAGAGGGGAAAGATGGTGGGACTTGTTAGTGAGCTGCTGAACTTTCAGGTTTGTTCACCGCAGAGACTGAATGTTCACATGACTCCTAGCAGGCCACTCTTCATACACCAAGCATCTGAGACAAAGGTGAGAGGGGAAACGACTGACGCACAAGGCGACGTGCTTGAAGAGAAATGCTTTCACCTTACAGATATCAGACTAATAAATAGAAATTCAAGTCATTATTGTGAACTTGTGGCAGCTTCGGACCTGCGCTGCAATTAGCGACTACCGGTTTCCATTTCATCTAGCGAAAAAAAAAACAAAACTTGGTTTTGTTTGTGACGGTATCTGCAGGAGGTGCACTGTCAAATCAGCACAGGAAGTCTTTGGGTGTAGTTAACACTTCTACTAATCTGTAGGGCTCAAAGTAAAATCTGAGGAAGCGTGAAAAGCTACAACAAAGAAGTGTCATCAACAGGCTCTAAAATACGTCGACTTAACGGTAAAAATAATGTAAAAAAGTTTGTGGCATCAACAGAAGTGTTTTTTTTGCAAGAAACCTCTAGATTAATTTCAGTTTCTACTTATTTTTATTTACAGCTGCTTTCTTCTGCAGGGGTCACCGTAGCGAGAGAGAGAGAGAGAGAGTGACCGGTTTGGCCTTTAGTTTAGGATGAAAGGATAAAAACACTGGACTGCGTCGCTCTCACCTCGTGTTTCAGCTCCGCGATCTGATCTTTGAGGTCGCGGATGTACTGGCTGGAGTCTGTGTGGTTCAGCTGGCCCTGGACCTTTCCTTCTTCTTTCTGTTGGGAGAAGACGACGTTAAACACAAACAGCCCGAACCACCTGCAAAAAACAGTCGAACAAAAGTCCGGCAGGAAGATCATCTTCTGCTGAGCGATGATGGAGCTGAGGCCGTTTTGGTCAAACCTTAAAATAACATGAAAGATCTCGTGCAATAATCCTAAGATGTCCTGATCACAGTATGTGTTGTGAACGATTTCAAGCTGCAACCACAAATTCCTGCTCAATATTTGAAAAAATACACACATTTATAGACATTTTTGTGTTTTCCAAGGTCAGTTAGTTTTGGTAGCCAGTTAAACGGGGTTGGCTCCACAAGCTGTAGATGTACATCTAAAGATTATCATCTTTGGGTTTTATTAAAGAGAACTCTGAGCAGTTGTTACACGAGACATATCATTTGGTAATATACTTAGCACAAATAATAAGGAAATGTGTGCTTTGCAGATTATTTCTTTGTTGTAACAAGGGGTGCACCACGATTTCCTTCATCTTGGGAGATCAGACGATACTTAGATAAGAGCTGTAGAAAAGATCAGCTTCTCTTCTACCTCCACAAATGATGAAAATCAGCCGCTGTCTCCTTCTGCTCTGCTGTGAGCACTACCTAAAGTCCATTTAAAACAACTTTGTATTGTTTTATGCATATTGTTAAATGTTTTTCAATAAAAAAAGCACACTGAAGGTGTATTGTGACCTTATAACACCTGACAGTATCCGATATTCAAAAGATCTGAATCAGAACAAATTGGTAAAACTTTTTAGAGGTCAGTGATCGGCCAGAAAACTGCAATCAGTGCACCCCTAATTGTAACAATGCTTCCTCACAATAAATTAGAGATGTCCTATAACAGGGGTTTCCAAACTTTTTTATGCCAAGGCCCCCCAAATAACTTTAGCTTCTGGCCGGGGACCCCCTTGCAAGTTGACAATAAAATACATAAATATATGTAAAGAAATATCAACTTTTTAGAATTTTTTCTCAGTTTTATTCACTATTGAACAGTTGTACAGCCATTCTTAATGTAACTGCCTGATTTTAATTGGCCAGGAGTTTTTTAAGCAGTGTCCTCCATAGAAGGGTTGCTGGTTGGTTCATTTGGCCTTTTTTTGTCACAAACTTGTCCATTGCTATGCTAGCTTCAGACTGAACTCTGTCACTAACCTTGGGAGAACTGCCCCCCTGTAGTTTCCTGGTTGGTTCTTGCAAGTTTAGTGCTGAGAGCGGGAACAAACCCGGAACAACAACAGAGCAAAGAGATGGATGGCTGTAGCAAAATCAAAGACATTCTTGCCAAAACATAAAAACATCATGTAAATATCTCTAAAAATGGGACAGCAAATTATAAATAAATAAATAAATGTGCTTTAATTCCCCTTTCTGCTTTCATTTAGGCTCTATTATAAGAATTTCCACAGCATTTCAGTGTCAACAAAGTTATATCTATTAGATTCTGATTACCTAATTGAATTTTAAGTGGTTCACAAGTGGCTATTTTAGATTTCTTGTACACCTGTCTTAAAATGTACGGGATACTGGAGCCAGGTTGAGATGTAAGTGGCTTACAGTGGCCACTTTAAAATTTCCTTTAACTTCTTAAGCCCCAAGGGCTTTTCTTGATGTTTTTGTTCAAAATACAATGCTGAAACGTACATGAGTGTATTTCAGAATTTATAAATTCTGAGATACAGAGCGTTGTTAAAAATACTAACAAAACAGACTGTAGAGAATAATCTGATGTTGCTTTAGATTATTTTTAGTCACTATCAAAGAGAGATGAAGAAGAGTTAAAGTTTAAATAATTTTGTTTTAATAAGCAAAGACCAGTAATTTTATTTTATTAATGAGTTCCCCTTTGATGTCAGACAGACTGGTCTGGGTGGCTATACGACATGGTAACACACAGAGGAGGTACATTTAGTTAGTTAGTTACATTAAGTTAGATACATGCCTGAAAACACGTACAACATATAGTCTCTGAGCTTAAGCCTTTAGGTGGCAGGAATTTTATCTGAAGACAGTGATGTAATGGTAGTAGGCGGGGTCAGGTCTCAAAGAAGGTATTAAAATGGAATGAATTTCCTGCCTCGAGGTCGACTGCAGAAGTAAGCAATAAACTCTCAGTCCACAGCGCTGTGGTTGTATGGATCTCCTAACACTCAGACATTCAAATATTATTGAAATTTCTGTTTGGTTGTGACACGTAATGAAGTGACTAAACACATTTTTATCATTTATCGATCCGATGTTAAATGTAAAATCTTTACATATCGGTATCGATTTTTCTTCTGATAACAAAAGCCCAATAAATTTCTGGATTTGACCAAAATGTGTTAATAAATGCTCGTGGTCCAAAGACGTTCACCAGTGCGCAATTGATGACATCATCAAACTGGATTATCTCAGGGAGAGTATGAGCCAAACTATTGTTTGAGACAAAATGTTAAAAATAAATATGGTACTTTTTTCATAACATCAGTGAAATGGTTTTTATTTTGTACAGACAATGTTTACCTATGGAGTGAAGCTATTGGAGTATCACAGTACATCCCTGACAGGAGATATGTGATGTCACCTTAAAGTGTCTGTGACATGCCTATGCTTTAAATACAAAAAGTCAAAGAAAGCATCTTTACACTTAAGAAAATTGGCATAATACACGTGATTTTACCCATTTTGTCACATAACCAGCCCATATTCTAATAAATATGGCTCAGCCAAAGTGAAGCAGGAAGTGACATCAAAGGGGAACTCATTAATAAAATAAAATTACTGGTCTTTGCTTATTAAAATAAAATTATTTAAACTTTAACTCTTCTTCATCTCTCTTTGATAGTGACTAAAAATAATCTAAAGCAACATCAGATTATTCTCTACAGTCTGTTTTGTTAGTATTTTAACAACGCTGTGTTCACATGCAGACATTCCCTTTTTACATCACTTCCTGTTTCTTCACATGCAAATGTCTCAACAACCGTTTATCTCAGTGATGTGAAAATTTGTTTTACAACATGTTATCATTGTTATCTTTCCAAAAATGCATTCAAGTTTATTACAAAAATTTGATGTCACAGACACTTTAACATCGGTTTGTAATATCGGTTAATATCGGAATCAGAATTTAAGTGTTGAAAAATATCATCAAAAGGTCAATATTGAGCATCTCTACAATAAATCTTATACGGTTAACAAGCCTTTTCATTTCCCTTTTAAATGGTGCCACATTTGTAAGGAACATGCATTTGTGGGATGAGCAGTTGATTTCCACAAATTTGCCAAATCTTCTCTGTCAAACAGTTTATTTTGTTGTTATTGACTCTTGTTTCGAGCTTGTGGTACCTCCAGGTGCTGCTATAAGATTTATTAGCAAGAATCATGGTTACAACAAAGAAATAATCCACTAAACACTAATTTTGTGAAAAGTGTATGTATGGTGTTAACTCCAGAGCTAATCTATTTAACATCACCTTAAGGTTTGATCGTTTCATTTATCGTTATGCAGAACATAGAAACTAAAATAAAATATAAATTTATTGTCACACATTATAGGATTTTAGCCTTGACTTTTTTAAGTCTCAAATGTAACCCTCATCATCATCATCATCACCACCATCTTTCACAGATTTATTGTGTCATTAACAAAATGGTGATGTGTTTAAATGAAAAACATAATCAACATAGACATTTTTTAAGTAATTAGAATAGAGAAATAACATATTAAAACAAACATGTGTAAGCAGTTGGAGATCTCTTTAAAATCCATCCAGTGGTTCACGTGATATTTTGCCAACAGATGAACAGAGTTCAATCCATGCAGTTGAAAACAAAATATTAATCAAACATTTTGATCAATCAGTTAGTGGTCAGAAGGTGTAGGAATCAGTTTCAGATGTCACCACACAGGCTGTTAGCTCACTCTATGTCAAACTGGATGAGTCATAAACACATTTATCTTCGCTACAATCAGCCGGCTGTGGCGGCCATCTTGAACTGGGGTAACTCCCAAAGTCAAAAAGCTGTAGATGAACAACCAGCAATTATTTTCTGCAGGCTTCATCAGAGTTTATCCAGCGGTTCAGGAGATATTTAAAGTTCTTGTGATAATAAAAAATGGGATTAGTAGTACAACCTTAAATTAAATGTCAAATGTTTATCTCATGGAGGACTCTTCCAGCTGCTAACTGGGACGTCGGGTGACCAAAGTGACAGATGTTGGGGAAACACAAAACATAGTCATTTGTGCTTGATTTCCTCCCAAGGCCCTGGGGATGAGGCCGACTGTCAGCTCCAACAGTTAAACAGCATGTTTACCATCCTGGCTGAAAACATCTGCACGCGCTTCGTTTCAAACCTCCATCACACGCTGAGGACTTCATAACAACTACAGCAGAAAAAAAAAAAAAAAAAAAAAAGACGTGCGCACAACAAGGGGAGGGCTGTCAACCAGGAGGCCGACACAGATAGGATTTTTGATTCGGTGACATGAAACTCAAGTTAAAGTCCCAGTAGGCTTCATTTTTTTTTTCTTTTCTTACAAGACGTTAAAAATAAGAGTGATTATTCCAAGAATCAGTTGTTTTTGAGGTTTAGCAGCTCCAAAAACAGAGCAACAAAAAGAGCAGACAGTTAAAGACTTCCTCCTGTTCAGCTGGGTGCATCAGCAGGTGTCGAGCTGCTGCTGCTGAGAGGGTCAGAAACATCCCACAGAAACAAACTCCTCATAAAGAATAACCTGCCAGGGATTATTATTATTGTTTAATCTGTCATCATCATCATCATCTAAACCAGGTGTGGGAGTAACAGACATTAACTATTACAACCGTCTTTGATTGATTGTACTTTTTTGCGACGATGATTCTGCAGTTATGATGTATTTATGACCTAATCTGACGCACTACCACTACGCCCCAGCCTAGAGTAGTTGAATTTTATTTAACAGCCCGATCAAACGCACCAAATCAAAGCTCAGAGTAGAATTTGAGATGAAAATCATCAGAACGCGGTTCGACAGAACAGAATCGGCACAGTTAAACGGTCTCCACGCACCTCCACTGAGGTGGCTGTGATGTTCAGGTTATTTTCAATATGAAGGAAAGGATGTGTGAAAATTCACAGCTGTGGTGTTAAAATCTATGATACTTTTGTTCTTGTTAAAACTCAACCTTCTCGTCGTTTCATCTCCTGGCAGTAAAAGTCAGAAACCGATCTGATAAATCTGCAGGATTAGTCCGAAGACGCGTCAAGCGTGTTAATCACCGAGGGAAACAAAACAAAACAAAAAACGCTTTGTACAAATCTGAGTATGTCTTTGTAACCTCATAACAAACCATGCATGCCACCTTTGGTGGAGCCTCTGCTTCGAGATGAGAAACCACTTCCTATCAGGCCAAAACACAGAGCGGCTCCAGCGTTGAGCAGAACTCGACTGCGAGAGTCAAACAGTCCTCAACATCAAGCCTTCAGGGCTTTAAGTTTTAGTGACGACGCTCTCCATCAGATTATTATATCTCTGCAGGTTTGTGTTGATAGTTAGGAGCAGATGGCTCCTGACCCCTCACCTGAAAACCTTCACCAGTGTGGGATAGTCTCTTACAAAGAAAGCAAAGAAAACTTCCCCTCATTTGAATTTAAAGAACATTGTAACCCACGAGGTATTCAGATGGTAAAAACCACAAACCAAAAGAAGAGGCACACTGATTTAAATCCTGGCTCATTAAAAGAGGAAAATAAAAACTACCAAACCTGAAAGAAATGATTGTTTTCTACTCGTGTTGGTGAAATGAATAAGGTAGAGCTGTGATGAAAACATTGATGGAACTCTGCGTTATCGACCAGAGTCGACCCAGAGTTCATTACGCAGATTCAAAAAAGTCTGAGGGCGGTTGTGAATTTGAGTGTTGAATGTTTCTTTGCTCTATCACCTAGTAACCAAACCTCAGACCACACGGTGTGATTGTGTGTGCGCCTGTGAAGAAGAGGAGGGGGAGGCTGCTGCTGCTGGTGTCGTACTTATAAATAGCCCTGGCCTCCAGCTTAGATTATCAGAAACACCTTAAAGCACAAGAATAACTTCACAACAGGCCTTTTAAAAGACTTCTTAGTTATGACTGTTTCGAGCTTATCAGGTATTCAGTGTTTGGTTTGACACCATGGTGAAGCAAGAGAAACAAACAAAAAAAAATTAAAAATAAAATCCCCAAAAAGCTCAACCTGTTCAGCATTGAGTGGAAAGTAAACTTTAGGAGGCAGGCTCTACAGACAATCTTAGATTTAATCATTTGCTGCCGATGTGAACAATATTTTCGTTATGGACCAACGCCACGAGGCGGAACAGGAGGGTTTTTGATCGTTTGTCTGTTAGCAACCTTAGAAACATAAAAATGGATATTGAGCTAAGATTTGGGGTAATGAGGCTTTCAGAAACGAATGATTTATTATACATTAACAACGTTAAACAACCAGGTTAGGAAAGCTGTAAAAAAACAAATGATGTCAGTTTTATGCATGTTTTGCTAAAAATTAGTGTGGTTCATTCATTACATAGACATGTAGTTAAAGAGACATTCACATCTTCCATAAATAAATCATCTTTCTTCTTCAAGCAAACATTGCAAAGTAGAAACAGAAAAAAAACCTTCCAAAAAGCCACTGGCCAAACTTCATCTGATCAGGATTTGATTTAAGTTTGTAGAAAAACACCCACCTCTGGTTTAAACTCTGTAACCATCTAACACATTCTCTACCTGCCTCCTCAGTGCTGGGGAGGGAGTCTTAATCACTAACCCCTGCCAGTAGACGTAACATTATTTCACCCTTTCCATTGCATCATTTTTACATTACTTTTACGTACAACAATATTTGTTGAACCATCTTTTTAATGGTGTTGCTTGTTTTTATATTGTGGGTTTATTGTGTATAAATTTGTGCAGCACCTTGAGCTGCTTTTAGTATGAAGGGTGCTTTATAAATAAATCAAACTTTAAACATTGAACCACAACTTAAACAAATATAGAAACAGTCCTGTTTACTCTCACGCAATGACCAACAAACCAAAACTGAATAAAAAAAACACAAAGTCACGTGATCATGAATCAAAATATCCCACCTGCTTCTATCATACGAGGGAAGCAGCAGTTATACTCAATTACTAGGGATACACGATAACTTTCTCCTTTTAACAGCTGATTACCGATAAAAACCGATAACATGGCAGGAGAAAAGACTAGTCAAAAATGAGTAAGATCATAAAATAATTAAACAAGACCAAAACCAAATGACACTGTAAATTATACTATTTGAAATAAACTCTTAGCAAACAAACATTTCTTAAA
>JAUBOC010000103.1:24705445-24716295 GCA_032275365.1 Anablepsoides cearensis | reverse complement strand
ATTTTAGTATCGATTCTAGAACATAAAGTTCTGGTATCGGTAGTATCGATATTTCAGTATCGATCTGCACATCACTAATGCAGTGGCCTTAAGGAAGTGGGAAATTAATGTAGCACTGCAGGTCTTAGAGATTAGATTTTTTAGTGGCGTCTCACATTATCATTAAGATGTGACCTTTAGACTTTAGTATGAACTGTTGACAGTTCAGAGGCGACTCATGCTTTGAGATAACTACACATGCTACACGTGTTAGCATGTGATTCTGAAGTTTCTGTGCAATCTGAAGCGATTAAATTGTTATCTGACCTGCTTGTTAGGTCCACTGTTTACATTTAATCTGACCTCTTGATGGATTCTCCGACGCAGAATTTTGGAGCGGAGCAACAAGCTGAAGGTAAAATACACTTAAGTAACCTAAAGGTTTTCCATCATACCATTCCTGCAGTACAAGCATTTTATTTTTTTATGACTCTTCAGAGGGAAAGTAGACAACAAATCCCTCCAGCCGTGTTCAGCTGCAGAGTCAACCCCCCCATGCACCCCATAGCTGCTGAAAGGGGAAAGAACCGAGGTCCTCTGTAGCTTCAGCAGAGCAGCTCTTTAGCTGAACGCACATTTCATATACATGCTTTCATTCTTGTTATTTATGTTGTTTCTGTGTGCGTGTAATGATTTATGAATATAATTAAAATTGACTATGACAATAGAAAATTTATTATTTTATTTTATTTTTGCCCAAGGTTATCATTAGAGTCAGAATTTCATACTGGCCCATGCCTAATTCAAACACTTTAGTCTTCACTAATTAACAGAATTTAAGATCCAGTCTTGTATTTTACACTTTGTTATCACTGCAGCCATATACATTAAAGAGAGAAAGAGTCAGTCTTTGTCAATGTGTTCCTTCTGTCTGCATAATCAAAGATGGATTGTATTCTAATGTCTGATATAAAAGGCACCGCCTGCAGATGTACATGTTACTTTAACAGGGTGAAGCAGGCATCACCAGCAGTTTCATTGCAAGGAGTCTTTAACATTAGGATATAACTAAACAGTAAAATATTCACATATATGTAAATTTATTATTATTGATAAAACTGTAATTAAAGGTGAGTTGTGTAAATTTATGTTTCTATCAAACAAGTAGCTCTTTGTGTTTCTCTGTAACACTCAAGTCTCAGTCTCAAAAAAGGTAGGTGACCTCTGCACAGTAGGTGTTTAATTATTGTCAACGATTAATTCCCTGGACGCCTACATATCCTGGTCACATGACCAATTTAAATCACTCTAGTGGGAAAGAATTAAGCCGGATTCCTACCAAATGCATTTTGAGCAGGAAATATGCTCCCACCACCTGAAGTTGGATGCACTGAAACACATTCGATGTGAACGCAGCAGCAATAGAGGCGCGCCTGAAGAGGGAGGAGCGTCTTGATATTTCGGGTGAAATGAATATAAAATAAAGAAAATGACTTTGCTTTATTAACTTTAGAGCAAGCGAACGTTGCACACAGCAGAGAATTAATTCACCAGATGATTTACAGACGGTTTGTTCGGTTAGTTTCATCACTCCAGGAGCTGCGAGCTGACGGAGTCCGGTTTAACGAGCTGATTTCCTGCCAGAACACCAAATACAGACGGTCGATTTCAGCTAAAGAGCTCCTGTCCGTCTGTTCCGGGTTCAGGAAACCATCACATGGACAAATTATTCTCTGCTGCGCGTCGAGCAGCCAAAAGTAAAAAATTTTTAACTCAAGCAGCGGCTGTTTTGATGCACCGCATGCACGGAAAATGCTCTGCCACATCCTGCCGCTACCTTGCGCGCTGCTCTGAACTGGCAAAATGCGCCGCTCTGCACCGCTTCTTGATGCGCGTCCACCATAGACTTTGCATGTAGACTGGCTGCTTTGGCTGCTCAAAACACGTTTGGTGTGTATCCAGCTTTACTCTCCGTAAAAATCTGTTCCACATTGTGTCAAAAGTACAGACTTCAGGCTATACATCAGTTCTTAAATTGTGTTGATAAACCAAGTAAAACAACTTTCCCCCTGTGTGACTAACCCCTTATTTACACTACATGCGTTTCAGCTCTGGTCTGACCTCCGCAGCAAACATGCAACCATTTTAATCAATGAGAGTATTTACACTGGCTCTGCACGGCGGCGGCGAGCGGACAGCGATCCATGAAATTTAGAACCGATCTGATATCTGCAGGACGTCGGAGCTGCGCCGGAGTCAATTTTTAAAGATTACATCGCACCAACAGGAAGAGGAACGAGAACATCTGTATTTACAAAATAAGACACCATTATTCTGTTGAAATTGCAGCTATATTAATCAATATATGGATATATTTCTACACAAATGCTGTCACAATGTATCGTTCTGTTCGGGAAGTTGATAGCAACATGTAGCATGAAGCATCTGTACACACACAATACACGTGAATTTTATATTGAAATCAGAAGTTTCAAAAAGACGAGAGCGATACAGTTTCAACCTTAGATATCAAAAGCTTTTATATCAATGTTTTCAGCTGCGTTTGGAGTTCATCTTTCACAGAATTTATTATTTTTTGCTCTGACGTTTATCACTGGATCTATCACGTGATATCCTTCCTGCACACGCCTCCTCCCTCTGTGTGTCAGAGCTGAGCGGATCAGAGGCTGTATAAATTGGGTTGCAAACGAACAGCTGTGAACTGCGCAGCGCAGCGCAGCGGAGTTGCATGTAGTGTAAATCCGGGGTCACACGCAGACTTTTCATGCCTCTTTTTTTTCACAAATGGTCACAACTTTCTGTGGTCAAAATGATATATTTGTGATACGTTTTGGTAAGAAAAAAAACAGGAACCAGAATCACAATCACGCAATCACTCTGTCTTTAAATCCTTTCTCTTGTCTGCTCACTTTAGCTAACATGAAGAGGAACTGTTCTAAATTACTCTCCCCTATGAAAGAAACGTATTTAACTGAAAGTACACACAGGAAACCGAATCAGTTATCAGACTTTAATATTGACAGCGCTGGGACATTCACAGATCCCTCTGGCTTTGGAGTCGGAGCAAATGAGCGCGAGCTACGTGTGACGATGAGCTTAGTGAGGGACAAAGAAAAGCCACAGAGACCATTCAGACCTGAGCAGAGTCGAAGCAAGTCGCAGTGAGACCGGACAGCTGTTGATTCAGGCTGTTAATGTTTCTGATGATCAACTGGTTGAGATATTTTCCCCTGATTAAAGCTGCTGAGTCAAAATTCTTACCATGTTACGAAACAGAACCCAGATATATTTTTTATATAAATTACTGCTGTATGTGGGTTCAGTGCCAATGAAAAGTGTCAGACGCTTACTCATTTGTGACCAAACACACAGAAATCTCTCTGCTACCTTGGAAAAATATTTTAAAAAATTTAACATGAGCTTTCCAAGATGCTTATCAATTATAATAATCAAATCTTTCTGATGAATAGCAGTACAGCAGAATTATATCTAAATCTGTTTTTTTTTCCTGATTGAGTTATCGGCATTTAAAATCAACAATGTCAGATACAACAGCAACGTTTAAAATAAACTTTGAAATGAAGTCACATTGATTTGATGATGGGTAGTAATCACACATCATGACTTCATCGCTACAGAAAGTAACTTTAGGCTAAAGCAATTTAACACATTGTTAGTAGGGCTGCCACAAACGATTATTTTTATAGTCGATTAATCAGATCATACGTTAATTGAATATAAAACAGCTTATTGTGCCAGAATGCAACTGCTATTATACAACCATTGCTAGATTTTAGCTATATGCTAATTAAAAATAACTGCAGTGGAAGACAAGTTCTGCCTTGCAGATTTCGCATTGTACATGTTTCTCTTTTATTTTCTTAAAATGATCTCACAACTTTGAGCTCCGTCATTGGGTAGTCATGATACCAGACCCTGTCTGTATAATGTCTCGTGACGTCCACGGCCTGCCCCTGTTACCACTACTGTTCATGTGTGTCAAAGACAGAAAGGCAGGTGCTGCAGTGGAAGGTGTCAAAGCAGTTTGGAGAGAAAAACAAATAAAAAAAAAATTAAAAATGACTAATTGACTATTAAATTAGTCGTCGACTAATCGACTAATCCTGGCAGCCCTAATTTTTAGACTAACGTACATTCTCTTATATCTAAGTGTGTAAACAAACGGGAGTTTTCAGATCACATCTGTTGGATGTTGGCACAAAGCGTCTGTCTTGCTGTTATTTGTTGTTGTTGTTGTGCAGCCTGGTCTTCATGTTTGGGGACAAACACAGCTTTCATGTCTCCTGCTTGCTGACATTTTGTTTATACAGACATGTTTGGACTGAAGCCTAAATAAAAATGCCTCAACTTCATCCATGTTCTTTACTGCTTTTGTCCTCCCCAGGTCGCAGATTATGGAGGACCAAAACTGATTTAATTAAAAATAAAAGCAGAAATTTATAAATGGTCCAATAAATAAATAAATACATTTAAAATGCACTAATTAATTTAAAAAAAAAATTGTTTTACCTAATTTTTAACCTAATTTAATTGACATTCATATTTATTTTTCCAGCTAAAAAATAATTTTAGTACACAATTTAAATTTTAAAGTTTTCCTTTTACATCTGCAAATTATGCATTTGTGTCTCTGTCACTGTGTAAACTTGTTTAACTTAAAGTTTAGTTTAAAACAAACGCAAAGGTGAGTGTTTTCCTCCTTGCCTCAGTTTCGTTCTTCCATAGCAGACTGATGGTGTCTTTCTCCAGCGATCAGGCTGAGAAGAGAACCTGCTGACCTTTACCCAGAGTATTTATGTCATTATATCAGTTAAACCCACTAACATGTTGAAACCACAAGCTAAAGATAAAATTTAGCATAGTGACACATTTTGTAGAACAGGATTTGATTAATTCCAACTCTGTTGAATGTATATATAGTTTTATCTGAAATAGAAATGATTAACATGGTAACAACTCTTTGGCAACTCAAGCAAACATCGCTGAGATCAGAATCTACTAATCGGAAATATTGTGAGGGAAATTATGTCATTTCTCTAATCAGGTCCAGTTAATTTTTTTATAAAGCTGTTTTCCACGTTATCTGAGCTATTTTCACTTGAGCCCTCAAGAGGTTTGACCTTTAAATGACTACCACGCAAATATAATCTTGACAATGATGAAATCCACCCTGATTATGGACATTCCACCTGTTTTATTTCTGGCAGCAAAGTCTCACACTTTGAGTCAAGTCGGTCTGTTGTCAGATATCTGACAGCTGCTGAAGTGACAGCTTTACTGCTCAACAAAGACCTGCTGGATTGATTTGTTTATATTACCAACAATGAGTTAAAAACCGATCATATAAAAAAACATTAGAAAATAATTTTACAAATCATTTTAGAGAATTATTTGGCATGAAATAAAATAAAACAACAATCGTCACTCTTTTGCAGTTAAATACGTCCTAATGGGTCTAAATGTGAAATATGGATTCCAGTAGTTTTCGGATCAACGAAGAAATTCAAATTAACATAGAAAAGTTAAGATGTTGGTTATGGGACAGTTTTATAAACCACAGCCAAATAAAATAAAACTGCTCAGCTTTAAGAGACGGATAAATGGAAGAGAAGAGTTATTTATCACTGTGACGTGTCGTGGACCAGCTGTTGAACGCACGAGTTGAACAAACTAAAACAACTTGTTTATTTTATTGTCAGTAGAATCTGCTTGTGGCAGCTTCCTCCTGCATCCTGTGGCGCTCTCATTCTTGATTCCTGGCTGTGTGTCATGCACACTGCGTCTGGAGAGGTTTAAGAGTTTAAACTGATGCTTCTCCATGTTATCTCCTCCTCTGTGCACGAGCTGCTCTGCAGAACGCAGCGGTTTTATCTGAAAAATGATTCTGCAGCTTCCAACTTTCATTATTTGTTTGTGGCAGTGAGGGCTTCATGTTAGAAGTTAACTCAGCGTGATAAATTTGTAGCTTTAAATATCTTCACAGATTTGGTTGATTATATTTTTCAAAAGTGACAAATTATTTGTTTCAAAGCTAAATTAACCTTAAAAATCGGTGATTTTGTTTCTTTTTGGGCCCAAAACAGCTGACTTCCATAGAGCCTGATCCACCCCTCCTCAAAATAAAAACTTACTTAAAAATGTGAGCATGTCACCCATCAGCCAAAAGGAATAAAAGCTGTGGCAGAAAGTTATAATCAGGAACAGAAAAAGAATAAAAATAAGGATGACCGTCAGTTTAGACACTATTGAACTCTGCTGTGACAGACACTTCCCTCTGTGGCTGAGTAAAGTTGATATATATGTGGTTTGTGAGGGGGTTGAGGGTAGTCAGATCTTTACCTGAATCTCCAGCTCTGAGATCTGTTGCTGGAGCTCGGCCATAGCAGCGATGTTGTCAGCTTCCCTCAGCCTCACTGCCATCACCTCTTCTTTACTCTGCAGAGGACAACGTTTAATTAGATTCTTTGAAGTTAATTAGATTCTGCCACAGCAGTTTGTCCCTGCAGAGGCAGTGCTGCAGAGGAGTTTGTACCTTGCACTCAATCTCAGCTTGCCTCCTCTTGATCTCTTGCAGCTGCACAAGCAGAGTTTTGTTTTGCACCGTCAGGGTGTCCACGCGCTCCTGGACACGTCGACTCTCCTGCTCTGCCCGCCGCAGGTGGTTGCTGTGGATCTGATTCTGATGTGACACATGAAGAAACAAACAAAGCATTTAATTTTACTACAAAGGAGATTTACAAACACCAGGTTTTGAGGGTGTAAGCACCGTGTCTGATTATCAGCCTGAGCTGAATGAAACAAACAGCTGACTCCCTCTAAAGGCTTCTTCATGACATTACAAGAAGTGACTTCTCTGCATAATCAATACAGCAAACTTTTAGTTAGGGCCCATTCAGAAGAAAAATATTTATTTGAATGGCAGCACTTCTTATTACAAACTCAAAAAAAGGATCTATATAACTTATTTATTTCTTTATATCTTTTTATAGTCCTACTTAATGCTGTTAAAATGGTAACATGCACCCCACACATTTATATCAAAATGACCGGTTCAGTCTTAGGAGGTGTGTTATTACTTTTAGTGTTGTGTCAAGGTATCCTGGCAGGAGTCAGCACTGTTTTAGTCCAACTTTGAAACTAACCAGTTCTGCTAATTCATTCATAATTTTCATTTAGCGGATTAGCATTATTTATTATATATTTTTTTATAACTTGTGCCAACTTATCAAATATTTTTATATATCTAAATAACTCATAAAAGTTATATATCTGATCAATTTGTTATCATTACAGTACACACACGCCTATAAGAGGCTTCCACCTTTTTTAAATTCCATTTTCAACATAATGTCTGTTAAATTTCACATAAGTTGATTCAGTGATTCCCAACCAGGGGTACGAGCATACAGTATTACAGGGGGTACGTGGAAAAATAGGACTGAGATATGTAGGGCCCTATGATTTCAACAATGCGGAAATTGCAGATGGAATCACAAAATTAACACAAAATGGAATCCACTCCAGTATAAAACACAGAATCCCGTGGAATTCGCTCATTTGGGCGAGTTTCTGATGTATTTTGGACGCCGCTGCTTCCTTCACCTGCCGTTACCTGGTTTATTTATTTAACTACTTGTTCACTTTCAAGGCAACGTTGAGTTGAAAACAATAAAATGCCTGAGAATTAAACGTTCTAGAGGTGTTAAATAAATAATTTAAATTTAATATTTTATTAAATTATTAAATAATATTTATTTTACATTATAGTTTTAGAGAATCATCATTATGTTTGACAGAGGGGGTACTAGTGGTATGACTAAATGTCTCAGGGGGTACACAAGTCTAAAAAAGTTGGAAACCACTGGTCTAAAACATTGACAGGGCTGAAGAAATTATTAGGGTTATTAGACACTGACTTTTGATTACATACATAGGGTATATATAGTCTTATGAGTAGTTGAACTGTACTGATTGTTAAATGTGACTAATTTACTTGACTTGATGATTCTATATTAATGGATACATGCCTGAACAAAATCATTGATCAACACATAATTAAGTTTTAAATCTTCATTAGAACGATAGATTCTTATGTCTGGAGGCGTGACCCTGAACAGTGAAGGGACTCCATACGGATGATGTAATCTGTAGGCGGGGTCACGTCTCACTGATCTGTGTTATATTGAATGTGCTTCCGGGGCTTCGGCCTGTTTTGCCCAGCATTAAATCGTCTCAACAGCAGAGATCTCTGGGTTTTGTATGGTTCTTCTTACTCTCTCTTTTCATGCACTGGTACATTCTGCATATAGTTTAAGCACACAATTTGGTCAAACGAACACGTCTAAAATTATTTTCTTAAAAGGGCCTTTAACCGTTAGCGGACCAGCGTCCACTAAAATATAGTTCTGCTAACTTTAAACCTGCTAACTAAAACAAAAACAACTATCCTGCACGCCTGCGTGTAGCATTTTTAGCATTCTGCTTTTCAATTGTAGAAAAGTTTTTTATGAGTTTTGACCAAAATTCTGTTGACACCACACATCTAAAAGACATACCTCGAGTTAACAACTATCTAATAGTGTTAGCTTACACCAAATTTTTTGTATAATTTAGTGGTTCAGTGTATGCAAAACTAATTTTTTGTTTAGCAGATTGGTGGTTAGCAAAGCTAACTTTCAGGTTAGCTGTGCCGACCAAAAACAGCAATGTTATGCAAGATCTGAATGTGATCTGTTAGTGTTTGAAGTATGAGTTGAGGATGACTCACAGCTACTACCACATCAAATTTAGCTTTATGTCTTGAAAACTGACTGAGATACAGAGAAATTTCTGCTAACCAAAAAAGTTGACTGTGATTGTTACTGCGAATCAGATCTTGTTCTTTTTTTTCTGTTTTCTTATCTGTCTCCACGTCCGTTATATAAAAACAATCCCAAAATAGTCTCTAGTAAAGTTTAAATATATATTAAGTGGAGCATCATGGTGACAGTAAAACAGTTGGGTCTAATCTTGATTTTCAGACATTAATGCTGAGTTTCATTCTGCTGGACAGGACAAAAAAAATAAAAAGAAACAGATCTTCTTCCATCACTTAGGTTGAGTAAGAGTAAGAGTTGACTCTTAGCTACAACAATAAACTTTAGCTCAGTATCTGTAAAACTGTAGTTTTAACTATTTTTGTGTTTGCTAAGGTTGCTTAGCTGTGGCAGCCATCTTGAATAGACCTGATTCCAGAAATTAATTAGTTGCAGACGTACTAACTTTCCATAAAATCCATCCACGGGTTCATGAGCTTTTCTGCTTCCACTACAAACAAAAACATGAGAATTTTCACCAGCAGGTGCTAAAGACGTGACCTCTGACCTGTGTCTCCAGCTCCAGCATCCTCTGCCGTGTTTCTCTCAGCTCTGCCTGGGCCTCTGCCTCACGCAGCCTCACGCTCATCAGCTCATCCTGCAGCTCACCCAGCGTGTTCTTCTTCGGGGTGTCCTTCCAGCGACCAGCAGTGCGAGCCAGGTGTCGCTGCAGAGGCATTTTAAACATCAGCGCTTTGAAAAACAACTTTTATCCTTTCTGAACTGTTTGATGAACCAGTTGACGTTTGGCCCTGATGTGGCTCACCTGCCAGTGCTCCTCCAGATCTCTGACCTGCTGTCTGAGCTCCTTCAGCCCAGTCAGAGCTTCAGCTTCTCTCAGCTTCACCCCGATCAGCTCCTCTTGCAATCGCGCCACATTAGTGTCATCGGGTAGTGATGAGTTCCTCTAAAGAAGGTGCGCAGCAGAAAAATGTGATAATGAGGTACAGCGACGTCACTCAAAATAGCCCCTTTCATAAGTCAAATCCGCGCAATTGTCTCACATGTCATTCATAAGATCAGGTGAAGGCGGGCAGGTCTCGTTCATACATACGTGTTTATAAATGAACCAGCAGCACGGATCCAAAAGAGGCGTGGAGCAGAACTCAGCTGCGCTGAACTGGACCATTTATTGTGGGACAGACGTCTGCTGCCTCGTATCAAACAAAACAACTGATTTGCCTCATTTTAGTGTTTCTGAGGCAGTTAAATATGTTTAAACTCACTATACAAAGTTACGGTTTCGTGTCATTTTTAATATTCCCTCTGTAAAATCTGTAGATTAATCCGCCGCCGCTCACTGGCTGCTGTGTCATATCAAAAAAGAAAAAGAAAAAAAAAAAAAAAAGACAAACGAAATCAGCTCATTATAGCAAACCTGTAGCTCAATATTTTTTAAACTAACCAGCTACAAATTTGCTGTTTTGTGTCATCTTTATTATTCCTTCAGTAATAAATCTCCAGCCTCACTGACGTCTAAGCGCGCGCACACACACACAAACTGAATCATCGTTTTACAGTTTTTGTGGTTAAATATTGTTAAACTAGTCACACAGTTGCTGTTCTGTCTTATTTTTAAATATTCCTTCGGTAATAAATCTGTAGATTAATCCTCCGCTGCTCACTGGCTCTGAGTTATCAGAAAGAAAAAATAAAAAAAAAAAAAAAAAAAAAGGACCGGCATATTATTGCGAACCTGTTTAACTTTTACAAGTTGCTGTTTCGTGTCATTTTTAATATTTCCTGTTAATAAATCTGTTTGTTGATTAATCCTGTGGTCGCTCACTGACGTCATCATCATATTCTGAGCGCGGGTTGCTTTTTCACAAGTGGGTCTGCCCGGCTCGAGTCCGGCTCTGATGCTACCTCTGCTCGTAGATCAGGGGCGCATCAGAGCTAGGGCTGAACGATTTTGGAAAATAATCTAATTGCGATTTTTTATCTATAAATTGCGATTTAATATGCGATTATTTT
>JAUBOC010000103.1:24620206-24632892 GCA_032275365.1 Anablepsoides cearensis | reverse complement strand
TCCATCCCTCCCTCCATCCATCCATCCATCCATCCATCCATCCATCCATCCATCCATCTCTCCATCCATCCGTCCATCCCTCCGTCCATCCATCCATCCATCCATCCATCCGTCCATCTGTCCATCCATCCGTTCATCCATCCATCTATCCGTTCATCCATCCATCCGTCCATCCATCTGTCCATCCATCCGTTCATCCATCTGTCCATCCATCCATTCATCCATCCATCTGTCCGTCCATCCATCCATCCGTCCATCCATCCATCCATCCATCCATTCATCTGTCCATCCATCCATCCCTCCGTTCATCCATCTAGTCCTCAGTCTGTTCATCCATCCATCCCTCTATCTCTCTATCTATCCATCCCTCTATCTATCTATCCATCCCTCTATCCATCCCTCTATCCATCTATCCATCCCTCTATCCATCCATCCATCCATCCATCCATCCATCCATCCATCCATCATCCATTCATCCATCCATCATCCATTCATCTGTCCATCCATCCATCCATCCATCCATCCATCCATCCATCCATCCATCCATCCATCATCCATTCATCCATCCATCCCAGAGTTCATCCATCCATCCATCCATGTAAATATGAAAAAAGAAAAGAAAAGTGAATTAGGCGTGCTTCCATCTACTGTTTTGGAGCCAATCAACCAGGCTACACAAAGCTTAATTTCATCAAATGTTGACCTGACTCATGGCTGTAATAATCAGCAGGTAGAGGTCACAAACTAGCAGGGACACACATCACGGAACCATGGAGAGAGGTTTTCAGGAATGTGTTGCTGTCGGGCAAGTTGTAATTGTGTCATATCAGCTAGAACTGATGAAGCTACATGCTGTCCAGAGACGTATAAAAAGAAATGCAACTCTAAAGAAAATATTCAGGAAAACGTTGACAGAGGGAACATCTGATCAATCGTGGTGTAATTGTTCAGTATGTCAGAACTTATTCAGCAAATGTGCTTTCATTCTGTTTTTCAGAAAATCCCAAAATCACAGCAGGCAAGCGTTTTTGAGAAGTTGAGGAAGTTTTTCAAATTTTGCCATTTCCATCCACCTTTTCTAACGCACAAAAAGCCAGATGGAAACACAGTTACTGACACTCTCAAACTCCTCTTGGAAAATCCCAAGCTGCTCCCAGACCAGACAGACAAGATCCCTCCAGTGAGTTCTAGGCTCTTCAGTGCCTGGAAAAACCTCAGAGAAAGTTCACTTCTGCCACGTGGATCCAGTAACTTGGTGTGAGTTTGACAGGCAGATTGAGAATAAAACTGAGAGCTTTTCCTTTCCACTCAGCTTCTTCTTCACCACAAAAGACCGGAACAACGCCCTGATTACTACTGTCCCACTCCATCCTAACATCAATTGTGAACACGACTCAAAAGCTCCTCTACTTTTCACTTTTTTCCATCGGAGAACTGTGGTCTTTATCCCAGCTCCTTCACACTCACTGTGAACCGCCCCATGGCACGCTGAAGGTTATGGCATGAAGACTCCAACAGAACCACATCACCTGCAAAAAGCAGGAACCCTGAGGTTCCCAAACCAAACACGCTCCTTTTCACGAGTTCCTGTTTATGAACAAACAGGAGTACAAATAAGAGACAGCCCTGGTGATCAACCTGCAGCGAGAATGAGCTCGACTTTACACTGAGGATGAGGATCCAGCTCTCACTGTGGTTATACAGACCTCAGATCGACCTCGACACTCCGTACACCCACTGCACGCCCCCACAAAATGCTTTCAGTAACAGAATCATATTTTCAACAATAAAACGCTGTTCGTTATTTGAATCTACATCCTTTTTTTCCTTCTTTTAACACATACAGAAGTAATGTGCTTTCAGGCAGCCTCTGAGAGTCACTGACTAATCTCATTCCACTCTGTGATGTGTTCTCTAATCACAAATTATACTCTATAATCTCTCCCAGTTCTAAGAAGAATGTATTTTTCCACAGGGCTGCTTGGGGACAGTTTGTGATTATAGTGAAAAATAAAAGGTGGTTAGGTTAAAAGATGCAGATATGAGTTTTCTTGTCAAAGTGTGACACAAAACACATTTGTCAAAGTCAAGGCCTGTGGGCCAGATCTGGCCCTTCTCTTCATTTAATGTGGCCCCAAACATGATATTTTAAATCTACAATAGTTTTATTGCTTCTCTTTTTGCTTAAAATAATTATAAGCTTAGTGCAGTTTTCTCTTAACAGTTGGCCGACATTAAAGCAAAAATAAATAAATAATAATAATAATAATAATAATAATAAGTTGGTATATTTCAGTAATCTTTTGAAAGAGCAACAGAGAAGGTTAAATGAGAGCAATCAAAATCCTGTTGATGAACTTGGAGCCAAGAAAAGATGTTGAATGATTGACTCGACTAAAACATGTGTCCGAGCAATTCTCTTATTTCAGAATCAAATAATTGGTATTTTAGTGACGGTATTTTAGAAATATATCACTAAGAAATAATAAATGAAAAAGTTGCTGATATAAAGTACGGCACAATAAATGAATGCAAATGATTTGTGTGTGTATGATCGCTTTTCTTTATCTGCTAAGTTTTATTTGCTTTAGATGCTACAATATAGACCATTTGCTAATTACATAAAATATAATTGGTGAAAGGTCATTTGTATTTCTATAAGCACATTTTAAAAGTTTCATTCACCCCTTCATATTATCATGGTTTTGTAGAATGGTTACAGCAAACAATTTACAGAGAAACAAAATAACTTCCTGTTTCTGGTTTTCGGCCCTGTTGACTAATGCGAGTCCAACATTCACTCTTCCATTCAGCTAATCTGATTTACACCAAGTTTACAGAAGAAAATCGGCCTCTAAATGGACTGGATTTTTTATGATTCTCTTCAAGCTAATCCAAGTGCTTTTATTCGACCAGTCACATTAACTCATTCAGACTGACAGGTCCAGTTCATCATGGGGGTTCAGTTCCGGCCCAAGATTACTTCAACATGTAGGGTTTGAGAGCTGGAATCAAACCGTCAACCTTCAGTCTGTTAATGACAACATAACCTATGATGAGGTTGTGCCTGTCTTAATACTGTGCTCCGATGCTCATATTGAAGTTTGATAGAATTATACAGAAGTCAATAAAATCTGCAATAATGAAAATAGCATTCTATGTAATACATTTCACCCACTATCTTTGATGTCAGTTTTAGATTAAGATCATGTTATGTTAAGAAAATGTAAAGTTATATCTATTGTGGTCAAAGCTTATATATTTTTTTATATGAGATGTCATGCTCAGAGTATGTGCTGGGAACATCTCTCAGGTAAAACCACAGTTAGCTCAATAGCTGTAAAAATGACTGGGTTTTAGACATTTTTAGGTTGGCTAAAAGTTAGCTGTTGGGGCCAACTTGTATGACATGAACTCCTGACCCACTTCATGAAACATTTTGCTTACAGACAAACCAGATTGATGCCAACAGTTGATGCCACTTTAAACTAAATAAATTACAAATATAGTGTTATACGAATTGGGAATGATGTTCAGTTATTAAAACTGTAAATTTTATCAGAATATCTGTAAAGCAGGCTGAGTTGCAGCCCTTTTTGTGTTTACTGAGGTGGTCTTGTGTGCACTGGAGTCTTCTTTCGTGCACTCAAATCTTCTTGTGTGCGCTCGAATCTTCTTGCGTGCGATCAACTCTTCTTGCGTGCGCTCAAATTTCTTGCGTGCGCTCAAATTTCTTGCGTGTAATCGAATCTTCTTGCGTGCTCTTGTATCTTCCTGTTTGCGCTCAAATCTTCTTGCGTGCGCTCAAATTTCTTGCATGTAATCGAATCTTCTTGCGTGCGCTCAAATCTTCTTGCATGCACTCAAATTTTTTGCGCGCACTCGAATCTTCTTGCGTGCGCTCGAATCTTCTTGCGTGTGCTCAAATCTTCTTGCGTGTGCTCAAATCTTCTTGCGTGTGCTCAAATTTCTTGCGTGCACTCGTATCTTCTTGCGTGCGCTCAAATCTACTTGCGTGCGCTCAAATCTTGTGTGCGCTCAAATCTTCTTGCGTGCGCTCAAACCTTGCGTGCGCTTGAATCTTCTTGCGTGTGCTCAAATCTTCTTGCGTGCGCTCAAATCTTCTTGCATGCGCTCGAATCTTCTTGCATGTGCTTGTATCTTCTTGCGTGCACTCAAATCTTGCATTCGCTCAGATCTTCTTGAGTGCGCTCGAGTCTTCTTTTTGAGAGCTCGAATCTTCTGATTTGAACTTGAATCTTCTTGTGCGTGCTCAAATTTTGAAGAGATCTTGAATATTGTTGCGCTTTTGCTCAAATCTGTTTTTAGAACTAATTTATCTTTATAGGATAGATAGTGTTGACTCCAAAAGTTGGAGATTCATGGTTAGTTCCTCAGAGTTTCAGTAAAATCTGTCAAATGGTTCAGGAGGTATTTTATTAACACAACATTCAAACAACATACAGACACAAGAAAAAATATTATCCATGTTGCTTTTTTGACAGAATCCAATTTTAAAGACTAGAAAAAAATCTAATAACATCTTTAACTGTTATTGCCTAACATGTACATTCATCCTAATAATGATGAATATGCACTACAAGTATTTATGCCTCTTGTAACGCCTTTTTAAAATGGAGTTCTCATGTTTCTCCTGCTTTGTTTATTGACTGGTTCACTTACAAACCTGACCATGACCACCCACAGCTAATTTAAGTGTAGTGGCCACACGAGTAAGTGCTGTGTGCACCTTGTATCAGTTTTTCCGTAGGTGGAACGCATCAAAGCATGATGGAAAACAACACTCTGTGGAGGAAAACAAATATATGGTTGGGCTCGTTCTAATTGATACTTTGTGGCTTTTGATTTCAGCTCCGGCTGATGCATGGCTGTCTGTGGGGTTCTGTATTGACCCTCTGTGAGAGAAGAGAGTTATCCAAACATGCCTAATGAGGCCATATTGATTGTGGCTTCTGTGACGGCTATTAATTAGTGACTGACTGTGGCCATATGCTGAGATGGGTGGAAAGAACCGGCCCGTCTTCATCAGACTGCTTTAGCTCCTGCTCCACACTAACAGACCTGTTCCATAGCATTTTACTCGACTTGTATCACACCCTAAAGGATCGGCTAAAACACACGCAGAGAAACGAGGACACGCCGTGCTGTTACAGACCTGATGTTGAACCACTGAGGCAGAGAAGAGATTAAAGCTGATCACAATCAGCACATTACTGTTCTGTTCTGACACGTTTTTTTTTTTTTTAGCTTGCCTGCCATTCATCCATTATGTATGATTATACAGCTTTCCCTCAGAGGTTGCTGCTGCTTAATGGGCAGCTGCACAGACAAGAGGAGGCCTGAAACAAATGATGGAGGGGGCGTAAGGAGACATTTTGTCAAATATCCCTGACAGGTGTAATAACTGCTCTAAATAATGCACAGAAACATGAGGAATGTTCTGGGAAAGGACCACCGGACAGAACAAGCCCCATCCTACCTTCAGAGTCTGTGATGGAGAACACTGACTGAACAAACACAGCAGACAAAAGAAAATGAAGCTCAATACGTGAAAACAAATCAATTAATAGCCTATCTTTCCTTATCCCGCTTATCACCTGCTGCCTTTTATCCCTGTGTTTTAGAGCAGGATCGCCTGATGTTGAGAAATGATGATGTTGTAGCAGTTTTAGTCAATAATGTTACGTAAGATCCAGAGTCTGTGTTCTGAATAACTCTAAGCTACTTCCAGGTCAAATTTTAGCGAATCTGTACATTTGACTGAGTTATAACCTTTTGTGTTTTCTAAGGTCAGTTAGCTATGGCAGCCATCTTGAATTGGGTTGACTCCAAATGTTAATAAGTTGCAGATTAATGTCTACTGATTACTTTTTAAAACGTTCATTAAAATGTCTTCAGTAGATCAGGAAATATATTTATCACACTCACAGTGAGATGATACGTTATAGGCAAAGTTTTAAGCACATATGTCAGTTGATTAGTTAGCCCTCAGAGTGTAATTTAGGGATTAGTCTCAGCTGCTACCATGCCAAATTTTAGCTCAGTATAATGACTGAGTTATACACATTTTTTTGTTTGCTAAATTTTACTTTGCTATGGCGGCCATTTTTTATTGGATTGACACCAAAAGTTAGTCAGTTATAGATCTACATACAGTAATTACATTCTAAAAGTTTCATGAGATACATTTTATTTATGGTGCAGAAACACACACACACACACACACACATAGATGTGTGTAAAAACATGATCACTAAGTTTTAACACTTTGCTTTAGGTGCTTAAGAAGGCCTCTGTGTTTACTACTGTCAAAGAACACTAATAAGTCAACAAACTTGCCTACTTAATGTGTTTATTCAAATAAATTGGTCTATTTGTTCTGTTCACTCATTTATTTACTTAGATGCCAAGCAATGCTTATTATTGTTTTATTCCTTCAAAGATAGATTGTTAATTTTCCAGAAACATAAAAAGGACTTGCAGATGGGCCTCAATAAGTCTTAAAGAAAATAAAAAAGTTCCCCTCTTTATAAGTTTGGTCCTTATGGATTCCATGTGGGGACATTTTAAAATACCATAGCTGTCAAAACAGTGTGTGTCGCCACAAGTTTGGGAAGATGATGGCAGCATTATGTGGCTCCATAGAGCTAAATATTTATATAACTCCATACAGGGCTGTGAAATGTTTATGGCAAAGCTGAATTAAAGTAGTAACTCTTTATAATGGTGTGGATGTGAGTTTATTAAACTGGCAGGCTCACAGGTAATACAAAATAAATAAATCCCCTGAAGCCCCCTCTCTGGGACCGTAGGTTCTTTCCTACGAAAGAGCATTGCATTCACTAAAGAAAAACAAACTCCTGATCTCATAATTACAAAAAAAGAGATCATAATTATGAGAAAAGGAGTGAAAAGGAGTAGTCCTTGAGGATCTAGGATTTTGAGCAGGACACAGCTATAGTTTACCAACCAGAGGGTTGAAGCAGATGTGTACTCTTTGTGTAAACACGCCTACATTTGTTGCTGCATACCACATACAGTGCTATGCTAGGTGTCAAATGTTTGACTGTTTATTCTATTTATTTTGTGTTTTCTTTTCACACAGCTTAAAACTATCAGATGTTTTAGATTTTCTAGACTTGAAAGAACCCCGAAATGATGGTGTGCTACACCAGGGGTACCCAAACTTTTCCATGCCAAGACCCCGCACCACAAACAGCATTAGCCTCTGGCCGGGGATTCCCTTTGCAAACCCACAAAAAATGCTACAAAATATATAAAGATTCATCAACTTTTAGAACAGATTTAAAAAAACCAGTAGTTTTTTGTTTTGTCTTTTTTGGAAGTGAGTGGTTGAAATAAAGTGCAGCTTCCGAGCACTTTCAGCATAAACAAACATGCCCACAAACCTCTGACCAATCACACACTAAGTTCGTATGTGGACGGGCTGAAAAGCTCCTCCAACGGGTTGTAACAAGAAGGGGTGGCAGGTTGGAAGCTGCGAACAGAATGACGAGATTTTCATCATGTAACTGCAACAATGAGAGACAATGTTGGTAATGTGGTTGGAGCAAGCAGAGGCCTTTATTATTATATTCATGTTTTTTTTACATGTAAATAGATCAGATTAAAGGATGAGTGTAAATTTAGACAATGCAGTTTCCCACCGACAGCAATTGTTGCTGAGTATGAAACCAACATTTTTACTAACACAGTCAACATAACATATAAAAATTCATAAACACTGTGTTAGGGAGGCCTAACAAATAAAATACATGCATTTATTTTACACGGAAAAATTTCGGATTAAATGGGTTAAGTAAACTCAGAATTTCCCAATGTCTCATACCAAAAAGGAAAATTGTGATGACTGGCCTTAACTTTTCTCATAATTATGGATCAAGATTTTGTAATTATAAAATCTTTTCTCGAAATTACGAGATCAGAAGTCCTTTTTTGTTTCCTTTGGTAAATACAATGCTATTCTGTACTTTCCTTTGTCCTTACATGCAAAAACAATAATAAATGTCAACAATTTATCAAACATCTTTAATTTCTTAATATTGCAAAAAATATTTTATAATTATAGTATTCATACAATGCTCAATTAATTGTGTTACCTTTACTCAGTAAAATAAGAAGCATTTTTTGATTTTTCTTGAATATAAGACGTGCCAACCCCCAACTGAACTGAACACTCCTTCCTTTAGGTGGAACAACTCAATAATTCTACAAACATGTCTCGTTCTGCTCACAGCTCAGGCAGTTACATAAAGAAGCTTGATATGAAGCATCGAATCAATAATACCACAACAACACAGATGCTTTCTCACTTGTTTTCTGCGGCCCGAGGCTGTGTATTTACTAATCTAATGGCAGGTTTCAAAGTGAAAAATACAAAAACAACTTTAGACTGACATGTAAAATCAATAGCAAACACTTAATTAAACAATAGCTTTCTAAGTTATTATTGAATAAAATGATTTAATTAACAACCTTATGATCTGGTTCATTGTTTGACATTATAATTATAATCTAAAACTCTGGCCTGGCAGTGGCAGGCGATGTGCATATAGGGCATTATTTAGTTATGTTGCTATTAAATTAAAAAAGATAAACCCAACCTGGTGCCTGTAGAGGCCTGTGTTTCTGTATTTCAGTGGAACTAGTTTCTCTCAGAGGAAGACAGAACGACAGCTCTTGAGTTGTCACTGGGAGGCTGAGTTGGCCTAGAAAAGTGTGATGCTTGTAGCTTGTCTCCTGGGACCGACTGTCTCTTCCTCCTGACAGGTTTGCTCTCTAACACGCAGGCACAAAGCCTGCGTCTGAGAGGGAAAAAATCTGCTGCTCATTTTAGAAAAAAAACACAAACAGTTGGAGCTGAAGCTTTGTGTTGGAGGTAAAAAATAAAAAGCATAAATAAAAGAAGTCCCATATGGTAGTTTGTCCTCTTCCCTCCACATCCTTTTTTGATGTTTTTTTTCCCCAAGTGTGGACGTTTATTTTTACTGTAGAAATCCATTTAATTATTCTCTTCTGAAATCATAAAGGCGGTGCAATAACAGTTTTTTGAGAGAAAATTTCTCCAACTACTGGGCAGATTTTAAGAAAACTTTCAGCAAACAGTCACTGGATGTTCAGCTACAACTGATTATTTCTTGGAGCCAACGCTAATTAAAGATGACTGCCATGGCCGACAGACTTAACACGTGAAATTTTGTCTGGGGTTGGAACCACCCTTAGTAGGACCATAGAGATGGGATAAATGGCTCTTTAAAGGGATCCGGATCTTGGGGAGCCGTTTGTTTCATAGAGCCGTTCAAAAGAGCCGTTTGATTTTGAATGAATTAGGTCTTCACGTTATGTGGGTGGAACCATGTGTTTTTTCAAGCAGAAACCCCCCCTTTCCCATGAGCTTCTGTACTCCACCTCTCTGCCTGTTTTCCCTGAAAAAGCAAAGTGTGAGCGATTTAAGGATGATAAAAATGAAGATTATACGAGGAATAAAATTAATAAAACTACAAATGGCTTGTTACTGCTCGCGACTCCTATCGTTCGTTGTAAAGAGCCGTTCAAAAGATTCGGATCGTTCATGAACGTCACATCTCTAGACCATAGCTGGCTTGGACACACTGCTATCAGAAGGTGATACAAATGTTACTTTTTACCGTGTTTACATTTAAATCATTTTGTACAAAAAATGCCTGATGTGCAGAAATGAATAATACAGCACGTCATTTTCAATGTAGAAAAACCTTGGTGTTTTAGTACTCTTATAGCATGTTGTTGGGGGGGGGGGGGGGGGGGAAAATTTTATGATATATTAATAGGGACCCCAAAGCTCCTAAAAACAAGGGTCACATTTTTTTTCCTAAAATAAAAAGTCATGTCATAGAGGGTTACAACGGAGAGCCACACAACAACTTTTTTAAAATTATTATTAAGAGATTAAATTCGTAATTTAATAAGAATAAAGTCATAATATTACGAGATTAAAGTCGTAATCATGACGTGTCTATTTCCCGTTCCTCATTTCCTCTTTATTTTCCCCACATCTGCTGTTTACAGCCATGTCTGTGTTTATAAAGTAGTCCGTGATGACCTGGGTCACTGTTAGATTAATATGCTTTAAACCTAATGATCTATGTGACGACTAAATCAGTCAATGCATTCATTAATTACAATACGGCTTCAGTTTATAGTCGTTTGCACAATTTACAAGTCCTGCTACTGATAATTTGGTGCTAATGCGCTAAAAGATTAACTGATTTATAGTAAAACTAAAGAACAACTTGACAAGTTGCTCAACATTCCTCATTTTTTGCTTTTTGTGTAAAGGCTAAAATATTAGGACTTTAAACTCGTAATATTAGGGGAGAAAGGGGTTGGTTGTCACACTTTTTACTTTCATCTAAATAAAAATAAAATGCTACGCTTAGTCAATCTAATTTCAATGCGTAATGGAACCCCAAAGTGTCTTGTTGAAATAGAAGAAATTAATCATTCTCAAGAGGATTTATTTAAAAAGATATGTACTACTAAACATGGCTTGTGCACCTCGGGTTGGTTGTCACACACAATGGGGTTAGTTGTCCCAATTACGTATATCTCACAGGCCCCAATTGGCCAATTTCATCCCCAGAAACCTCTTTGGACTTCATCATAGATGGTCATGACAACCAACCCCATCAGGATATTTTTGCTAGTAGTTGTGCTAGCAAGCACATGTTATAGTCTATCAAAGAAAAAAAAAACATTCTAACTATAGCTCTGCCTTTTTACTTTCAAATGCCAATAAGTGTTTGATTCTAAATCCATTGTTTAAAGGCAATTCGAAATGATTACAAAAATATTCAAAAGTTACATTATGATGTGAAAAACACAATAAGTCCTCTCATCTCATTGAAAGATGTCACATTGATAAAATAAAAATGTAGCTAGTCTGTGACAACTATTTTTGAAACTCACATGCAAAAATTTTGTGACAGTGCTTCCTAGGAGAAAAGATTTAGCAACTGTGACAACCAACCCCGTTCTCCCTTTAAACTCGTAATATTACAACTTTAAACTGGTAGGCTAATATTACAAGTTTAAAGTTGTAATATTACAACTTTAAACTCGTAACTTTAAACTTGTAATATTAGCCTACCAGTTTAAAGTTGTAATATTACGAGTTTAAAGTTGTAATATTACAACTTTAAACTTGTAATATTACAACTTTAAACTCGTAATATTACAACTTTAATCTAGCGATATTACGACTTTAAACTCGTAATATTACGTGTTTATTCTCATAATATTATGACTTTATTTTTATATGACTTTAATGTCGTAATGACATGACTTTATTCCCGTAATTAAAAAAAAATACAATCTGGTTGTGTGGCCCTAATAAAGTATTTGCAGTTAGTTATTTTCCAGCTGTGCTCGTGTCTCTTCCTGTGGTTTTCTGCTGGATGTGATGGAGCCGCAGCATCAGGAAATATGGTTGCCACAGCAACCCAGATCCGGGTGACGGCTGGCTCTGCTCGAGCATCAAGTGATTTTATGAGTCATGTTCGGAGAAAACCCGCTAACGACCCCGAAAACGGTTCCACCGCACCACGAGCAGAAATAATGCTCGGAACCGAACCCGTCGCCACGCACTCACCGGTACCACCCGAACGAATCACGAGACCTTTTAATAAAAACGAGCAGGATTAAATTCTTGTCCCTCCTCCTCCTCCTCCTCGGAGTCCACCGGGTCCCCCCCGCATCCTTACCTGGACGTACAGAGGCTTTCTGAGGACCCCCCATGGAAGCAGAGCCTTCGCCATGGCAGACCCGGACCATCTCACAGCGGCTGTTGGCGGAATGGGTTCTGCGCGAGCTCCACATCAGACTGAGCTATAAAACTGAAGAAGAAGAAGAATCCGGAGGTAAGAGGTGAGCTGGAGGCTGGAGGAACATCCTCAGCCATGACTGCTGCATGCTGCTGCTGCTGCGGGAGGAGGAGGTGTGGACCAATGACAGCGCGAGGAGGAACCTGTCTAACCTCTGCTCATCAACCACTCAGGGTTCTGTCTCTTTTTGTTGGTGTTTATCTTTTGCAAACGGAGATGGCAGCTGTGATGTGTCCAATAAATGTCTTGCATTATGAATAATTCATTAAGTAATTACTGTGAACAAGCAAAGACACCCCACTCTGCAAAATAAAACAGACTTTTATCACGTGGATGCTGAGTCAGCATTAAAACCACTGTTCTCCTTCTGTCACTCAGTGTTTCTGCACACTTTGTGCTTTTTTTAATTATTCAACAACACAGTCAGCATATATATCTATATATATATATCTATCTATATATATATCTCTATATCTATCTATCTATCTATATATATATATACATATATATATATATATATATCTATATCTATATCGATCTATATCTATATCTATCTATATCTATCTATATATATATCTATCTATCTATCTATCTATCTATCTATCTATCTATCTATCTATCTATATATATATATATCTATATATATATATATCTCTATATCTATCTATCTATATATATATATATATATATACATATATATATATATATATATATATATATATATATCTATATCTATATCGATCTATATCTATATCTATCTATATCTATCTATATATATATATA
>JAUBOC010000103.1:24440301-24460105 GCA_032275365.1 Anablepsoides cearensis | reverse complement strand
ATTTATGTTTGTGGTTGTAATGTGACAACATATGGAAAAGTTCAAGGGGTATGAATACTTTTGCAACCCACTGTATAAATATATAAAAAATGTCATGTTAGTTTTGGTCAAAGCCTCAAAAAGCCACTGCAGAGGGACTAAAGAGCCACACGTGGCCCCAGATCCGCAGGTTGCAGATTGTTGCTCTGACCCTTGTTCTAAACCAGTGGAGCCCAATTCTAGTCAATGAGGGCCACTACCCTACAGTTTATAGCTGTTTCCATGCTTTGAATCACCCAATTTGAACTTAAAGACCTATTAAAGAGCAAGAGAACTAAAACACGCAGAGGTAATGGCACTGGAGCATCAGAACTGGCTCTACTGTTCTAACCCTAACCATTACCACCAACTCAATTAAAGTCTTAGTCTAAATCTAACCCAAAACGAGGTTTCATTTATATTTTAAGACTTTGGTGTCAATAAGGTCCACTGGTCCTGACAAGGATACACACAAACACACCGTGTCCCCCTTTCACCTGTGGTGGGGAGCGAGAACTAGCCTCAGACTGTTGAGGAGGGGGAGTTGCTGAGTTTGGGATCATCTTATGGATGCATGACCCAAAGTTCTATTTGTTAGACAGCTGTGGCCTCATGTTTGACTCTAGAGAGTAAACATACAAACACAGCTAAATTTATCTGGCCCACAGAATGCACAAACCCTCAGCCCAGATATCACAAAGAATGACGACCCAGATGTGGTTTACCAGAGGTGGTCCATGCAAGGACCAGCACCACATGAACCAAACCACAACCAGGTACTGACAGCACTGACAGATTTGGGACTCATGCTAAGGCCTGCCATATTGAAAACAGTGCTATCATTACCAGACCTGACCCACATCTGGTTGAAAAACCACTTGCCACACCAGCAGTGCCAGCTTGAGACCAGATCAGGCCCACACCTGTCTGTTGAGTTCATGGTTAAATTTCTACGGTCCAGTGGCTGCAGAACAAGCCCAGATCATTAACCCTCCACTATCGTGTCGACAGCTAGAAGGAACACAGATATAGAAGCCTTGATTCAGCAGCTATATGTTTTAAGTAGCTCTAAAGTTGTGTTTTTAAACATAAGGATAATTGCTTTCAGCCACAGCTGTAGGTTAGCTTGAAAATTCAAGAAATGTCTTAAAAAAATGCAGCTGTAAGAAGCATTTAGCTCAGTCCTTAGTCCCCAGAACCAAATGCTCTTAAAGAGGTTTTACCACTAGTTCAAAACACAAGACCACATGACCACCACATCGTGTTCGATATCCTCGTATGTGATTAGTTACAAAAACCAGCAAAAGGAAAAAAAAATTAAGGAGTCGGCTCTTCTGATTCACTACAAAGCATCAATGTTTTTGACCCATCACTACCAGATAGGTGACTCAACTGAAGTCAAATCATGCACCTCAGCAGGTTCTGCTTTTCCAAACTATTTTAGGCAAACACACTTCATTAGCCCCTCAGCTAGAGCCTCTGGTCTCAGAAACTTATTGCTCGCCATGTCGGTTATGTGCATGTATTAGTAAAATATTTCTCATGAATCACAGAACAGAATTAAATGAAACAACCAAGAAGTAATTATTGGACGCAGCTGATTCACATTTGGAGTCAACCCAGTTAAAGTTAGCCTCACACAGCTAAGCAACCTTATCAAATACAAAAAGCACTTTTACAGATAATGAGCTAAAACATGGTTTGGTGAGAGCTGAGAGTCGTCAGAGCTAACTGATGCACAAACATTACCATTAGTTGTTGGACTCAACTCTGCAAAATCTCTAAAACAAGAGGATGGACTTTAACAAAACACTCAGGAAATATTTATTGGTTGTACGTCTGACAGATTTACCTTTGGGGTCAACCAAATTCAAGATGGCCGCCAACTAGTCAAGCTATAGCAAGAACATAAATGTTTACTCTAACTTGAAAATTTACAGATACTGAGAAAAAAAAATGATGTGGAAGTAGCTGAGAAAATGATGAGATTATACATAACATCTTTTGTAACAGAGGTGCCCAAAGTGGGGCCCGCGGGCTAAAATGGGCCCACCAAGCCATTTGATTTGGCCCACCACCAGTTGACCTGGCTACTAAGTTGTAATCTCCTGTTTTATGTAGAAACACTACATTTCCACTTAGTCTTTTCAACCATTGGTCCAACTATATAAGATGTAGTGCAGGTAGTCTTAACTCATGGCACTCACTTTATCTTTGAATTATATTCAAATTAAACATAAAATACAAGTAACTACAAGAGACCTTTTAGATTAGATTTAGGCACACATCTAGATTTGCACACTTTATGACCACAAATACTCACATTTTAATTTATATAAAGTCTAAGGAACCTTTGCTGCTCAAGAATACGTCAAATTTTCTGCACATCCATTGGCTAGCACAAAAATAACAAAAAAAATGTGGGCCACCGCGCTGGCTGCTAGCTTAATCACCAAAAAATAAAACACTTTTACTGAAAAAGTATTTGCATTTCATCTATTATATTATTGCATTTGACCCGCAGCCAAATGCATGAACTGATCTTAGTCTAAAAGTCGGTCATGAACCGGGACAGGTGATATGTAGTCTTTCAAGGAAGGCTGGGTCTTTAATTTGGTGTAAGGTTTAACAAAATCAGGGTAAAAACCAAACAATCCGGCTTTCCAGGAATCTGCAAAGCCTTCCTCCAAAACAAAACCTTTGGTTCAGCGATGACGTCGTCGAGTCACTCAGCTAAACGCTCTGTGCCCGTCTCCACCTGATTGCATGACTCGACTCCTGGACTTTTCTCACCCAGGACTGAGTAGAGATCAAAGTTGCCCACTGGGTGGACTTCCAGGGATTTGGAAACGAAGCTGCTCTCTTCTCTGAGGCCTTGCCAGACTCTGGTGGGTCAAATGCCCCGATGACGTTAAAGATACGTGAAAAGATTAGGGAGGAATTTACTACAAAAACAGAGTTAAACCCAGGATTTCTGTTTGGTTAGTGGCTGCCAGGTGGACCAGGAGAGGAGAAACCATGCAGCGGCCTCAGAACAGTTAATGCTCCCACTTAAAGCCCGGCTTTCTGGTGTGTGAGCGGAAACAAAGAATGTTTGCAGTGTTGCTAATATTTCATTCTCCTTTTCTATCAAACCAGCTTCAGTCACATGAATGTTTCAACGAGGTCGACAGCATTCATTCAGCTAAAACTGACAGGATTACTTCAAAGCCATTTTAGTTTTCCCAGGCTCAGGTTTACATAAAGGACTTTTCAATAAAATTAAAGACCTGTTCTTCTTTATGTTGCTTTAAAACTAATGTCATTTTACGCTGAGAATAGAGAAAGTTGTAGCTGTCTAACTGTATAAATGATGTCATGCATGATTTCATACAATATTGCATGTGTCAAACTCAAGGCCCGCAGGCTAAATCTGGCCCGCCATGACATTTTATGTGGCCCACAGGAGCTTCAAAGACGTAGTAATGTCCTAAAATAAGCTGCTTTAAAGTCAGCATTGACCATAAACTACATCTTCCATAATGGATGATTCTTTTACCCATGAAATGACAACATCCCACCACTAGGTGGAGCAGCACAGGGTTCAAAAATAGCTGGTGAAATTTCCCCGTGAAATGGAGATTTTGGGTCTTTTCTCAATCAGTGGCTCCTCCCTCGCCCTACTTACTACACTTTTAATAGACCAAAGAAAATATTTAATTAGGCCCACATTTTAGAGTTTTCAGAAATAACTTTATGTGTAACAAACTGTAATAACCTGTCAAAAAATTGCAGGTGTTTCTTTAGTTAATATGTGTGCAAAGCATATGTGGAAATTATATTTATACATCCCATCCTCCATGCTGACCACTATTTTGGTGCTGCTCAAGTCTACATTGGATGCTGACTTGCTGTGGAGGGAAATATAAGCCACTCGCCCTGGTTTGTAATTTATTTTGGTTAGGACTTAATATGGCCAACCCTCCACAGGAACCCGCAAACGGAGTGAGGAGTGGGTAGGGCAAGGGAGTAGCCACTGATTGAGAAAGACCCTTTACAAAGCAAATTTTGCCAAGTACTTGTGATGCGGCTCAGTTGTACTGGGAGGTGGGAATTTCCCACTTACAAGTCTTATTTACCTTTAAATTTAACGTCCCTCCAGTGGGAGTTCCCTGTTGGATATGTGGGAGAGTACAGAATTCAAGACAGCAGCTACTCACTACAACTAAACAGTGAGTAAAACTTACTTTTCATAGTATTTCTGTCTTATTTATTTCACATTTAGTCAGTCGTACATGTAGTATTTAACAGTGTTTATAAGAAGACATGTTAAACACTGTTATTATGCAGGAAATACCAAGTAGAGCTCAGGAACATGATGTTTCATGTTTAGTCAAATTTAAACAAAATGTTGAAGTTAAGTACAACAGGACCTTTGAGGACCACCATAAAAATCATGTTGCCCTCACTGAAAGAATTTTAAACCCCAGCAGTATGGAGAAACTTCACAAGATAAGACAGAACTCTGAGTATGTGTTGTTAATGACTATCAGCCACCACCACAAGACTGAACTCAAAACCTGTGAAATAGAATTATTTTATTTTGGCTAATGTAAATTAGCTCTGGTGACCATCTTAAACTGGAATGACTCAGACAGTGATTACTTTAGAAGTTTCAATAAAATCTATACGGTGGTTGATATTTTGCTAACAGTACAGACAGTATTAAGTACCAGTTAAAGACTTTTTTTTCTTAATTAGTTGTGCATGTGTGTAGAGCTTGGAGTAAGTGTTGGGGATGACTCCCAGCTACTGCTTCACCTAAAACCAGCTCAATTTCTATTACTTCACAATATATTTTGCTAACAAATAACAAATAATTGACTTTTTATAGCTATTTTTGTCTTGGCATTTGTCTATCTTTGTAAAAATATTAAAAAATAATAACTTAAAACATTTATCAGCTGGTCCATCAGGTCAAGGTAGACATAATTTAATAACAAAGGTTGAAGATTTATTAAGAGAATCAACATCACCAGACTTTCATACCAGAGATTTAAATAAAGATAATATTTTTGAAAAAAGGAGAGTTTATTCTTCTATGTCATTTCCTAATTGTATTTATCATTATTTTAGCTCAATTTCTTTAAAATTTTGTGTTTTAGCAATTTTTGTTGCTTCATACGATTTTTCTACAAATCAGATATAAACAGTTTTCAGATGTTTGATTTAATGATTACATTCTGAAAGTTTCATTATAATCTGCCCACTGGTTTTACTGACACAGCAGATAAACAGATCCAGACGTGAGTTAAAACATTTACTCTTCATCAGCAGGCGATAGCTGCTGAAGCTGAATATTTATGATGGCATTAAAATAAATACAGGAAATCGTATACATTAATACAACACATTTCCTACATTATGTACTAAATTGGCCCTCTTCAGCACTTTCAGCTCGCTCTGTGGATGGTATTGTCCCGACCTTCAACCTGCTGAGAGATGAAGAATTACAGGAAATTCTCACTAAGATTTCAAACACTTTTATTTCTGCTGCACGTGTTGTTGTCCGGCCAGCAGAAATTCACTCGTTGTTCTTTTCTAAAATTAAAAAAAAAAGAAAAAGAAAATAGACCTATTTCTGTAGAAACTGAGACGGACCTCAGTGAGGTCTCTGAGGAGACTTGAAAGAAGATAACAGGATCACCTCCCTTTATTGTGCAGCAAACTTTAAACAGCTCTGCAGCAACATTGTAATCAGAACAAAGGACGTGTCTCGGATTTCAAACTTTAAAAATGTAGTTTTGTGTTTTTTTTTTCTTGTAGATGCTTGCTGAGACAACAGAAGTTGCTAAATGAAGCTAATCACCTGGGTGTGATGCCAACTCCCAGAAGTAATTCAATATTTTGATTTTGTGCTAAAAAAATTAAAATAAAAAAAGATTTTAAAAAATGTGAGCCGTGCGGTTGAAGTGCTGCGAGATGAACAAACGTTTTATTTCAGATGGCAACATATTGAAGAGCAGCTGTGCGGAAACGTCTCTGTGATGCTGACAGATGTGATCCTATCACTGTCACTGGACCATCATGACACCATTAACAACCACCTCTGATCTGCCTGCTGATAACAACTAATAATTCCTCCTTCTTTAAGACGGAGCAGGAATGTTTCCACAACAAAGTGACTGAAGAGGTTTCAGACCGCTCAGTTCTGTTTCAGGATCTTTAACTCTGGTTTTCAGGCTGGGTTGGGCCAGGATGTGATAACACCTGGTTTGAACGTGACAAACACCAAAGAGGATTTTATCTTAAAACAAAACCACTAATTAAATCTTTACACTGCTGTCAGGTTTGTGTCACACTGTTTTTTTTTTGGCAGATATTTAAGGACATTTTTGCAAAATTCTCCAAAAGGTACTGCAACTAAACAATTTGAGCTTTTAAATAATTACAGAACTTTATTTAAATACAGAAACACAAATGGAAACCAGTCAGTTGTGTAAAGGTAGATTAATTGATAAAACAAGCTGCAGATTTGAGTCATTCAGAGCAGCTGTTATTTCATCAGTTCTATCAAAAATAAACTGTTTCTCCAGACTGAGGTTACTCAAAAAGCTTTTAACAAAACATACGAACCTTTCAACAGAACCTGACGTTCAAGTGTCTGAAATATTTAAGTTTGAGCAGGCTGGCTCTAGCCAATATGGTCCCCTGGCCATGACTTCAGGTGGTGCTTCTAAATCTAACTGCCAGTTTACATCCACGCACATACCAAATTAAATAGTTTTGTTTTTGATGTTATTTTTTTATCTTTCAAAACCAAGTTTCCAATTCAAATAACTAACAATATTCAGATTCTCTTGTCATTCAAACCTAACATCAGGGATGCACTGTAGAACGAAGTTACGATGCATATTAGCACACAACATAAACAGCTGGATAAATTATAAAGTAATGTAAAGTTCCAAATGCTAAATTAAACAAAAGTAAAGTATGTTAGGCATATAAAACAAAACAGAAAAAATGTAATAATAAAAATAAAATAAAGTAGAAATAGAGTGAGGTAGAATCCAGATCAAGGTTGAGGTTGTACAAACAGAAAGTCATATAATAAGGTGCATACATTTGCATTTGTGCAATACATGACAGTATATGTGCAAAAACAATGAACCTGGATATAAATGACGTGGAACAGAACACCTGAAGTTGACCTCAAAACCTCGACAGTAATGAGGATCATCTGTTCATGTCAACCAGCAGCTGTGGACTGAAGCAGTTCTGGGGGGGGGGGGGGGGGCATTCAGGGGTATAATCCTATGGAAAATTTTATAAAATATCTACTGGAAAAAAAATTTTCCAGCCAGTTAAACAGCATTTTATTAAATTCTTGGGTTTAATAAAACATAAAATCAGTATTTATGAAGGTAAAATCACTGAAAACCTGAACTTTATCTGCGATCAGAAATGAAACTCAATTATCCTTATTTTATTTTCCATTTCCACACTGAGCACCAGCAGTTAGTCTGGACTGCATCATATAGCACCTCATGTAAGAACAAAGCATCTGAGAAAACCCACAGAACAAGTCCAGAAACCTGAAGAACCAGGGATTATTCTACAGTATAAATCAACTATAACCAGATAAGATGTTATCAAATATATATATTTTGTCCCCCATTTCTGGCGCCCCCTTAATGGACGGCACCCTAAGCATTTGCCTGTACTGCCTATGCCCCGGGTCGGCCCTGAGTTTCACAGATTATTCTTAAACTGTCGGCCCAAACAGAGAGATGGACTCCTTGTTGTCTTCAGTGTTTAAAGACATCAGCCTCTCTGGAATGTTTTTCTTTTCATCCTTGTTGACATTTAACCATCAGCTTGAAATGAATCAGCAGGATTTGATCATTTTTGTTGTTATTGTTGAAAAGAAAATATGGTTTTCTGGTCTCTGTGCATTATTTCATCATCAACAGTTGATCAAAAACATTTTCTTTTAGTTGTATCATTTGGTTTGTTGCCTTTGTGATGTTTGTGACAAAATAATTAGCTTCTGTTTTTATTCAAGTTTTAACCAAATGTAGGAAGATTGTTTTAAATGTTGTGAGGCATCTCTTTAGAGATGAGTCTGATGATGCAAACATATCTATAAATCTACCAGATTATGAGCTGTGCATCGATTGCAACAAGTTTGTCAGATTTCTGAAGACTCTCTTCCTTTAAAGTTTTACACTAAACGAAGAGAAACAGCAACAGATCTGAAGCCTTTCAAGCGTTTCTCAGGTGGAAGCTTGTGAAAGATAAAGCTGATGGGTTAAAGATAAGACTGAGATGTGAGCGTGGACGAGCCGGCAGAAGAAACTTCAAAGTAACGAAAACACAAACAAGCTAAACGCCCTCATGAAACTAAGCAAATAGAAAGTAAACGGTTGTGCAGCGCTGCGTGCACTCATCAGGAAGAAATAGATGGATGTGATAAAACACTTTCTCAAGCTCTGAGAGGAGTTCCCTAAAACTCATTTACTTTGATATCTGATGGGAAAATCAGCTTAAAAATAGTGTTTGATAGATTATTTCTTTGTTGCAACAATGATTCTTGGTAATAAATCCTAAGCTGTTGGAAAGCCTGTTAATGTCTCTTTTAAATGATGCCACATTTGTAAGGAACATGCATGTGTGGGATGAGCTGTAGAGCTGAGTGCACATGAAAAATTAACCAACTCTTCCTGGTCAAACATCATACTCTGTTATTAACTCGTGTTTTGAGCTTCTGGTAGCTCCAGGCCAAACAGTTATCAGATTTATTGTAACAACATAGAATTTGTTCCAAGTTTACTTGTAAATATATTAATTTTTGTGTGAAAGTTACAAAACCCAAAAGTCCTAGCAGCCATCTTCTGAATGAACTGAATGGTAAAAACAGCACTAAAGTACATAAAAGTAACATGAATAAAAAACAACGTATTATAGAAAAACTAACTAAATCAGAACAAACACTAATTAACCATTTTTCTTCTCGTTTGTTTCAACATTTAGTCAGAAGGTCTACAGGAGTCTGAGCCGATGTTATCAGTGTGGAAGCAGAAACACTCGACTGAGAAATAATCAGCTGCTCTTTGTATACTTTCTGACAACTCCCTTTATAAATATACATTTATAAATCTCTGAGATGTGTTCATGCTGAGTGGAGCAGAGCAAAGGTTCACTGGGAGCAGTCTGACGCTTCCAACACTTCGATGTTTCAACAGACAAGCAGGCAGAATACAGCAAGATGAAGACTGCAGATTGAAATAAAAAAAATGTCTTTAAGAAACGCTCACCTGATTGATATGAGATATTTGTTAGTGCTCAGATTATGTGTTGAGGGGGACTCTCAGCTACTACCACACCAAATTTTAGCTCAATATCTGTGAAAAGGACTTGCGTTTGTAAACACTGCTTAGCTGTGGCTCCAAAAATGAATCCGTTGAATACGTAGAGCTCTGGAAAAAATTGAGAGACCACTTTAAAATGATCAGTTTTGATGATTTTACTTTTTATAGGTATGTGTTGGCGTTAAATGAGCATTGTTATTTTATTCTATGAACTACTGACATGTCTCCAAAATTTTTATCAGAGCTGTACATCCAATAATCACTTCATGAGAGTTTCATTTAAATCCATCCAGTGTTTGTGTTGATATTTTGCTAACAGACGGTTTTGACTGTACAGATCATGTACCTATATATTTGGATGATCCAGCTGTGATGAACAACTTGAACCAGGGTGGCTTCAAAGCTTACTACAGCTACATCATTCTGAAAATTGTACTTAAATCTATCCAGTGTTTGATGAGATATTTTGCTAACAGACAACCAGAGTTGATTCAATAAGTTTCTAAGTATAATTACAGCATAAGCTGGAGATCAGTTTCAGCTACCAGAGGTGCAAAGTATTAAAGCACAAATACTTTGTTACTTTACTTGAAAGCACGATAGAAATTTTGGTTATCTGTATTTTACTGGATCAGTTATATTTTAGATGAAAAATATAACCAGTATTTTATTGGGCTTGGCTTTTCATTGTTAAAAACTAACAAACAAAACTAACCAGATTCTGTATATTGTGCCTGCTGGACAGAGTGAATGTAACTGTGGTTGGATGTGACGTAAAACATATATCATAATATCATGTATCATTCTGACACTATTAGTTTGTAGGATCTATCACAGCTGTACATGATACAAACCACCTCACACGCCTGCAGGACGTAGCACACCGTGCAGCTAATGCTTTAGCACCCAAGTTAATTCATCCATCCATCCATCCATCCATCCATCCATCCATGCTTTGGAACTAACACCACATATTTATTAGTAATTAGTAACACCATATATATTACTAATAAATATATTAAAGTTAGCCAAAAATTATCTTATGTATTTTATTTTCTAAGATTTGTTTTCCTTCTTTCTGCACCTTTTTTATTGAATAATTGATTTACTTTGTTTTTTTTATGGACTTTTTTTTTCATGAATGAAAAAAAGATTATTAGCTCAAGATAGACAGACAGACAGACAGACAGACAGACAGACAGACAGACAGACAGATAGATAGACAGATAGGAAATTAGTCTACTCTGCACATTGTTTTATCAAGGCATAACTTCCCAGAATTCAGATTCAGAAGTAACTAAACTTACAATTAAAAACAAATTCTTCAGGCCGTGATAAATTTCCAAACTCTGCCGTAAAATCAACATAAAACAACAACAAAAAGATAAAAAACTGGGCTACAAAATAAGTTACAGCTAGAAGGCATTCTCTTTAATATTTTAATACAACAGTACTGTCATTATGGCCTTAAGAAAATGTAAAAAAAAAACAAAACTATTTTTGGGAGGTCACCTCTCAATAAATGTCATTCTGTAAATTCTAACAGCTCACTTTTACTAAATACTTTTACTTTTATTACTTAAGTGCATGTTATGTCAGATGTTTACTTTTGATACTTCAGTGAATACTTTAAGACATTTTTTCTCTTAGAGGAGAATTAAACTTTTACCAAAGTAATTTATGGTACTTGTACTTATACTCAAGTATCACTTTGAGGTACTTTATACAAGACTGTCAGCTTATTTTGCGATGTCAGTAAAATTAACTGAGTTTTAGTCAGATCAATTGAATCATTGCATCCTGTACGTTTTAATAAAACAAGCAAACAAAAAACCCTTCAAACACTCTGATAATCACTTGGAAATGACTGAAAATCTTTTTTTCCCTCCATGTTCCAGAAACTGAAGGACTGTTTGGTTCATTTACAGCAACAAGTAACTTTGTTAGAAAGTAACTTTGTGGTTTCTGTATTTTAAGACTAAAATAAAAAACTTTAAACCTTGAAACATTCTGTCAGAGCTGGATAACAAAACTGAAAGTGTCTCCAGATGTTTGTCACATCAGAGCAGAGGAAAGGGTTCGTGACAGGAGGGAGAACAGTTAACTCTCTGTTCTGGTCACTAATTAACCTCACCTGTTCACTTCCGGTTATAGATAACTAATCCTACACACCTGGGGGGAACAGGAAGTGAACCCAGCTCAGCTTAACAAGCAGAAATCTAATTTAAGTTGCACCTGAGGAGGAACCGTCGGGATTTATGGAGTCTGCTTCAGGTTTGACTTCAGTTTTTCACGAAATAAGCAGTTGACATGCATTAAAAAAATAATATTAATAATAAAAAAAATAATAATGATGCTTACCTTAATGCTGGTGTTCTTGGGGTAACGTAAGTCCATGTTGTGTCCGCTTGGAGCGTCCTCAGCCTCGGTCAGAGCGCAGAGCTGCCGCCGGAGATGAACGTCGACTCTCAGGCTGGTGTGTGTCTTCAGCAGGGTGGGTGTGGGTGGGGGTCTTTTAAACCCTGCCGGTGATGTAATGACTCAGCCCGGAGCTCCACGCGCAAATGTTTTGAAAGTTTGGAACAGAGCGTCTCAGCGCTGAGTCACGCGCACCAACGTTCACCTGTGCGCGCCTCGAGATGATGCACCTATCTGTTCACTACACCCAGCCTGCTGCTCTGCCCTGCGGCGGGTTGAAGCAAAAGCTTTTATTTTTTTTAGGAGGAGTTTAAAGCTTTAGAAGTGGGGTTCTGTGACAAAACCTGTGAATCAATATCTTACCTGATGCAGATAAGTCTATAAAACAAACTTAATTTAAATGCCACTAACTCAAAGCATGAATTCAGATTTGGAAATGACCTCCTGTAATCAAAGAATGTAAATATAAGTGCCTCAGAGCTCCGCCCACTTCATGTAAACAAATGGGACATTTCCCTCCTTAAAAATAAGAACAGGCTTCAGATGAATTTTTGAAGTAATTAGGCTACTGTTCAAATATTCAGTTTCTAACTAATTTAATTACTTTTTTACTTTTGAACTATAAAAAGATTTAGGCTCCGCCCCCTTCATTAAGAGAAAGGAGACATTGCCCTCATTAAAAATAACACACCTCGTTTTTGTTTTTTTCAGATGTTGACATAGTTTTTACTTGTTTTATGTTTTAAATATTTTTCAACATGTTTAATTGTATTGACTTTTTTCCAAAATAAGTTATAGGCTCCACCCTCCTATGTAATCAAATGCTGTTTGTTAAAAATATAACACCTATTTCTTTCCAGGTGATGATTAAAGTAGATACGCTGTAGTCTCAAATAATCTATTTCCTAACATGTTTAATTTCAATTACTTATTTCATGTTAAATTAAAAAGTTGCGCATCAATAGTGAGCATTTCAGTGACGTTTTCCAACAAATGTAACAACAGCTCTTTATAGGACCTCAGTTTATACGCAGCACTGCTATCAGGTTGTTACTTTGGCCCGGCCATTTATTTATTTACTAAAGTGGTTCTGAGAGTAAGGTGGAAATCATCCAAGGTCTAGTTTTCACCCTCTGAGCAGAGTTTACTCATAGTTTATTTCAGTGTAATAAACTTAGATTTATGTTCAGATGATTTCAGACACTGATGGTGGCTGAAGGCTTCACCTGACCTTCAGTAAAAAAAAAAAGGTGAGGTAATTTTCCGTTAAAAATAAAAGAACATCTACTTATCCAACATGTCTTGCGGTTGTGTTGCGCACTGATATATTCTGACTACTGATGAGGAAACTTAAAAGTCAGGAGTGACGACATTCAGCCCATCGTTGGGTTTTCACCTGACTTTACTTTGACAGAAACCTGTTTCTTATAAGAAACAGACTTCCTGTGTCACTCCTGTGACAGCTGGGTGTTTTTTTTTCACTCGCAACTCTTACTATTTAGGAAAATTATAGTAAGTGCTGCAGACTTGTAGCACGTTTGCTCGTTAAAACCAACAGAATCACGAGGCGCCAAGAAAAAAACAAAATGTAAAGAAATATCACTAACACAATTTAACTCACTTTGAGAGTAAAATCCTAGTTAAAACATTTCCACAAATATTTTATTTATGTGTGTAAGAATTTCAGAATAGAACACAGCTTATGCCATTGGTGCTCGGCTCTTATGACGTCATCATCCTGCGACAAGAACTGCTAACACTGCTAACTCTTCCCTGCAAGACATCAAACTTGCAGTTGCGTCTGAGCAGCCAGACCACAGGTACCATCCATATTGTTTTAAATTGACACATTTTAAATTTAAATTTTAAATAGCAACAGTTCCTTTTATCTCAGGATGATGACATCACAACAAAAGCCAAGCACCAAGAGCAAAAGCTGAGTTTCATTCTGAAATACTTGAATGGAAACTTAAGCATTTAGCTGCAACATTTAAGATTTAACATTTACATTTAGGATTTATTATTTAGACATAACATTTAAATTTAACTATTAGCAAAAACTAACTAAATGTAAGAACATGAGATAAATACAATGTTAGAGGAAATCTTTACTAGGATTTTTCACTCAGTGAGCTAAATAATGAAAATGTGTTGGTGACATTTAACAGATTTTACATAATCACACTAGTTCAGATTCAGATTATTTTGAGGTATGTCAAATGCAAAAATACGAGACAGTTCTATTGAGTTTTTTCTCTAAGCTGTAGCCATTCAAAAAGTTATCTATAACAGGTAAGATATTGTTTATGAAGTTCAGAGATCTGAATTATCCTTTTGATTTTAGCCCAGTTATTTGTCTTCTAGTTCTTACCTACTTTTTAAAGAAGCATTTAGGAACCAGCTCTGGTGTATCACTGGAACCTCTTCAGTGGAAAAACCCATTCTGTGAACCCCAGGGCCCCCCAGCTGCTAAAACAGGCTCTGTGCTTCAGTAATTATGGTATGCTGCTCCCTGAGCCACGTCACTGTGCAGCTAATGAGTACAACCAAACAAAACTACAGCTAATAAACAAATATGAATCATCAGTTCAGATATTTAATATTCACCACAGACATGTTTAATTCTGTTAACATAAGCAGTTAGAGCAAACCTGTGGGACAGAGCTAATCTGCAGTTTACAGTTAGTCCAGTTTGTCTGTCATGCAGAGATAATCAGGCCAAACATTCAGCTGAACATTTCATTTGGAGATAATTACTCAGTGATGCTTAAAAAAAAAGAAAACCCTCCCAAAGGTTGTGTGAGACCATTCAGTGCCTCTGAAAGCCCTCCCTGAAACCGTATGAACTATTTGAACTCCTGATGAATATTTTTTTTTGTTCTCACGTCCTTCAGACCGAGTTATGTTTCAGATTTTCTTTTTCCATCACCTCAGTCAGCATGAAGTATCTTCCAGGTGAATATGGATAATATGTTTCCTGACCTTATTTGGTCAAGTTTTTTTTTTAGATGTGATTTAGAAATTTATTTTCATGTAAAAATAATAGAATATGTGAAAATGAAACTTCTGGAATAAACCATCTGGTCTTAAAGTAAGAAAGTAGATTACAGCATTTTGACTCAACTCTAAAATTTCCAGTAAATCAGAGTTAAAATGCTAAAATTGCAAAAACAATTTCTGGATTTTTGACAATCTAAACTGAGGGTGAGCCAACATTTTTAAGGCACGTTTATGAAAATCCTCCCACCTAAAGCATTTTAAAATACTCACTCAGTCAGCCTGAGTCGTCAGTATTGTCTGCATGTAGGGCAGATAAGTTGTTTTCTTCAGTCTGCACTCTTTTCAATTAGAACAATCAGTCTTTTATTATTGTGTATATGTGTGTTTTGAGTGACATGTTTTAAATTAAATAAAAAATTAAATAAAAATAGGTAATCTTTTGAAATTCGTGAATAATTCAGAAAATATTCTGTAAAGCAGCTGTTTTTTTTTCCACAGCTAACCTCAAAGTTAGCTTGACTAACTCAAAATCTAGCTTTGCTAATGCTAAACATGTAATAAAGTTAGCAGAAGCTGACACAAATTGCTGGTTTTTAGTGTTTTTTGATGTTGTTCGGTATATTACTACATTTATCTTGTGAGCCAGAGAGAGAAAATTCCATTATAGTGGATATTAAAGTTCTATTCTATTCTATTCTATTCTATTCTATTCTATTCTATCACTCAGTCTGTCTCACTTCTTCCTCTCCTTCCAGCTAAAGAATGGTGGGACTGACAAAAGTTGGCAAAATCAGATTTAGCAGAAGCTAATTGGTCCATTATTGGGTTTTAATGTTAAGGAAAAAACTATTGCTAAACAAAAATGTAGTTTCTCTATTAGCTTTTAGCTAATTATCAGAACCAAGTGAGCTCAATTAAAACACTGCAGTAGGGATTTATTGTACAGCTTGTATGAGCTCACTTAATTAATTTAGACATAAAAACAACAAAAAGCTTAGCTTTTCAACCTCCTACGTGTTGCGTGTTGGCAAATAGTAATATTTTTGCTTGCATGTGTGAGAGTTTACCTGTTAGTAAAATACCTCAATAACCCAAGGGTGTAATTTTTTTGGGGGTAGAATGCTGTTTGCCTCTTCATTTATTTATTTATGAAATCATTTACTTTTGTAAAACGAATCAGGATATTTTGGTGTTGAAATGCATCATAATGCTTTCACTGTGATACTTAACTTTCCTGTTGTCTTTGTCTTTACTCCACATCAGTTCAACAATTAAGACTTATTTGTTCCTCCATTTTTTTCCAACATTAACAAATATTTTACATGTATAAAATACATTTCTCAATTTTCCAAGAGTATGTATTTACCTGGTGCTGTGCAGCTGTGTACTTAACCAGGTAATTTCTACTGCGTTAGAGCAAATTATGTAATGTGTGTGTGTGTGTGGTGGGGTTATATTGACTGGATCCAAATACTGAGGGTAATAACCTCCCTGCATTAATCACTGACCAGCACTTAGACTTTCAGAAAATAATTATGTATATTTACAACTGAATACTTGGAATAAACTTGAACTAAAATGTCCTAGTTTGAGTTAATTACACATTTAGCCTACAGGTTCACAGTGAAATGCAGGTTAACCTGACCTGCAGCTTTTCAGCTCAGTTGTTTAACAAGTCTGGTTATAAAAGAAAAAAGAAGAAGAAAGTCTACTTACTCAACATGTCTTGCGGTTGTGTTGCGTGCTGATATATTCTGCCTACTGATGAGGAAACTAAGTCAGGAGTGACGACACACATTCAGCCCGTCGCTGGGTTTTCACCTGAATTTACTTTTAAAAGGTTAAAAAAACTAAAAATCCACACTAGTGCTCTGCTTTTAGGAAACCTTTCTTGTACCTGAGCATCATTTCTGATCCTCACCACGCTCACAAAGGATCTCTCAGAACAGAAACACAGATATTTTACATATTTAAAAAGAACAAACCATCAAGGACTCGTATTCAAAGATCCCATTTAATGTGTGGATATGAATTTGGGAAGCAGTTTACAACCTTTGTTTCAACATGCAGTGACCATAAAAACACATCTCAAAGATGTTAAAGGTGTAAGAATACGATCAGACCCAGCTGGTGTGTTTTCACAGTGATGGTTTGTTTTAATAATAGCTGTTAAAAAAGAGGCAGAGTCTGTTCTGACGTAGAACAATCAAGCTTATAAAAACATACAAAACTATGAGGGGAGGTTGTGAGGGTGGACGAGATATGTACAAAAAAAAACATCTTTATCATTGTCAGTTTCCTAACTTTAAACCAAACAAGAAGCTGGTTTCTGTTCGTGTTTGAGCTGTGATGCATTAGTTGGACATAAAACCCACACAGAACGTCTCCGCTGAGAGTTGGCACAATTAAACCGCAGGAAAAGAAAATTACCCGGAGGAAATACTGTACCATCTGAGGGCATCTCAGGACCATCACTACAACAATAACAAGTCCGGTTTTCTGTCTCGTACCAAGCTCGAGCTCAGCAGCCTTTGACTCTATTCTGGTACCCAAACCATGATAATTATCATTATCCAAAATAAACCTATAATTCACACTGCGTCACTGCAGGAAACTCTTATTTTCTAAAAGTTTGCACTGAAAGTCATTAAAAGTTGATGAATTGTACAAGAGAGGACTCGAGGAAAAACAAAAATGCTTTCAAAGCAAAAACCATAATATAAAACAAATCTTTTTACTTTGCTATGCTGTAAAAAAGGTACTTAAAGAATAAAAAGTCAAGGATAAAAAATGTACAGGAGCCTCCTGGCTGATGTCCGCTCGTGCGTCTGATAAGGCACATTTTCATACGTGTTCCCAGCGTCCAACAGTGGCAGCGGTTTTTCTTTAAAATGAACCCGCCTGTTTTTTGTCTTTTTTCACACGTAGGCACCCAGTGCAGCGTGGAACTCTGTCAGACACTGAACCAGCTGCTGGAACTTGGGCCTCTCCTCGGGGTCCAGGGCCCAGCAACAAGCCATCACTGCAAACCTGGAACACAGAAACAAAGAAAGAGTTCAGATTAAATCAGTGTGCTGAAGCAAAACATCTTGATTAAAGGATGTTTTATCCATTTTGAAGTTCTGTGCAAAAGTAAACAATATCTAACCTGCTATAGACACCTTGTTGAACAACATCAATTAGAGAAACCTACAGTCTGACAGAAGTGATGAGCTAACAGCTAGTTAGCTGCCAGCTTTGAAGGAGTTCAATAATTAAAAAAGTGGAACTGGGTTCACTTAGACGAGCATTTAAGGCATTTTTGCATCATAACGCCCGACCTGACCTGGATTTTTTTCTTCTTCCAGTTACCTTTCGTTTTATTTAATTTGTATACATTTTCTTCTGCTATTGTATAAAGTTATTTTGATTTAAATGAAATGAATAAATTTCTAAATAAAAAAATAAAGTAATTCAGATCACTACTTTTGAAAATGAATATCAATTTTAGTTGCAACTCGAGACAGGAAGGTGCTAGCCGCATGAAATTTAAAGTCAAATTATATTTACATGTTCACAATGATTTTACTAATTACCATTACATCATCTTTTAACTTCCACCACTACTCCATCCAACCAATCACAGCTTACCAAAACTGAGCCTCTAACTCCCACTAAGTTTCACTGAAACTGAGTGAGACAACATGAAATCGGCCTGGCTGAACAGAACCTCAGGTCTCTGGGTTCCAGAAATCAGACTGAAAGCGGGCCGTAACAGAAAATGCAAACATGCAGAACTCAGAACTTTTAATGTAAAAAATGCAATTATTGGCTGATCACTGCAGTCCAATCAGACACTTTTAAAGCACATTTTGCTCTCTTAGCTGGTGAGTTAAATCTAGTGATCAACAGAAACAGAGAACCAAAAAAAGTGGGGTGTGGCCTAGGGGTGTAAATCACCAGCTTTATCACGATATGATATTACATCAATATGTTTGGATGACTGTTCGATATTTCTCGATGTCATAAAGTCTGTCACCATACGATTTCGATTCAATTCAATTTACAAGTCTGCGATCAATATTATGCAATATCATCTGCCCATCTAACACAATGACTGTTAGATGGGCAGATGATATCAATTTACATCAAAAATATGATGACGATATATTCATTTTGCCTCGATATAACTGAATCATGAACCATTCAAATCGATATATCGATATAGATCGATGTATCGTTACACCCCCAGTGTGGCCAGGGCTGCACAATATATCTAATTTATCATCATCGTGATAACACAGCCTGCGCAATATTCTTATTGCAACAACTGCATAAACTGCAATAAATGGATGCCTCAAAAGCTTGAAGTATTTCACTAATTAAATAGAGCCATTCATGTATTTGGCCAATGATCTCTTCATATTAAAAAAAAAAAAAAATCATGCTGCAATGAAAATGATTAGTTTTTGTTTGTTTTTTTGCTTTGAATCCAGAGCAGAAAGACATCAACATACATTACTTATGTATTTGTTCATTTATCACAAGTCATCATCGTAATACTAAGCACTGTTTTGCACATTGCAGGTTTTCCTCTTGATATCGTGCAGCCCTAGGTACGGCAAGCAGTTATGTCGTATAATGTGCACATCATTAGTATATTATTTATTTTTGGTTTAAAGAGTTCCATTTACCACACAACCTCTCAGTTAGCTCATTTTGGATGTTGTTCAGTTCTGTGGTGCTTTTAATTCTGCATCACATTCAGATCAACCCTAACGAAGCAAACACTGATTTATGTATGGTTTTACTTATTATTTACTTATTATGTATTACAAAGAGACACCTTTCTGGAGTTTACACATTTTTTGTTTGACACATGGCCTGAAGAGATTAAACCTTTTTTTTTATTTTACAGTGGAGACATTAACTGACAAATCATGCCTTGTCATTAGGGGTGCACCGATTTCCTCAATTTTGGGAGATCGGAGATCGGCCGATCTTTAGATAAAATCGGTGGAGAAGATCGGCGGAAGAAA
>JAUBOC010000103.1:24419888-24431187 GCA_032275365.1 Anablepsoides cearensis | reverse complement strand
CCTATGATGTCAATTACAGGCCTCTCTCATCTTTTTAAGTGGGAGAACTTGCACAATTGGTGACTGATTAAATACTTTTCCCCACTGTACTTGTGTGTGTCTTGACTTCTTAACAGCAGTTGTAAAGCATGATGATGCAAAAAACTGGATCGGCCCGATACATGACTAAATCCGATACTACCCGATTTTTAAAAAATGTCCGTATCGGCCACCGATACCGATACTGAGTATGTGATCGGGACATCCCTAGTTCAAGTTTAAAACGATTGGATCCGATTTATCCAATGACTAATGTTTGGCCATGATGTATGTCATGCCCCGGCTCAATCGTGAAGGATGCTAAGCTAAGAAGCTAACTGGAAATTGCTTGCCCTGTAAACAACCATCCCTTACTGGGAAGAGAGAAGTACAGAGTTGAACGAGGCAGCCACACAGAATGACTGATCTCTCATGGATGAATATGGAACGAGAAGGTCCTTCAGATAATAACAGAAGTTCTGTTAATGCACTGATAATAATAGTAATGTAATGAGAGAAATCTCTTATTGAATTCTGTAGGAAGAGGAGGTTGTGGAGAATGGATGTAATATGTTCAGAACAGGGAGGTACAGTAGTCAAGTCTGGTTTATACTTCAATATGACGTGAGACAGTGCATCAGTGATTACATCATTTCTCACATATTTTTCTGACTGTGTTTATAGATGCTGCAGGGGATAAATTATCATTTCTCCCTCGGTCCTCCCAATGTAGCACAGAGCATAGTTAAACATTTAAACGCTGATAGCAGGATGGTTTTATCACTCGATGTATCTGCGTTGTGTTGGGCGAGGAGTCAGAAGAGGTTGCACGTTGACAACTGACTTCTGGGAGCGGACCACTTTCAGTAAAATGCCACGCAGAGAATCTCTCTCTTTTATCTTTAGTAAAAATGGAGTAATAATTTTATTTTTTGTTTTCACTTACCTGTGATGAAGACCTCTCAGTTTGCAACTTTCAGTCAGCATCATGGTCACCTGCACCTCAGAGGCATGATCTGCAGAATGTCATCAAAGTAACATCAATATAATCACAACCAAAAGACAAAATTATTTATAGGAATAAGGATGAATTCAGTTTGTAACCACACATGGTTTGTATTCTCTTCGTTTTCAATGAACGATTGCTCTGCCAGCGGTCATTTGTAGTGGGGAAACATCCAGAGGGGAACTGATCTGTGCCAGTTCCTAATCTGTGCACATCGTCTGGCTCTTATGGAAAGTAGTATTGTTCCGTTCCCAATGGGTATATGAGAAGGAAGCAAAGACTTTAACACAGCCATAACTAGCGCGAGGATATTGTTCACAGAGCGGTATCCACCCCGCTCTGAGTAAACACGAGGGCCCAGAGGAGTCAAAAGGTGGACTGGCAGAGAAAGCTGACACATGCCAGGAACAAAGAAACGGACTGCACAACACGCTGCGCCCCTTTCACTGACATGCAAACCTGCAATATCAAGACTCCTGGTTCATTCTGTGCCAGATATGTTAAACCCATCAAATCAGAAACTATTTGGAATGCACTGATTATGTGTGATAAGGGATCATTTATAAAACCACTATTTGAAATCACAAAAATCTTAATCTATTGGCTTTAGTTTGCCATCATTGTGCATCTCAACCAATGAGTCTTTATTCTGTAAGGCTGCTGCCATGCAGCGCTCATGTGAACCCAGAAAACAAGCAGCAGGAGCAGAAGCATGAAGACACCAGACTTTCACATGGGCATTTACATTTTAAAGCTCTTTCCCACAGCACGGTGGATAGATGTTACCTGCAATGCTCAAATGTCCCGAGTAGTTTCAGCCTGAAAAATCAATTAAATTCAAAACACAAGTTTGTTCCTCCATTGTTTACAATAAAGGGAGGCTTCTGCAGACGAGGCAGATCAGCATGTGGGAGAAAAATACACGGACAAAAGCAAGACAGACTTGCCCTGTCTTAAGCTAGGTTTATGCTCTACGCACGAGGGCCATAAGTGACGCAACAGCGCCGTCCCTGTCCCTGTGCGTTGGCCACGCATGCTGTCCTGGAGCGAGGTCGTGCACCTCTAAATTTTTGTAACTCCACAAAGGCTGCACACGAGTTTGCAACCATTCAAAAATTCTGTTTGTCTGTCAGGCTTTTGGTCTTCTACTTATAGCATTTTCACAAGCTATAAAGTGTATTTCCATGTGTCCTTTTGGAGAAATCTACAACAACGTAAACGCCAAGTATGAAACACCTCCACTGCCGGCGAGGGTGAGCTTGGTTTATACTTCAATACAATGTGAAAAAGATCTGTGGTTTCATCATTTCAGACATCTTTCTCTGACAGAGCATAGTCGGACTTAAGATGCTGCCATGGTTAAATTATTATAGTTAAGCATATAAGCAACAGTGATAGCAGGATAGGCTCACACACTGTGAGCCTCAAGGTCCACAGGACAGAGTTCTGACTGGGGGCAGTGCACACAACAGCTGTCACCAGGGATAACAGACAAAAGTTACACAATCTTTTGTCACTGAGCAGTGAAAGCAAGACGTGTGACTTAAGTTAGAAACCAGCCTTTATTTGTTGAACGTGTCTGAAAATGCATTAAACCTTTTTTATATAAAATACAAATCATAATTTTTAATTCTGTGCACAATAATGCGAGTAATCTAAAAACTTTCTTGCGATTAATCCAAATGAAAATTTTGAATCTTTACCCAGCACTACTTGTTCTGTATTTATATTCTGATTTGTTGAGGAAAAACACAAATAAAAAGACAATTTGATCGTTTCAACCTAACCTTTCAGTCTGGAAATGGTTTGAAAATGCGTGAATAGCGTGCTCTGTCTTTGTGGTGCTACGTTGAATTTATTTGGTCCCTAATAATAAATCGTTGCCCCAGTCTTATTATTTAGCTTTTCTATCAGATTTACTTTTATATTTCCACCTAAACCCGTTCTGCGAGATTCTACAATCACCCAAATCTGCCGTATTTGTTTACCTTCAGACTACAGCCTAATGTAGGTCAATCATGACCTTCCACTTATTTTTGTTTTAATCAAATCCAGTGGTGTGCTTCATTGAGTGTGTACCTGCATTTTATATTTTACTTATCAATATAATTGGAAAACTATTCTTTCAAACTACACAGTTTAATACAGTTCATGAGTTTTATGTTTGACTTCATAATTTGCAGAGTACTCCATATCAGGAGCTGTTAGTTTTAGGTTTCCTGTCTTCAAACTGAGCACGCTGCCTGCCTAGAAGGTAATAGAAACACTGACTTCACATGAACCTACTTCAGAAAATGTTGAAGGTCAACTAAAGTAGTTTGGTTGACTCATCACTTGACCCAACAGAGAGTTGACCCAAGCAGAACAGTTTCACTCTGCTTGTTGTGACTTCCCCATTCAAATTTTCCCTTTCTCTAACCTGTGCAAACCCACGGCTGCACACGGGTTTGACCTTTGCCCTGGTGTTAACCTGGGAAAGATGATGATCAAAACAATTCAAGCTGCACCAGTGCATTCAGTTTTGCAGCTATCAAAGTATCCCTGACATTCGGACAATCGATCTGGTTAATAAACTGATTAAAAACAGAACATTTATTTAAAATGGCGTAATATAACACTTGAGATGATATGACGTACTTTAGGTTCTGCTGCCCTGGTGTTGCAGAACATAAAACAGGATCATGTCTATGCAGCAACGCTCATACTGGTGTAAGGTGTGATAAGTCTGTTCCATGTGTACATTTACAGGTGAGCCAGAGGTACGCACATTCCACTTTTGTTTGCTTTCAGAATTTCACAATAATAGCAGAAACAAAAGTCAAACCGGGTAGCAGCATTTGACTCAGTTTTTCTGTTAATAAAGCACAGAGTGCATACCTTTCACAGTCTTCACAAAGACCTGCTTCTCCTTCGTGGGGTCCTTTTCATCCAGCAGCACTCCGTGGAAGATGCGGCCAAACGTGCCTGTCAGAGAGCGAGCGCAGGGTTCAGTGAGAGGGAAAGGGCAGCGGGGAGCGAGCCAGAGGCGTCTCATTCAGAGACTGAAATGTCAGCTAGATCACTGTCTGCCATGCCTGGCTGATCTGTGGGCAGAGGTGGACTAAACACTTTGTCTCTTTACACAAATTAGGCAGATTTGGCCTCTGTTCTGCTGAAAACAGCTAAAAAGAACAACAGCTCTGTGGACTTTTCATCACTTTGGGACTATTTAGAGAGATGCACGGCATGGCAGTAAAGCCAAGTGAGCGTGTTTTTCATTTTCTTTGTTACTCCGTTGCCTTAGGAATTTTTGGAACAAAAAAAAAAGTATAAACTATGAACAGGATAAAGTTGGGGAGAAAATGCCCCTGGGCGAACTGAGTTTAATGTTTCAACAAGAAAGGAAGAAGCAGCATAAGAACAGGGTTAGAGTTGAAGTACCTCCCTCACATCTCTGCCCTCCTCGACAAACCTGTCTGGACCTGCAGGCTCCGAAACTTTAATCTGAGTTCACCACTATCAAATGTAGCACTGGATATCATATTTGTCTGGGTTGTAAGTCTTTTGATTTGAACATCACCAATAGATTTCCTGCTGTATTGTAAACAGAACCTGACAGTTGATAGGGGACTGCTTTGGAAAACACGTCGGATGACAAACAAGTGCAGATCTGTCAGGACTTGTGTTCACGCCACAGTCATCAGTGAGAAATCTGATAATATAGTTGCCGTACTTTGAACTTTGTAGCAGTTTTGTCTTATCAAGAATCAGTGTTTACTTCCAGATAAGACGCGACTGAAACAAGGTGGAATAATAAGGCCAGTTCCTGAACAGTAATGTAGGGAAAAATAGTTTAACTCAAAACCCATCAGCTGCACACACTGTGATGTGATTATAGCTTCAGAGTAAGAAATCAGAATGCTTTGCTGACATGTTGACAATCAAGGCAAATAATTGGTATAGATCAGGGATCATCAATTCCGGTCCTCGAGGTCTGCAGCCCTGCATGTTTTACTTTTTTCCCTTCTCTAACACACCTGATTCAGTCAGTGAATTACCTCTTCCAAGTTCTGCAGAAGCCTGAAAATCATCCATTCATTCAAACCAGGTGGGTCAGAGAAGAGAAACAAGTAAAACATGCAGGGCTGCGGACCTCAAGGAGCGTAATTGACTATCCCTGGTATAGAACATTTCCTATCAGAAGGCAACTCTATGGAGAACCGAATCTGACATAATTAGAAATAAAAGCAGAAATATATAAATGGACCAATAAATAAATAAATAAATAAATACATAAATAAACTTAAAATGCACCAATTTAATTAAAAACAGAAAACTATAGCTCATAATTTATAATTTAACTCATATTTTATAATTTAACTGCTACTTGTACATGCATTTGTCTTTTAAATGAATATATTTAACAATTTTTTTGGTAATTTTCCCCACGTCTTTATTTTCACGTGTTGCTTTTACATTTCTGTCTCCTGTATTTACTTTACCTTATGCATTTCTGCCTCATTATGTAAATAAGGTGGGCGGTCCTCCCTGGGTCAGGAAGGAGCAGAATCCATGTGCAGATCTACTGTGCATGCTCGTGCTGCCTCAGTTTAGCTTAAAGATTAAGGTTTAGTTTAAAACAAAGGCATGGAGGAAAGCATTTACCTGTGCCTTTATTTTAAACTAAACTTTAGTTAAAAAGATGAAGAAAAATGGTGTTGTTTTAAAACTGCAATACAGTATAAGACGATGCATTAAGTACTGCAGAGCTAAACCGCTCAGTGGTTTATGGACAAGGAGTACTTTGTAATGTTTTCTATAAGAAACTGGTAACCAATGGAGTGACTAAAAAACTGAAGATATTTGCTCAATTTTCTTTTATCTTTTTGGCAAACCTTGAAATAATCTAGTTGACTGTAAATGAAAGCATGAAGGATTTAAACATCTGGTTTTGACACAAAGCCTCTGATTTTGACAATAACTTTAAGACAGTAAAAAATTATTTTGTTATGGATTTAATGTAGCTTTATGATGCAAAAATAACAACTGTCATGACAGAAATAAATTTTATACACATGTTGAGTTGAAAGTCTGTAAGAAAATAACACCACACCATCTCTGTTAAGGTTTCTTATTTTAGCACGTTGCGTATTGTAAGAACACCAGATTGGCACAAATTTATTGATTGAGTGAACTAATTTCACAGCATGACGGCAGCAAATTTGAAATGTCAAATAGACGCCTTAATAAAAGAAAGTTGCTCAACATTAATGTGACACAATCTTCTGCTAGATTATGTAAACTCTGCACTTTCATGGTGTTGTGGTATATTTGTGGCACATTTTTGTGCAATAAATGTTGCTTGTGTTTATTAGTCCTGCTAGAGCTGCATTCAGTGACATAGTTCCTTATATATACACTATAAATATAATGTTTAAGTCATGTGGTAACTACTGTGTACTTATGGTGTTGCTGAAGTTGTACGATTTGATAAAGATGGGGAGAGAAGGGTAAATCTTTTCCTTACTTTGTTTAGTGCTCATAAATTTAAGGCACCAGGTCTGCGAATTGATCAATAAGAGGTTAATTAATTAATTCATCCTTTTATAATCTGAACTCATCACCAATAAATAAGAATCTGTATGATGACACTACAATGTTAAATATTAATCCAAAGAGGACAAGGCCAAATGTGTCTTTTAAAGCATTATTACAAAAATACTTAAAAAAAAAACATAATGAACAATGATAAAAATTGGCAACACAAATAATAAGAACATGGAGAAAGTAGTTCTGAGATTTGATGGCTCACACTACGATTAAACAATAATTATTTTGGATAGAAATATTATTTTAATCAATGAAGTAATTAAGATAAGTACAACTACATTTAACACAAAAAGTCAGTAAATTAGTGTTTGGTAGATTATTTTTTTGTTGCAACAATAACTCTTATAGCTACACCTGATTGGCAGCACCTGGAGGTACCAGAATCTCAAAACAAGAGTCAATAACAACAAAATTATGCTGTAACAGAATTTTACATGTGAACAACCCTCATACTCAGCTTTTCTGCTCATCCCACAAATGATTTATACCAAAGACTAATTTACTTACTTTTTCTGCTGAGTGCTTTTTGTGCTTACTATAGATTTAGTTTGAAGACATTGAATAATCCAGATAAATTATCAGGTGGAAATATTTTTATCAAAATGAATACGTTTAAAATGCTAAACCAGAACAGACGTTGCTCATCTGTTGGCATCATCCAAGTGCAGAAGAGTGCTGTAGGTGGTACAACTGGACTGGATGGGCCTGTCCTAAAAGCTTGGCGTGCAGGTATGATGTACCTGTTCAGAGCGCCACAGGGTGGCTGGGACCCTGGAGTCAACCAAGGGTAAGCTGGGGTCCAAAGGTTACACAGAAGTAGCAGAGCTGAAGCAGGTCTGAGTTATTTGGCTGATGAGGACAGCGGGTGAAAGCATTGGCTGATATAATGTAAGTCTGGAAGGTTTTATCTTCTATAATCACAGTATCTTCTGCTTAGCTATCAAACTTGGTTCAGGCTAACCTGTTTCTTTTTTATGCCAGGTTAAAAAACGTAAACAAATTATTAGATGAAACACATCAGGAAGTAACAAAAGACGAAGACCGTCTCACAAAGCCACAGATCTTTTAGACTTATGAGCTCAAAGGATTGTTTTTGGAAATCCAAATTATTCAGTTCAGAAGAAACTTTAGAAACAGTTGTGAAAGATGAGCCCAGGTTCCACAAGAGTCTTGTTCATGCTACAAAATATATGCAGTGTTAAGAGTACCAACAACATACACTTCGCGTTTTGTTTCTGTTCTGGTTGTGTGCTGTGTTGCCACATGATCAGACGTTTACAATCTGTTGCTGCAGGTTTGGTTTGGACTTTAATTGAAGAACAGAAGATAAATGCCCAAACTGAGATCTGCCAGAGTCGAGCAACAGAGGTTGGTGTGAAGAAGAACACCAAGAGGATGGAGGGTTAGGCCATGGCTCTACGCTGACTGAAAACTCTAATTCAGCCATTATCAGAGGCTCAATTGAGACAAGATGATGTTGAAGGCTACAAATACGCTGCAGCAAGTCACACGAAGAACAGAACAGAAAGGAATAACAAAAACAAGACATTACACCATGATTACATAGCAAATGCCATTTCAACGAAGGCTGGAACTTACCCAACCTCCAACCAAACACACACACAGACACACACACACACACACACACACGTGCACCAACATGATTACACACAGATCATACATGTCACAAGACAGCTTTTTACAACAAACACTTCCATTTCTTGACATTTAAGTCACGTAAGACAAATTTTGAAATATGCCAACATATGTGGTTAAAAACAAAACAGTGACAGTAACATAAGGTTTTAGATGTCTGGACGTATTGGTAAATAATCTGGTCTTTAAACCAGATTTCCCCTAAGATTAAAAATAACTAATCTGGTGAAGAATTCAGATTTGCAGTGGTGTTGCTCTAGAAAAGCTTTCAGCAGACATCAGTTTGTGTTAGCTGAAATTTAGAAGGAATCTGAAACTAACTTGAAGAGCTACTTACCTACATGTAAAACAGAAGCAATGACAAGTAAAAACATCACCCACACGTTCCTCTTATTTTGTGTTGCATTCATTGTTGGGTAATAATGACGTCATTCACACAGAAACAGTACAAGTTGGGAGCATGGGCAAACTTCCAGAAAATGAAGCAGTTTGATCATCGTCACAGACAGATGGAACTCAAGTCTTCTACAGAAGAGGAACGCCTACATTTAAAAAGAAAAGTCCAACACTGACACTCAAGAAAATAACCAATACCACTATTACAGGCAGAAAATGTATAAACCAAATCAAAAAGATGCCTCACCAAAAAACTGACTATCTTTACAAAGGTCTGAATGTGGGTACAACAGTTGGATTTGCACCAATCACACAGTAAGTTTTTATGCAGAGGGAGGTAAAATGTTTGGCCTGGGCCTTGTGACAAGAAGAAGGAGAAGAGAATTAAAACCAAGAACAAAGTTATGTAATTTCTGTCAGATAACTGCGACAATGAGAGCAGACCTATAAGGTTCAGTAAGATGCTGACAGTGCACAATGAAGGTCCTTATCATAATCCCAGGTTTGTAGCTGAATGTCCTAGGGCTGGGATATAAGTGTTTCATATCAGTTCATATCAATAATCATTGATTAGTTGTTTATGTTTTACCCGTTTGAAATAAGGACCAGGAGAAAAAAGGCTGATGTGACATTTCCTCTTTATCCAGTCAGTTGATGCCACCAACCTTGCTTAGCTGGGCTGTAAAAGCTCAAGCAGCTAAAGCCTGTCCTCTGCCTACATCCTGCAGAAATCTTCAATTTTCTATTGATATTGATCACGTGTCTGTCGCAACATATATTGTTTTACTAGCCAGTCCTATCACCTGGTTTTCAGGCTGCCCTTGAGACACCGGTCACCCCAAAGCCTAAACAGAACACTGTTGGACCCCCGATTCCCACCAAACACACATCGGTGCATACCCAAAAGCTGGGGTGTTGAGTTATGAGGATGAACTTTACAAGTGCTTCATTCTCAGGGTTTCTCCCAGTGTATTATAAGCCTGCTGGGATACCAGGTCTTGCTTGCCTCCACTCCTGCCAGGCCAAGTGTTGTGATTTATTTAGAGGGCAGCAGAGATTACGACAGCAGGATAAGTGGGTATGACCTTGCATTAGTAAACTAATTCACTAAAACATTTTATATAGAGCCATTGGTCACTAGAAAGTATTATATTTAGATTTAAAAGTATTAGACAGTTATAGTTTATTTAAGGGTGCTTAACGGGATTGGTTATTCAAAAGGAGATAATGTTGAGGTGATGATGGTATTGTTTGTTTATAGTGTTTTGTGGGAGTTTTCAGCCGATTGATTTACGTTTTGGAGTTTTCAAGTGAATGTTCCTTGTTTTTGATGTTTGCGCCGGCTTTTAATTTTGATTTTATTTTATTAATAATTGATTGTGTTATTTTGATGTTTTATTTTGTATGTTGTGCCTCAGGGACCCTTAAAAAAGGTAACATGGCATTCTGCTAAGGTTTCACAGGCAGGTCAAAAAACTAGCAAATATTTTAAAAAGAAATACACAGATAGGGATGCACGATATATCGGTACTGATATCGATATCGACCGATATTGGTCATTTTTTAGAATATCGGTATATCAGCATATCGGTCCAATATTTAAAAGCGGGCCGATATTAACGTCCTATATTGATTTCCCACATTTTAGCTTTGTGTTTCTGTTTTGGGAGGGGAGATAATTGGTTGACCGGCATCCGTTTGATCATGATAGTGATATTGATGCTGTGCAGCCAGGAATAACTGAAGTAGGGAGTCATGTCAGAGGTCTGGTCGTTTATTTACAGTATCAAAAAAAAAAAAAAACCCAAGAGTATTTGTGTGTATATGTCTAATATCATTTGTGTGTTTGTGTAATATCGGTAAATATCGGTTATCGGCCATAACAGCAATAATTATAGCGGATATCGATATCGGCTGAAATTTTCATATCGGTGCATCCTTAGAAACAGACAAAAGAATTGTGGTCAGATCATAGGACATCCAATATTTTAGAGACAACGGAGCAAAGATGAACTCTTCATCATATCTCATCCAGATCTATTCGCAGACATAAAGGTTCTTATTTGGTCATGGTGTTTAATAGAAACTATGAACTAAAATAATGAAAAACAAAAAGAAAAAGAAAGAGCGACAGTTTTTAAAAGCAGGAGCAAAATTCGACCCAATTATTACAATATTGGCTCTGAAAAAGATCAGAGCAATAAATCCACCCATCTGCATCTATACCTGCTTGGTCCTGCTCAGAACAGTAAAATACAGAATCAATCTGACATTAGTGACGGCAGCAGCGCTGTTTAAAGAGGGGCAGTGGAGGAAAGCTCCGTCAAAATCAAGCCTGAAATAAGTGGTTTATCACTGATTTATGACAATAAGAAGAAAATCAGAAAGCTAACCATCTAAGGCTCACTGTTAGGGGTGGGAAAAATATCGATTCAGCAATGCATTGCAATTACTTTGTTTCTAATTCGATATCGATTCAGAAAATACTTAAAATCGATTATCTACTGGACAGAGGCTGAGGCGTTGTGAGAAAAAACATTGTAATTCTGACCTACAACATGTGGTGGCAGTAATGCGTCAAAGCTGTTTGCCGCCAACCACCAATAAACAAAAGAAGAAGAAGCACTGAGTCAG
>JAUBOC010000103.1:24245017-24256525 GCA_032275365.1 Anablepsoides cearensis | reverse complement strand
AAACACTATATTTGCCTATTTCTCCATATTCCACTTTTGGACTTAATCCTCGTTTTGATGTGATGGGTCACAAATAAGTAGAACATGTTTGTCTTGATGTTTCTTACATTCTGCACGTGGTAAAACCCAAGCGGAGGGCCACGGCCTGTGTTTTTTAGAGGTTCGGTAGAAAAGGCCTCATCGTGGCGATGGATAAAACTAAAATCCAAAACAGAAACATAAATAGAAAAAAGTGACAGGACTTTATCTGTGATTTAATAAAAAATATATATCTTACTTGAACTGGCAGAAGATGTCTGCATATTCTGCAGAGATGCTGGACGCCTGCAGGACAGTCACTCTGAAGGTAAAAATGTTACCAATCTGCAGGTGCTCCAGATTTGCATCCAATGCACCATCCAGAGCTGCCTTCACTGGATTCTCCAATTCATCTGCACCAGCTGTGAGGAACGCAGGAATGAAAAACAAACCCTGGTTGAATTTAAACATGTCATCCAGCGTGTGTGATCCTGGACAGTCTAGCCTTCAGATTTATTGCCGCCCTTTCCCCATCCCTCAAACTGGGGGAATGGGGGGCCCTTTTGAAATTTGGACAACCTTCAGTGCATCGCTGTGACATAAGAGGCCGACAAATGCAGCCTTCGAAGGATGCAGACCCTGAATTTGGACAAAGCCTCAGACTCTGACCCTGTAATTCACACAGGCCAAAGTGGAGCGGAGTGTGCACGATCAGGTACGACTAACTTTATGGGGACTTTGCATTGACATTCATTCATTTCTATATTCTAACCCTGAGCCCTTACCCTAAACCAGTACCTACCTGACCCTAAATCTAGCCTAAACTCAATTCACACCTTGTTCCTAAAGCTTTGGTCCCTACAAGGCTTCATTTTTCTGGAAAATGATGTAGAAAAACGTGTTAAGACACACACACTTATGAAGTCTGGTTGACCCTCACATGTGTTGTTGTTGACTTCATCTGCTGATGGAGCCATTTCTGCATTCTGACCCTCTCCCTCCACAATGCGAAGCTCCTCTTGAGAAACCTCGGTGCGGGACAGTCCTGCGGAACAGGACTCTGACTGAAACTGCAAACACAAGGTCCAAAACAAACGTGTCAGTAAAAATACACTCACCTGCACACCCGGCTAGTACCAGGTTAGACCTCCTTTTGCCTTCAGAACTGCCTTCATTCTTGATGGCATAGATTGGAAACATTTCTCAGAGATTTGGGTCTATATTTACTAGTTAGAATCACACAGTTGTTGCAGATTTATCCATGATGCAAATCTCTCGTTCTACTACATCCAAAAGATGCTTCAATCGGACAAAGATCAAAGGCCCCACAAACCTGTGGAAGTGTGTGTAAATATACACAAAGTGAACTGCTATGAGAATGTGTGTACAGATACACAATCTTCTTCAGTTGATGGTATCAAAAAGGGTCAACAATGGGTGAAGAAGAGTCCGTGATGGAAAACCTTTCTTTTTTTTTTAACGGTGGTGATGAAAAAAAGACGTGACTATCTGAAAATTAGCTGCTTATCTAGCTCTTCTAACAACTAGCTTCAGGAAAAAAAGAGATTTTATACAAAATAAGCTGCAGAAATCAGAGCTGATCAGAGTCTTGTTCTTCAGCACTGCGGTGTTCTTCATGAACAAACACACCCATGAAGTTCAAACCAATCACATGATTCTTTATTCTTTCCAACAGCCCAAAGTGCTTCACAATACAAAAGTTAAAAACAAACAAAAAGCCACTAAGTATTTAAAGCCAGCCTGAATAAATAAGGTTTTAAGATTAGATTTAAAAAGGCCCCGATCAGTCCTGAGGTAGTTGGTTCCACAGTCTGGGTGCAGGGATTGAAAAGGCCCAATTACACAAATGTTTGTATTTAGAGTTTGGGACAAACAAAAAAAGGTATTAGTTCTTAAAGTTATAAGATCGGCTAAATAAAGTTGGACGAGACCATTCAAAGCTTTAAGAATGAATAACAGATGTTTAAAATCAACTCTAAAGCCAATGGAGAACAAATAAAACGGGTGATGTGCTCACGGCTGGGAGTGTTGCAGCATTTTGCACCAGTTGAAGATATTTGACGGAGGATTGAGTGATTCTTACATACAGATTAGATATTTGTGTTAACAAGTAATTGACCAGGTGGAGCTCATAATGTGGTGACGTCTTCATGTCTTTGTATGCTGCGTGAACCTTTCTTACCTTCTCATACTGCTGATCCTCAAACGAGATTTTGGCAGTGCCAGACTGTCTCACTCCTGAGCCGTAGTCAGGAGCTTCCTCATCAGCTGGAGGGAAACACAGAGCACCTTCACTTCACTCCCTCCTGAAGTCTCAGCCAGCTTATCTCTTCGGTTGCTGTTTGAGCTAAACATCGCGCACACCGAGGGTCTGAGCCTTACCTGATATGGCCTGCACCGCCACCCGCAGGAAGCCCTTCACCTCGCCTCTCTCGCTGACGACGGCCACGCGGTGGACCAGAGGAACCGGGTACAGCAGGTTACTCAGGTAAACAAAAGCCCTGCACGGGGAGCAAGAGGAGAGGACGTAACAAGGAAAAGTTAAACACCAACAAATCAGGGAGGAGGGGGTTATTTCTGATGCTTTTTCACACTGGACTGGACAACAGAACACAGAGCTGCAAAGCAACCAAAGAGAAGCTGGGACTGCTCTAGCGATGGCCATGGGTACCCTTTACTATTGCTTCATCAGGTTTTTACTTGTTATTTTATCACTTATTATGATAAAGACAATTATGAATTGTTTGTAACATCCTTTTAGCATTAATCTGGTAAAGCCTTGGTGAGGCTAAGGAGCATGTGGGTCAACTTTAAATGGTTAAATGTAATAAAAACATCATGAACCAGCTCTTTATGCAGCTGGAGAGCAAATGCTTTAGTTCATTTACAGATGTTTTGTTGTTGCATCACAAAAGTGCCCCAAATGTAATGTAATGTGAACAACAACTGCATTAGCAAGGCCAGATTATTCACCTGAGGAACTTTTCATATAAACAGTGGGTTGCAAAAATATCCACCTCTCTTGATATGCCATAAATGTCAGAATGCCATTTAATTTGCAATTTTAATGCAACTTAATGGAAGTACACAAATTTTTATTTTTAAGCTGCAAATCAGTGAAATGTCACATGCATAGGTTTTAAACCCTCAAAGTTATTACTTTGTTACTACGTTGCACAAGACTTCTGAGCTTTGTTTATCTAGCCACTGGATTTATTTATTATTTTAAATTCTTCTTTTTCACATTTAAATCATTCAGTTTGGGTCTGTATAAAGTGAAACTGCAATGTTTTGGTCTGAATTCCTGATTACTGCAGCTCAACAGATGTTCTGAGGTGTCTCTCAGAGCAACTCGTTTTGGTGCTGTCCCTTTAAGTGCAAATGAGGCACATCACACCCCGCCCCCTCCCAGTGATCCCTGTCCACTCCACCCCATTGAAACATTTATGTAGTTTGACAGCAGAAATAATAATTATCTAGTGGTGCAGAAACTTTTTATTCACAAATTAATTAAAAGATCGACTGCAACAGAAGACTTGTCCAGACTGACTTAGGCCCAGTTTACACTAATGTTTACTGGGGTGAATTTACAAAAACAATCACCTGTTCACATGGAACCACTACAGTAATGTACCAGGCAGGGTTGCCAAGTGGGACATAGTAAAGTGTTTCCTTGTGTGTTCCTTTAAAATAATCATTTTACACAGGTGTGTGTTGTGTTTGATGGGAATGTGTACAGACAAAGAGGGGCAAATAAATCTTTTGTTTTTTATCTGGCAACCCCGATGCCGGTCTCACTCAGGCACTGATCATACAGCGGCTGTTACGAGTGAACCTGGTGAATAAACTAACGTTCCTTTGGACCTGGATGCTTTTTGTGTTTTGCTCCTACAAGCTGCAAAGTGTGAGTAAAACGAAAAAACACTAATGTCTGTAATTTACTGTAATTGTCGTTAGTTTAAAAGATAGTTTTTCTCCACTCTGAGACCAGGATTCAGAAACCTCCAGCTTCAGAGAGAACACTGGTGTTGTATACATGATGGGCCGAAACGCAGCGAAGAACCACCGGTTTCACACAAAATCAGCATCGTGTAAACGGGGCCTTAGAGCCTGAGTCTGACCCAGAACCACAGGTTTCTGGAATTGATTAGCTGGAAGTTCATGACCTACTTTAGCAGTTTTACAGAAAAAATTGTGACGTTATTGTTCACAAAACAACCAATGAAATAATAAATCCAACTTTTCTGCATTTCTATAGACTCCGAGCACCCGACAAAATGTATTTAGGGGCTTCAGCTGAGTGTTTAGGGTAGAGGTTTTATGGGAAGGTGGACCTCGATCATTATCTCAAATCTCTGGAAGACACATGCAGCTTTCCTTAGAGAATCTCTCTATAGTTTGTTCCATCCATCTTTTCTTCAAGTCTGACTGTTTTCTCAGTCCCTGTCTGTGAAGAACATCCCCACAGCATGATGCTGCCGCCACCATGCTTCGAGGTGTCAGGTTTGCATCAGACATTCAATTCAGTTTTCAATTCAGTTTATTTATATAGCGCCAAGTCACAACAACTGTTGTCTCAGGGCACTGTACACAAAAAATAACAATAAATCTAAAGAAAATGTGACACCTTCCACATGTTTGAGGTTATGTTTGGCTGCTTTCTGACTAATGTCATTTCCCACTCTGTCCGTTTTAGTGGACAAACCTCTCATACATTTAATGGTCTGTATTCTATAACCCAACTCTGATCTGTGCTTCTTCACATTATTATTAGTTCTTTGAGCTTCATGCTGTCTCAAAGGTAACGGTTGGAGCTTCACGGGTAAAGGGTGCTGATATATTTGCATGCACCACTTTACAGTTTTATACAGCAGATATATTTAGATATATTAGTTTGGAGTGTTTTGTGTAGATTTATCACTGATAATCAAATTGAAAATGCATTTTAACTCCAGGTTTTAAGGCGACAAAATATTAAAAACACAAGAGAGAGGGGTGAATACTTTTGCAACCCACTGTTAACTTTTTTTTTGTTGTTTTAAGAGATTGCATGTTTCTTAAAGAAAAAAAAAAAGAAACTTGGGAACAACTCATCTTTTTTGCCATCTTGTTTTCAACTAAAATCTGAGCCAAGGATGACATTTTCCATGACGAATAGACATTTAGGGATGGAGTGTTAAAAGGGGAAGACTTATGACAAGATTGGTGAGGTGCAAATAAGGCATGCTCAGGACAAAAAAACAACAAAAAAATGCTTTCAACTTGTCAACGTAAAGAAACTCAAAGCAAATGGAACAGCAGAAATCATACTACAGAACATGGATCAGCTCAAATAAAAACTGCCAACAGCTTGATACCAAAAAAAAACAACGAATGACATCAAAAATCAAAGCGCACCACCTGGGTTAGAGTGGTAATTTGTACAAAACTAGTGGTAGTAGTTTGTAATCAAATGTATTCAAGTAAAAAAACTGACAAAAAAAAAGTAAAAATGAAACGATTTGTGCTCTGGCATGCCTAAAAGAGACAGCTGCAAAAGAAACCAGCTCTTTCATCTTTGAGATTTTGAGTCTTTGACACCGGCTCGTAGGAATCTTTCCAGAACGTGTCAGACTTTTTCAGGTTTCACAGCACGGTGAGAACATTTCACCGTCGCTCTCTGTTTTATGCAAATCAGATCTCAAGTTAATCCATCGGAGATGCCTGTGCTTTGACAAGTGATGAGTGATTTTTATTCCCACACAAACCTCAGTTTGTGTTTAGTGACACGTGAGACACACACTTACGCAGCCATGTAAATATTGTTGGAGACCTGAACACTGTGGACTGACTTCATGAACATGTTTGTTAAAAATGAAGGGAGTGTTTCACAACAAAAACATTTAATAAAGATGAAACTAAAAATAAAATGTGTCAGGTAAACCTTGAAACTCATAGGTGTGCACGCCAAACTCCTTTCATGAAGGAAATTATTTCATACAGTGAACACTTGTAAATGTTTTGAGACTTTGAAACTAAGACAAAACCAAAGTAAAGCACAAGTGACACTTAAACACCTGAGGATGTTTTAACAACACTTATTAGAAACCTTAAAACATGCAAATTAGGACCCGTTTGACTTTTCTATACCTCTTAGTCTCCACTCTACGCGTAAATCAACGAAAAGGCAAAACTTTGCTGCACAGCAGGTTTAAAATACAGATCTTCTTACTTTGCTCTGATGTGGTATGTTTTGGATCACATGTCAAACCCAAGGCCCGTTGGCCGGCCAAAATGTGGCCAACCACTGCATTTTAAAGCCTCTTTCACAAGACAGTTCTGCAAAATCGCCTCACAGACCAGTCCGGCTTTAATCCCCCTCGGTTCATTCATGAAATCACAGGAGAAGCCGGGCCAGGTACACGTTCAGAGATTAACCAAGCAGCGCCGAACCAAAAGAGGCGCAGAGATGATCTCAGCTCGACTGAAGTGGACCGCGATGTGTTTATTGTGTGACGACGTCTGCTCTGTATCAAACAAAGCAAACTGAATTAACGTACTTCAGTGATACTGTGGTTCAATATTATTTAAACTAACTACAAAGTTGTTGTTTTGCGTCATCTTTAATATTCCCTACATAATAAATCTGTTTGTTGATTAATCCTGTGGTTCAATATTAATTAAACTAACTACAAAGTTGTTGTTTTGCGTCATCTTTAATATTCCCTGTTGATTAATCCTGCAGTTGCTCACTGACGTCATCAGCTCATTATCATTTTTCTAACTGCAGCACCACAGGATTTTTTTTCACAAGTCAGTCTACCTGGCTGATACTACCTCTGTTGGTGGCTCAGAGGAGCATCAGAGGGTAGGCCCTCTTCTACCCCCCCTTGCCGCCTCCATGTTTTTTCTGTATGATAAGAGAAGGACAGAACACGCGTCAATCCAGGACTGAGCTGTCTTGTGAACGACATTTATGTGACCCTCAAGAGCTTCAAAGATGTATTAACGTCTTAAATAAGCTGCTTTAAAGCCAGCATTGGCCATAAACTACATCTCCCATAATGCATCTTGATTATTTTACCCATGAAATGATGACATCCCACCACTAGGTGGAGCTTCAAAGGGTTTAAGGTGAAAATCACTGCGTAAAATCTTAACTTTGCTGTATTTTCACAGGCTACTTTTGCAGTAAACTGTGAAAATGTACTTTTCCGAGAAGTGGGATTTCCCACTTACAAGTAGAGGTGGGCGATATATATCGCAGACGATATTATCAAGTATGTTGTTTTGAAGATGTGAAAATTTACGTTATCGAGTTTTCATACTGTTTCGAAAAGACGACAAATACGGTGGAGGCATAAGTCCCCATTCGCGGAATGTTTGCCACAGAAACCAATCAGCGGACAGGATTCAGTCATGTGATTGGGGTCGGTGTTAAAGCCGCCCAGTCGGGATGCTACTTTCAACAAACCAAACAAACCCCAGAGCTCTTTATCCAATGAGAGCAGGTCAGGTCAGCAGGAGCAGCACCTCCTGAGTGAGTAAACCTCTCGTCTCCTCTCGTCTCCTCTAGAACTTTGGTCTCTAAAATCTAACTTTATATTAAATATTTGTGCTCAGAGCACCAGTATCCAACAGATATGTCCAACTTTGCACGTGTGACCAAACTCCTCATGCAAAGGCCGTGTTTCAAATGTTTTTGTAGTTTATCATATCCATAGATGTCCTAGTAAGCAAACAGAATTTGACAGCATGTTTTTTGTTTGTTTGTTGTTGTTTTTTTTAAAGAAAGAAAGACAGATATTGTCAGATTATCGATATTGGCAAATGAAAAAAAATTATCAAGATGTTTTTTTTTGTCCATATCGCCCAGCCCTACTTACAAGTCGTAAATGTAACCTGGAACATCCCTCCAGTGGGAAGTCCCTGTTGGAAAATGGGACGGTTCAGAATTCAAGACAGCAGCTACTCACCACAACTCAACAGTGAGTAAAACTCTCTTACTACTTACTACTAGTAGTATTTATGTTTTATTCATTTTACATTTAGTCAGTCGTACACGTACTTTTCAGTGTTTATAAGAGGAGGTGTTTAAACACTGTTTCTATGCAGGAAATACCAGGTACAGCTCAGTTATTGTTTATTAGCAGTACTCAGGAGTGTGATGTTTTGTGTTTAGTTGAAATTAAACACGAAACATTACAACTGGCCCTCAGTGAAAATGAGTTTGACACCTCTGTTTTAGGGAGTTTCTCTCCTGTGCAGGTGATCTGTGACTGATCTTTGACTGACTGATGTCTGTACTACGAGTTGGTTGGGTATAAATACATGCAGTTACACCCCTACTGATCAGTACAAATGAAATATAAATAAATAAAAACTGTCAATTGAAATGAGGGTTAGTTTTAAACATAAGACTGCAACATATAAAAACAAGTAAACTCTAATGTATGTGGTAACACCGTGTTTTGCTTTGTATTTAACTTGTATCTAGTTCAAAGCAGACTGAGGTCTGTGAGGATATTCTCTGTCATTAGATCTTGTTTGTTTTCCGTCAGAAGAAAAAGACTCCGTGTCTCAGCGTGAAAGAGCTAGTTTCCTCCCCCAGCATGCTCCTGAAACCTCACCAACCTTCCCACTACACTGAATAATGGCGAGCGGTCGTAAAAGGGGTCCTGGCCTTCGCCGGAGCCTCGGCAAAGCCCTCGCTCATCATCATCCTCATCCTCATCATCCTCCTCCGGCCCGAGCTCCAAGCACGGGTCGTCCAAAAAGATATCATCATCCAGGTCCTCCAACTGTTCCAGCTCGTCCTCCTCCTCCCCTCGACCCTCCCTCTGCGAGTCAGCCAGCTCAGTAATTTCAGAGTTGGAAAGGGTCGGGGATGGGGTGGGATCACTCATGCGCTCGCTCATGCATGTGTTGAAAATGGGGTTTCTGGTGCAGCCAGAGACATGGGGAACCAGGTTAGTACAGTTAGATAAAGAGCACACACTTGTTTTAACAAACGGGTGGAGGAGGGGAGGGGACTGGACTGGACAGGAGCCAAAATGTGAAGTGGAGAGCAGAGACTGAGATGACGCATGGGGAAAGTATTTGCCCTCTACAGCTGCAGTGAAAGGTAAAACGTGAGAAAAGGTTGTGCAGGATTTCAGAGCATCAGACCATGAACTACATGATGGATCATGAGGAAGTATGGCTAGAATCTAAAAGAAGCCAGGATGTTCCAGATATGTTCAAAAACAAGGTCATATCACCTCCTGTTACAACTTCAACCCATTTGTTCCCATAAATAGGAACTTCTTTATTAACTCAGTTTTTCTGTAATGAACCATATTATTATTGAATTCACTCAAATCAGCCCTCCCTCATTGTCAAAAAATAGTGATAAGTTTAAAATAAGTATAAACATGCATTTTCCTGTACATCCTGTACACCTATACTGTTTTATGTTTATTTTTATTCCTTAACCTTAGTGCAGTTATCCATGGTTGGTTTTGTGAATATTATCCTTAGGTCAGAGTAGGGGTGTCCCGATACCAGTTTTTCTCAAACTGAGTACAAGCTTGAGTACTTCAGTTTGGGTACTTGCACTTATGAAGTACCAACACCAAGTACTTGCAGAGTTCAGGGGCAGAGCGAGACATTTTTAAATGGGGTGGCCAATGTAGATTTTAGGGGGGCACAAACAAAGAAATACAACTATTCTGGATTTCAAAATTCAAGATGGCCTCCACAGGTACTTTTAAATGGCTCTAATTTAGCTGTTTTAAGAAATACTGTATTAAGTTGACATTTTGTGTGTGATTTCAGCTAAGATGTATTAAAAAAACAGGCTAAATGCTAGTTTCAACTAAAATAACTGCTAATGCTAATGCTAAACTCACAAAGGGCTATAACTTAGCCATTTTTAAGTAGGTGCCAAGAAACAATCTTTTACAAAAAACAACTTCAAATAGAAAATCCAAGATGGCTGCCAAAGCCCTTTTCAGAGATACTGAGCGGAAATTTGTTGTGGTGGTAGCCAAGAGAAATCCCCATGATATACCCCAGCTAGCAAAAAATGTTTCTTGTTGTTTGCACATCTTTGAAATGCCACATGAAAACCCCACCCCACTTGTCAATCATTTGGGGGTGGCCACCCTGGCCACGCCTTTGGCTCCGCCCCTGACAGAGTTGGAACTTAAACATTATACAATGACTTTAAAAACTCTCCTTCCTTATCGACCTACAGCCCCTCTGACTGGATCAGGTCATGATATATGATTTTTATATTATAAAATAAATAAAAATAACATTTTCTTCAGCACACCTGATTTCAATTGATAATTGATTAACAGGCTTTTGCTGAACTGCAATCATCTGAATCAGGTGTGCTGAAGCAGGGAAACTTCTAAAACATGCAGGGCAGTGTGGCTTGAGGACCATTTTAGTGGTTTCTCTGCTCCAGCACACCTGATTTGAATGAATGGTTGATTAACAGTTTTCTGCAGAACAATAAAGAGGTGATTCAATCACTGAATCAGATGTGTTGGAGCAGAGAAACAGGTAAAATATGCAGGATAGTGGACCTCAGGGACCAGAATTTGACACTACTGCCTTAGGTAAAGGCCAAACTGAGGCTGTTGCACGACACTGTAGACCAGGGATCATCAACTCCGGTCCTCGAGGTCCGCAGCCCTGCATGTTTTAATTTTTTCCCTTCTCCAACACACCTGATTCAGTCAGTGAATTACCTCTTCCAAGTTCTGCAGAAGCCTGATCATCATCTATTAATTTAAATCAGGTGTGTTGGAGCAAAGAAACAAGTAAAACATGCAGGGCTGTGGACCTCGAGGACCGGAAATGATGACCCCTGCTGTAGACTAATGGTGTCAAACTCTGGTCCTTGAGGGCCACTATCCTGCATATTTTTCCTTTTTCTCTGCTCCAACACACCTGATTCAGTGATTGAATCACCTCTTTATTGTTCTGCAGAAAACTGTTAATCAACCATTCATTCAAATCAGGTGTGCTGGAGCAGAGAAACCACTAAAATGGTCCTCAAGCCACACTGCCCTGCATGTTTTAGAAGTTTCCCTGCTTCAGCACACCTGATTCAGATGATTGCAGTTCAGCAAAAGCCTGTTAATCCATTATCAATTGAAATCAGGTGTGCTGAAGCAGGGAAACGTCTAAAACAAACCATGGCTGAAAAACACAGGTCTAAAAGATGCAGAATAGTGGCCCTCAAGGACCAGGATTTGACACCTCTGACCTAGTAGTGTCCTGAACAGTATCAGTAGCAATACCAGCATTTTTACAAGTACTTACAAGTACAAAATGCTCTGATAAACACAAAAAGATTTTTCATTTTTCCTGCTGCAGATCAGATGGATGTAAACCAGGGCTATTCAACTAAATTGCTCCTGGGGCCACAGTTACTGCAGGCCAACAGCTGAGGGGCCAAACATCCAGCAATTAAAGTTATTATGTAAATAAACCAAG
>JAUBOC010000103.1:24231655-24244917 GCA_032275365.1 Anablepsoides cearensis | reverse complement strand
TGGGCTTAAGAGATGAATGAACCAATTGGCGGGCCGAACTTTGGTCACTCGCGGGCCGGATGTGGCCCGCGGGCCGCTAGTTGAATAGCCCTGATGTAAACCGATTTCAAGCTGGACTTAGTAAAGTTGTCACACACCTGGCTCACAGTTTTCTCTTCTGCTTTGCTTTTATTTTTTTTGTTCTGGATCGTTTTGTTTTGTTTGCTTTTTAAAAACAAGTGTCTGCTTAACAATCTGTACAGCCTAATGTTGAGCAGGAGACAATAGTTGTGATAATTTAAGCCATGATAAATTAATAAACTTGCTGTACAGGCCAAGGGTCAAACACAGATCACGACCGATTTTTCATAAATAAACATTTCCAGTAAAATTTCTACATCAACCATCTGTTTTCAATAGTTATACTGCATATTTTTATCTACTATATGAACATATTCTGAATGAGGGAATAATATGCACATTCAAAACACAACTTATTCCACTTTTCTTGTCTTTCAAAAGCTAAACGACATTAAAAAGCTAGACTATGTGACGGTGAAGAGATTATCTGAATAAATATTTAAAAAAAAACAGAGAAGAGATACTGACATGTTTTTGCCAAAACTGGATCAAAAGTACATCAAGTTCTCTACAAGCAGAAAAAACACAAATCACTAATTTTCTATTGCTGGACTTCCTATTTAGGAAGCTGAGTCTCTGTTTTATTGTCATAAACTATCTTGTAATGCCACTCGGTGATAATTGAAGCCAGCTTAAATAAACCCTGAATGTAAATATAATAAACCTGTTTTATTATCCTGACTGGACCGGGGTGACTAACTCTGGCCTCTGAATAGACTCAGGAAGTGACGCCTTCAGGTTCTTACTTTGTAAAGTCGGCGGTGCTCGACACTTACCTGCCAACCAGGCGGAACCAGGGGAAGCGATCGTAAAATGGGTCACCTCCTGTCAGCGCGCTGTCACTCTCCTCTGTGGTGTTGTTGGGCAAATCTGCGGCACGATCGTACATCTCTCTCATGAGATCCAGCCTCTGCCTGCAGGATGTGACAACAAATATCAAACATTTAACTTGACTGATGTACAAGGTGTAGTTAACACTGAACATATGATTATTTATTTAACTCCAGCTCTCAACAATCAGGCTCCATCTTATATTAAAGATCTTAATGTTATGCTATCAGAGCGCTCTGCTCCATCCTTCTTTTACATGCCTGTAATGGACGCATGAAGTTTTAAAACTCCTAAAATAAACCTTTATTTTTAAGCTTCTATGTGTTTTTCCTCTCTAAACATGTAAAGTGGGATTGCTGCACAGTTCATGAAGACTTTTCTTAGGGAATATTCTTTCCTTTCAAGTTTATCCCTGAGAGATGATCTAATCTTGCACTTTTGGCACAAAGTGAAAAAAAAATCTGAAGATTTTTACAAGCAACAGGATACAAAAATGTCTAGTAGGTTTCTATTAGCAGATGAGGTAGGAGGTGTGTGGAGCTTTGCATGAGGAAACAAACCAAATGAGGTGTTATTGTTGCAGTAACTGAATCAGACATACACTAAAGCAATTAGATCAAATTTAAAGGTAAATATTAATCATGTGGATCCGTGGACTTTCTGGTCAATCTTTTTTTTTTACTTTATTCTTATTGATGTTTTTTTAAGGTACAATCAAGAAAAAAGCCAAAGCAAGACACAAGAACAAGAAAACAACTGACCACTAGGGGGAGATTCTTGATTAAAAAATATATAACACAAAGCAACCCTTTATATCAATTTATTTAATTTAAAAACAGGTACTGAAAAATGAAGAAAGGATGGGTATTTTATTTTCATCCTATACTCTAAAAACTGAGAAATTATTTTTTGCACTTATTTTTCTCAAACTGCAATTTTAACACCCTCATCAACTCAACATTAGTGTAAATGAGCTAAAATTAGCAGAAGCTCCAGGATCATCAGGAATAAACAAACTACAGCTGGTAAAGAAATGTAAAACTAGTCAGCTAATGTTTATTTACTGGTTAGCTAGTTATAAAGTAAAATGTGCTTATTTATCCCATCATCAGATCATTTAAGATAGAGTGAGATAAAAAACTTTTTAATAACAGAAAAAATAAATAAATAAATAAATAAATAAATAAATAAATAAATAAATAAATAAATAAATAAATGTTTCTAAATAGTTTTACATTTCTTTCATTATTTAACGGTATTTCTATTTATAGCTAGTTTTGCAAATTTCTAATAAAAAAAATTAAATCTCCTTTTTTTAAATGTTGTCATCTTTTCCAACATAATATGGGGCTGCTGGCTGATTATGGAGGTCCGCTCATCACAGCGTGCAGACGATACAACTACAGGGTGTGGTTCAGAAACCATCATCCTGCCATCACCACAGGGTGGCTCAACTCAGGGAGCCCAGACTGATCATCAGCTTGATAAACTCTTTCTACTTTAAAAAGATTCTATTTTAGTCGATGTGGGGTTGCGTGGAGTCGTTGTGAGCAGTCAGTATCTTACCTGCAGTAGATGTAAGCCAGAGCAATCTCAGTTTAAAGAATCAGGAATAAACTCTCATGGAGTCAAGCTGAGAGTTCCTCAGAGTCCAACTAAGAACAAATCTCTGTAATCTTAACTCTAAATGTCCAGTCTGTTTTTTCGTGAGTTTTTACTCTTTATCACTTCTGACAGTTTGTTTACACTGACACAAGCTGCAACCCAACATGTTAAATGTACACAGTTCAAGTAACTATCTGATGCAAAAGTGATGAAAGTGTAAAAATCCTCAACTTAGAATTTGCTTGAATGTCTATAAATTTGTGTTCATGGCAGATCTACAGAACCTCACTGACCCACATAAGGTCAGGTCAGTGAAAAAGTCCAGACTTATTCTGGCAGACCAGGATCACACACTCACTCAATGGTGAGTTGAGGCTGCTTCCATCTGGACGGTTAGTAGAAAATGTAGAACTAACAGCAGTTAAATTTCTTAACGGACATTTGTGATTTTTTTTGTGTGTTTGTGTATGAATGTTTTATTTTGTTTTCATGTATACTGGCTGTGCGACAAAGAAGAGCGTTCAGGTACCTGAGTTTCTCTAGTGTCCAGTAGTGAGTTGCTCCATTTTTTTGATCCTGCACTTCCACGGCCACTATGGTGCAAGGAAACTGCCGCTTTTCTTGGTCTTTAGTGGCCTCTGGGGGCAACAGGTCAGGAGGCAGGGGGGAGTAGAGGGTGTCTGTCAACAACACAAACTGGAACTGGACCTGTGGACGATCAGAAACCATTAGTCTAGTTGAAAATAAAATCTATAACTTATATATAAAACTATAAGAAGCTGCACCTTCTTCTTCAGTTCAACACTGATAGCATTTGCTTCTTTAAGGAAGATGGCGTTTCCCCACAACAAGTCACGCAGCGAGGTGAACTGGTAACACCTCCACTTCCTGAAGCTCCACACAGCTAGCTCTCTTTCCCTCTCTGTCCACTGAACTGCTGGACAAAACATAAGAAAACATTCTTAGTTAGAAAATGTGTTGCAACAAATGAACAGAATGTGTGTCCAGCTTTTGTCTTTACCTTCCTCTTCTGGATCATCTTCTTCTTCAGGGGTGTCTGGGTAACAACGGTCCACTTGTTTCTGAAGAGCCTCCAGCTTGCTCTCATAATCCTAGAAAAATAAAAATATTGAGGATTCTTGTCAAACGTTTAGTTTAAAATCCTGTCAGATAAAATAATCAATGAAACGGAAAAAAGTGACATATTAGAAAATTATGGTTTGGTCATTTTGAAATGGTGAAAGTTATGAACAATCAATATCTTACTGGTTGCAGATAGCTCATGATGAGCTCATGGCTAAAACACAACCCAGACCAAAAGGGATCGCTGCCATTTTAAAATCGCTCCAGTTTGAAACACTTCTTAAAAGCTCATGCTGTTTCTAGACCTTCATTTTTTATCTCATTTACTTTTTAATTTAGACTGGTAGTCTGGTTTATTAGATGTACATCTTCATCAGTTTCTCATTACAAAGTTATTTCATGAAACGGTGACAGCAATGGAAGAGTTGTTAAATTAAATTTACACCAATCACTATAAAGGTTTTTGAGAGTGGAGCTGTTTTAAGGCAGGAAAAATCTGTTTTGGTACGTGTCCATGTGGACTGGTCCAGGCTGGTCCACGTTTAAAGTAGATGAATTTAAAAGTGCGTCTAGTCTTCAAAATTTCACAGCAGTTCATGCAGTTGCTAATATTTACAATTTTACACAGCCATCTATATAACATTACATCAAACTATCCATTAGTCTATAGGTTCTGTTGCATTTAAGCACTTTTTCTCCAAACTGAGGTCAATCAAAAAGCTATCTACAACAGGTAAGATGTTATTTATTTGCAACTTTTACATAGAACATCATTTTAAAATGGCTGAAGTATTACTTTAATTTACTTCATGATGCCAATAAAACACATTCTGTGGTGATCCTAAAGGAACATTACTATTTTTAACAAAGACAAACAGTAAAACCAGATTTAATTATAATATTTAATAATTTTAACATCAGTATTTTAAAACTAATCCATCTGCTGATACAGTTTTTATAAAGTGTAAATATAACAAATATGTGATAATAACTACTGTACCTAAAAGAAGAACCACACACATATTCAACAGTTTACTTCTAAGGGTCTTTTTTGTTTCCAGGATTATTTTTGACAGCTTTAAAATGAAAACTCTGTAATAAAACCAACAAACAACAGGTGACTGTACCAGTCTCTGCTGCTCCAGAAGGTTGTTGACCTCCTCTCTTTCTTTGCGATACTGATCCTCCAACTCCTGCAGCCTGAAGACAAACACAGGCGTCCAAAGAAATAGCTTTATGAGTGGTAACAACCCAAAGAAACACTATTTCTATTTTTGCACCACTGTGTTAAAAATAAAGCTGACGTCAGCACATTTAATAAGGCAGCACTTCAGCTGTTAACGCTTTGATTTCCACTTGTTTCCTACTTTTTCTCAGCTGTTTTTAGTTTTTGTACCTCTGGTCCATTTCTAGTTTCATGTCAATGCCCTGTTTGTCCAGCAGCTCCCTCTGAGCAAAGGCCCAGTCTACAGGCTCAGCAGGGGTCTCTGCACAGGGGGTCCGCTCCCTCTCAGCTCTGGCCTGCTCAGGGTGGTTAAAGCGGAACACGTGGCTCTTTCCTAGGATGATCCGATTCCCTTCAAGGGTAGAAATAAGGAAATTGGAGCACATTAGGCACAATATTTTTTTTGATTTGTTTTGTTTGATGAGATAGAAAAGCAGGAGGTAAGAACTAACCTGATTTCAGGACAGTGGGCTCCGTCACTCGCTTTCCATTGACATAAAGCTCTGCTTCTTCACACGGCTCTAAGACAACAGCTGCTTGTGAACAGAGAGGGTTTTATTATTACAGCTAAATAAACTCAACAGATACCAGCTTCTAGAGTTCCTCACTTTCACCCATCGGACCAGCAGATCTTGTAAATGTGCAGTGCTCATCCTTGATGAAGTGGCCACTGAGGACTATGTCTTGACGACTGCTGGCGTCTAAACGACCAACCCTGAAGAGGGATTAAAAAAATAAGAAGAAAAGCTCAATCTATATGCAACATTCTGTTTTTCAACTCCTGACTAAATAAAACAATGCAGTAAAATGTAGTTTTCTGACCTGGTGATCCCTTCCTTTATGTAGTACAGCAAACACTCGGACATCAGGGGATCCTCATTGAGGTTTACTAAATGAGGCGTCTGACACACAAAAAAAGATTAAAAAAAATTACAGCCAACATGTGATGAGTAAGACTTGATTTAACATGCAGGGCAGGCCCGTGGCATAGGCAGTGTAGGCAAATGCTGAGGGCTCTGTCTATGTAGGGGGTGCCACAAATGGGGGACATTTTTAATAACATTTTTGTCAGAGTATAGTTGATTTAGTCCGTAGTTTAATCCCTGGTTCTTCAGGTTTATGAACTTGTTCTGTGGGTTTCTCAGCTGCTTTGTTCCTACATGAGGTGTTATATGGAGCAGAGGATGTTTCATGATAAAATATGATGCAGTCCAGACTAACTGCTGGTGCTCAGTGTGGAAACAGAAAACAAAATAAGGATAATAAAGTTTCAGTTCTGATCTCAGATAAAGTTCAGGTTTTTTGTGTTCCACCTTCATAAAATACTGATTTTATGTTTTATTAATCTCAAGAATTTAATAAAATGTTCTTCAGATGGCTGGAAAATGTAGTTTTCAGTAGATCGTTTATAATAATTTCCCCCCTAGAACTGCTTCAGTCCACAGCTGCTGGTTACCATGAACAGGTGTTCGTCATGATGCCAGCAGATGTTGCCAGGTATGAGGTTTCTGTTTCAAATGAATTATTGTTAACTATTTTAACTGGAAAACCTTTTTTCTAAAGATAAAAAATAATATCAAAGATAAAACTATTTAATTTGCTTGTGAATATCTGTAAGCTGGCAGTGAGATTTAGAAAACTGCACCAGAGGGCCGGCCCTTTTAATATCCATATGTTAACCTTGTAGAAAAAGTACAAGTGGTCTGAAACCCAGCCTCCCACTGTAAGAAACACTCATGCAAGTCATGCAGTCAAACCCACCAGCAGCATTTAAAGCATGAGTGTTTAATGAAGTCTAAGATGTAAATGTGCTGCAGGCGAGCAGCAATAAATCACTGAAACAGAGGCACAGACGTCATCTCTTTCACTCACTGATGCAGAGAGGAAGTGTTTGAAGTCAGTAATTAAATAGATTAAGGACAACATTCAGTGAAAATGAGAAGCCCTCATCTGAAGTGCCCATAGGAAAGATTCCTGTAAGGAGACCCTCGAAGCACTCAGAAGAAACAAACACTTTAAAACAACAAACCTCGTTGGGGGAAAACAGACCAACTGTGTCGATAAACACAGGCTGGGGCTTTCTGGGATTATCAGAGGGCTTTTTGGGGTAAATAAATATGCATTAAATTGATTAATTTAAATGGTGAGCATGATATCACAAAGGAACCTTAGAGATATGTGATAATTTTACCTTCTTAGGAGAAAATACACCAACTGTTCCACCATCTTCTCGTATTGCCACGCCCATTTCTGCCAGCAGGGCTTCTCTGTGGAAAAACATCAGTCTCAGGTCAATAAATGGTTTATTTTTCTTTGTAAATCCAGATCCTCATCTCCTAGTTTCTTAGGTTTGTCTTTCAGATATAAATTCCACAGTTTGTGTCGCAGGGGATAAACCATCATAATTTCTCTCCCACTGAACATAAAAGCATATAAACAAGAGCAGTTGTTTTCGCAGCAGAGTTGGAGGATTTAGTTTTCTTGTTAACTGCAGAGATGGAAGTTGACATTGGCTTCATAAGTTAATCAAGCTGACTAAAGAACCAGCTCGTGCTCAAACATCGTTTTCAGCACGTTTCAAAACTGTTTAAGAGCTGCTGCCCTTCCTTCTGTAAAATCAGAACCACCTCCTGAAAATATTGATTTGTCTAAGGTTCCTGCTGCTTATCATGATCTAGCTCCTGTTTTTAACAAACAAAGAGCTCTTTCTCTGTCACCTCACCGCCCATATGATTGCCCTATAGATTTGCTTCCTGGTGCCCCCCTTCCTTCCTTCCTTCGGCCTTTACAACCTGTCTGGTCCAGAACGTGAAACCATGAGAAACTACATTGAAGAGTCTTTGTCATCAGGTATAATCCGTCCTTCCACAACCCCTGTGGGCGCTGTTTTTTTTTTTTTTTTTTTTTTTGTAGAGAAGAAGGATGGTACTCTTAGGCCATGTATTGATTACCGGGGCCCAAATCAGATTACCATTAAAAATAAATATCCTCTTCCTGTCATTAACTCAGTTCACGAACAACTTCATTCTGCCACAATATTCACAAAACTCGATCTACTTAGGTTTAGAAACCTTTCCTTTTTTATTTATTGTTCTTAATGATTTCTTTCAATTAATGTGTTTAATGTATTTTTATCTTTTTAAATATGAAATGTGTATTTTTATTCTATTTGTATTTTTACTATTGTATTTGATTGTAGCACTTTTTTTTTCTAAAATGTAAAGTGCGTTATAAATAAAATTCATTATTATTATTATTATTATTCTACGGAATGCATATTATCTTGTCAGGATAAGAGAGGGGGATGAATGGAAAATGGCTTTCAGAACAACATTAGGGCATTTCGAGTATTTGGTGATGCCGTTCAGTCTCACCAATGCCCCAGCCGTTTTCCAGGCATTAATCAATGACATTTTAAGAGATTTTCTTAGGGATTTTGTATTTGTCTACTTCGATGACATTCTGATTTTTTCTCATGATCTGAACCAACACAAGATCCATGTTCACACAGTTCTCCAACTTCTTTATGAGAATCAGCTATTCGTGAAAATAGATAAGTGCAAGTTCCATGTAACCACTGTATCCTTTTTAGGATTCATTTTTGAGAGGGGGCAGTACCGCACTGATCCCTTGAAAGTCCGTGCGGTATCGGAGTGGCCACCTCCATCGGACCGGAAGCAACTGCAATGTTTTCTGGGCTTCGCAAATTTTTATTGGAGGTTCATCAAGGATTACAGTCGGGTTGCTGCTCCCTTGAATCAACTAACCTCCACGCTCAGGACTTTCATTTGGACTCCCGAGGCAGACAAGGCATTTGGTGAGCTGTAGTCTCTTTTTGTCTTCTGCACCCATTTTAACTCTCCAGATCCTACCAAGCAGTTCATTGTAGAGGTGGATGCCTCAGATCTCGGAGTGGGAGCAGTACTTTCCCAAAGGTCCAAGGAAGACAACACCCATGTGCTTTCTTCTCCCGCAGACTCTCACCTGCTGAACAGAATTACGATGTGGGCAACCGGGAGTTGCTAGCTATCAAGCTAGCATTAGAAGAATGGAGGCATTGGCTCGAAGGAACTGGGGTACCCTTCGTAATTTGGACTGACTATAAAAACTTAGCTTATTTGCAAAGTGCTAAGAGACTCAACCCCCGACAGGCTCGCTGGTCTCTATTTTTTGCTTGTTTCAACTTCTTGATTACTTACAGACCAGGTTCCAGGAACATTAAACCAGATGCTCTCTCCCGACAATTCACTACCTCCAACTCTTCTAACACTGACATCGACATCCTTCCGCCCACCTGCTTTGTGGGAGCACTCACCTGGGCCACCGAGGCGGACATCAAAGCACAAAAAGGAGAACCTGACCCGGATATGGGGCCACCAGGTAAAATGTTTGTACCTCGCTCTATGGTTAGTCGAGTTCTAGATTGGGTTCATTGCCACAAACTTACCTGTCATCCCGGAGTCAATCGTATGTTAAACCTCTCTAAGAAGTATTTCTGGTGGCCCACTCTCAACCCTCATGTTAAAGAATATGTTTCAGCCTGTTCCACCTGTGCTCGCAGCAAGTCCATAAATCAACCCCCAGCTGGTCTTCTCCCCCCTTTATTCACCCCTGGTCCCATATAGCCCTGGACTTCGTCACCGGTCTCCCCTCATCAGAAGGTAATACTGTTGTCCTTATTGTTGAGGACCGTTTCTCCAAGTCAGTACACTTCATTCTGCTACCAAAACTCCCATCTGCTTTTGAAACCGCACAAATCCTGGTCACTTATGTTTTCCGATTACATGGCATTCCTTCTGATATTGTGTCTGATCGAGGTCCACAATTCATTTCGCATGTCTGGAAAGCCTTCTGTACTGCCTTAGGAGCCACCTACAGTCTTTCTTCTGGATACCACCCCCAGTCAAATGGACAATCGGAGAGGAGCAACCAGGAACTGGAAACTGCACTCAGGTGTGTCACCAACAACAACCCCTCCACGTGGTGTAGACATCTGCCTTGGATAGAGTACGCACATAACACTCACACCTCATCTGCCACCGGTCTCACTCCTTTTGAAGCCTCCTTGGGGTACACGCCACCTCTCTTCCCCAGTTTCGAATCAGAAATTGCTGTTCCTTCTGTGCAACATCATCTCCGCAGGTGCCGTAGGCTGTGGCGGCAGACTAAGGAAGCCCTCCAGAGAACTGCTGAACAAAATAAGAAGTTTGCGGACCGTCATCGCACCCCTGCCCCTAAGTACCAGGTGGGTCAAGAAGTATGGCTCTCAACTAAAGACCTTAACCTGAAAAATACTCCTAGGAAATTGGCCTCTCGTTTTATCGGACCCTATCCGGTGGAAAGAATCGTCAACCCATCTGCAATCAGACTCCGCCTACCTACTTCTCTCAAGATTCATCCCACCTTCCATGTTTCTCGACTCAAGCCTGTTGTTAAAAGTCCCCTCTGCCCTCCTACCGTCCGCCCTCCTCCCGCCCGGCTGATTGATGACCACCCTGTCTACACCGTTCGCCGCATCCTCGATGTGAGACGTCGTGGGAGAGGTTTTCAGTTCCTCGTGGATTGGGAGGGGTATGGACCTGAGGAGAGGACCTGGATCCCGAGGTCCTTCATTCTGGACCCTTCACTCATCTCGACATTCTACAAGGACCACCCAGAGAAGCGCCCTCGATCGCCTGGAGGCGATGCTTGAGGGGAGGGTACTGTGGCAATCTGTGTTTTCACCTGCATCCTCCTGATTGGCTGACACCTGATGGAGCTCACCTGCAGCAGGCTTTCCTGACGAGCTTCTGGGGTTTATTAGACGGCACTGAAGATCTGGTCCTCGCCGGAGCAACACATACCCGATGGTATATGTCCTGGCTGTTTACTTTGTAATCTTACCTTGAGTAAACTTACCTGTGCTCTCTCCATGTCCAGTGGCTCTGAAGACCTGCCTGTTGATCCAGAACTGCCTGTGGAAAACTTGCCCTCGCTCACCTGCCTGTCTGCCTCCAACCTGGAAGTGAGTTCACCTGCCTCAACCCTCCTGCCGCCTGTTCTCTTCCTCTACCTGGAAACTGGTCTCCTTACCTCTGTGGATCCAAGTCTACTCCTCTGAGCTGCTCTCACCCCCCTCGCCAGTAAGAACTTAATTTACCTCAACTCAAACATCAATATCACTCCACCTGCAGATACTCACCCCGTCTCCTTCCTTTTCAGCCCAGAGTTCCATCCTGATCTCCACTGTAAATAAAGAAACACTTATCTTTGATAAATTGCCTCCTGTGTCTGTTCTCCTATAACGCTCACCTTTGACCTACCAGCAAACCTGATAAGTTCAACATATCTTAAATGTATCTTTAGATATGTAATAGACTATATAAGATTATTTTTATGCAAATTGCAGACTTTTTCATGTTCTGTAATATGTATTTAAAACAAAGCTGCTTCTGTTGATTATTCTGTTTTCAAAAGCTCCTCCCCCAAGGCCAGTACTCTAGAGAAAACACTAAAAAAATTTAAAAAAGTTATTGAAGGTGTTTTTGATAAAACAACTGACTGACTGTTAGTAACTCAATCTAAAATGTTTGCATCTGTTTAATCAGATGTCACGTTATCTGTGTGTAACCATGTTAATATTTTTGTGGTACAAATACAGTACATGTTTTTCTTATTTTATCAAATTTGGAACATTTTTGTTTTGGGCAGGTAACTATTAATGTCGGGCAGGTAAAAAAAAATCCTGTCGAACCCTGCATTATCTTTACTTTTTATAATAATTTTATACCGTGATATATACCATTACCGTGATAGGATTCAATTTATACCGTGATATGAATTTGAGGTCATACCGCCCAGCCCTACCGCACATTAAACAAAGTGGGGCTTTAGGAAGACCCTGTTGCTGAAAAAAAAAGACATAAAAAAGAACGGTTGAAGTTGCTGAGAACCTGGAAAAACCTCAATCCTTCTGGGACAACCTGTTATGGACAGATGAAACAAAACTGGAGCTTTTTCTGTAATTCACACAAACAATATGTTTACTCACCGATGCAAATCATGAAGGAATGCCAATAATGTTGAGCAGGACTGTATGTGAGATTACCATGTCAGCTTTTCATCAATAATGACACCCAACAACTTCACCTCACTGACTCTACAAATCTCAACACCATCAACTCTAAATGGAACATCAACAGTTCTCTTTTTATTACTAAATATCATATAAACCAAACCTACGCTAGGATCCTGTTTGTGGACATCAGCTCTGCATTCAACACCATCGTTCCTGCTCTGCTCCAGGACAAACTTTCCTTGCTTAATGTGCCTAACTCCAACTGCAGGTGGATCACAGATTTCCTGACAGACCGGAGTCAGCGCGTGCGGCTGGGGAAAGTTGTCTCGGACACACATACTATAAGCACAGGATCTCCACAGGGCTGTGTCCTCTCTCCTCTGCTCTTCTCCCTGTACACCAACTGTTGCACCTCCAGCCATGACTCTGTAAAACTTATTAAGTTTGTGGACGGCACCACCCTCATTGGGCTCATCTCGAATGGTGATGAGTCTGCCTACAGGAGGGAGGTGGACCGGCTGGTGACCTGGTGCAGCAGCAATAACCTGGAGCTCAACGCACAGATAACAGTAGAGATGATTGTGGACTTCAGAAAGGCCACAGCCCCTCTGCCCCCCCTCACCCTTAATGACACCCCCATCACCACTGTAACCCGTTTCCTGTTCCTCAGCACCACCATCACCCAGGACCTCAAGTGGGAGCCGACCATCAGTTCCCTTATCAAGAAGGCCCAGCAGTGGATGTACTTCCTGCGACAGCTGAAGAAAGCTAAGCTGCCAGTCAGGCTGATGGTGCAATTCTACACGGCCATCGTGGAGTCCATCCTCAGCTCCTCCATCACAGTGTGGTATGCTGGGGCCACTGCCAGGGACAGACACAGACTGCAGCGCGTTGTGCGCTGCGCTGAGAAGGTGATCGTCTGTAACCTCCCATCTCTCTATGACCTGTATGTCTCCAGGGCTGTGAGGCGAGCAGGTGGATCACAGCTGACCCTTCTCACCCTGGACGCAGCCTGTTCATACCACTTCCCTCAGGCAGAAGGTTTCGGTCCATTCGGACCAGAACATCCCGCCATAAGAACAGTTTCTTCCCTTCTGCCGTCAGCCTCTTGAACATTTAGAACATGTCACTCTATAACTCTGGCCAGTTTCTCACTGGTTTCAAACTGCACAACTCTGACAATATTGTTTTCTTGTCACTTTTTCACTGGATCTAATTCCACTACTCCAAATATGTTGTCTGTTGTGATTACTGTTCTGAACTGGTTTACAGTGGGGAGAACAAGTATTTGATACACTGTTGATTTTTCAGGTTTTCCCACTTGCAAAGCATGTAGAAGAC
>JAUBOC010000103.1:24202334-24212376 GCA_032275365.1 Anablepsoides cearensis | reverse complement strand
ATCTATCTATCTATCTATCTATCTATCTATCTATCTATCTATCTATCTATCTATCTATCTATCTATCTATCTAATGTTTGTTTTTGCAACTTTTATACATGACAAAATAAGTAATTTTAGTTTTATTTTACCCGTAAAAATATTTGTCTCTTTAATTATTTCAAAACATTGTTCTCTTAAATTTTACTTCAGCATATTTAATCTATTTGAGTCTTCTTCTTCTACCTTTAGCTATAATTGTGCTATGTTCAGCTTTTTGCTAGCCTTTTTTTAGCCTTTGCTTATAGGTACAGTTGTGCTACACTTAGCATTTTGCTAGTTTTTAGTTTATAGCTACATTTGGCTTTTTGTTAGTTTTTTGCTACTGTTTTTAGCTGCAGTTGTGCTACTTTTTCTAGCCTTTTCATACACTTATCTTTTAGCTACAGTTGTGCTACTTTTAGCTTTGAACTAGTCTTTAACTATAGCTTTGAGCTACAGTTGTACAACCTTTTCTATCCTTTCCTTTATTTAGTTGTGCTTTTTTTTGCTTTAATGACTCAGTTTTTTACTCCTATAGTAAATATCAGCAGTCATACAGCGTTACTGTAGTTTGACAGAAAATAAATATTTTTGATGTAGATTTTATTGAAGTGCTGAGGACTACATGCATTTTAATTAACACACATGTCGTGACGTGTTGATCTGCAGTGTGGCACATTAACATTTTAAATAAATATATGATTGCGTAATGCCTAATCTGATTGTCACCCTTTAAAATATTAATATATAAATGTGTGGCTGTAATCTGATGATGAAGCTCAGACCAATCAGCTGATGCTGCAGCTCAGCTGGGTGGATACCATTTAGTGACAAACATACACTTCGGTTTACATTAAAAAATGACAAATAAACTAAGTTTAGACCTATAAAGAGGTGATGTTTATTAATTTATTGTTACTTGGCCATTTTATTTTCAGGCTGTCAGAATTTTTTAAAATATTGGTTAAAGGTCTATAAGTCACTAAAAGTGTTTTCTGGCTGTGTCTATTGCGTCATTTTCAACACCTAAATACCATTTTAAATGGACTGTAGGCCCCTTTTTATACCTTCTCGACCAATGACACTGCATTTAATGTCTGTCATTTACCGTGTTGATTCAAATGCAGCGTATTTTTTGTTTATTTTTGCATTAAAGAACATGTAGTTCATGACCTGTGTTTAGTTTCGTGTCTTTATGCCGATGAAAGCTGCTGTTTCCGACCCTGACTCTTTCTGCTGGCCGCGCCCTGAACACCCTCTCCCAGGAGATTCAACACCAAGTAAATACAGACTGTCATTAAAACTGCATCAGCTGCTGGAAAAAGGCAAATAAGAGGAAAAATGAGGGTTATTTTACCTCTGCGGTGCTCCCGTCTACAGACGTGTTTTTGTAGGTTTTATTATCCCAGCACCTCCACCTCCTCCAGGTCTGACACTCGCTGTGTCACCCGCCGCTCCTCTCCATGAAAACCGGGACGGGCTGAGAGGAGGTTATCTGTCCGGTGGACCTCACCTGAACACCCGCCACCCTCCTCCGCCCGAGGCCGTCCGGTGTCGAGGACTCGAGGAGGGGGAAAAAGGTGGACTCGAAGCGAAGCGGTCAAAATGGCTCTGTTGTCTCTCCCCGCGTCTTTGACAAGGATGCTCGAGCTCCGCCGAGCCGGTGACGTCACCGGCGAGGGAGGCGGCAGCGTTCGATGCAGAGGAGAGAGACACACGGAGGAGGAGGAGGAGGAGGATTAAAGGGATGTTTCAGCTATTTTGATATGGCGATCCTGGGAAAAGGTAATGAAGAATCAGTATCTTACCTGTTGTACACAGATAAATCAGATCAGAAAATGTTTATAATGGGTGAGGCCTGGAAATCCAGGTGGTACCATAAATCAGAACATTTCATCACCTTCTGATATTAGGTTTAGGTTCTTTTTTTACAGCTGATATATTGAAAAAAGCAATGTCATTCAAAAACTTTTTGAAGCTTTCCCTCTCCTAAATGAATTAATTAAAAAAAATATTGAAAACACTTACACTGGTTATCCTTATTAAAGGGGACTTTTAAGTTTAAATATAATTTAAAAAAATGTTCGTAGAGAAAATTAAGAAAAGCTGTCTGGCCAAGTAGATGCCAGTGTAACACATTCTCACTCCCAACTTGTCACATATTGAAGCTTGGTCAGGCATTTCGGGGTATCATAAGTGTTCGGTTTTGATGCATCAGGATGCATAGGGGTCTTTGAGTTGGGGTCCGTGGTTAATATTAGGGATCAGGGTTCATAGTTAATTTTAGGTAGTGGGGTCAGGGATAGGATGTCTAGGAGGAATATTAGGTAATTCTAGGGTTTGGGACCAGTGGAGGATCTGGGAATTTTTTGTGAGAGGGGCCATCAAGGGGCCCCAATATTCATAGAGGGGCCAAGTATTTGTTCAGCATCCTTGCACACAAATCCCTGGTTTTGGTAAGGTGTATATATTTAACCAGTCGCACGTTTAAACATGTGTAATTTTAAAAAAGCTTGCACAGTACATTCTCCTTACCAATTTCCCATGCATTTTTACAATACATAGATAAAATACTCTAAAAAACACAGCATGTCAGGATGGCTGGAGAGAATCCAGCCACCATTTGTGAGTTGAAAGACTTTTTTCTGCAGGATTGTTCAAATTTTTAGGAAAGAAAAAGACTTCTGTCAGCTTGATTCATGCTGGACTTTTATATTGGACTCATTAGCGCCTCTAGAGTTTGAACATGGAACTGCACCCAGCAGCTTCGCTCTTGGGCAAAGGACAGATGAGTGACAGGACAGGGGCACTTCAGGGGGCCAATCAAAGTTTGACAGTGGCCAATGCCCCTGTGGCCCCACCCCTAGAACTGCCCCTGTTTGGGACACGTAGTTGACGTGAATTTCTTACACTTTCTAAAAATGGTTAATATTAGGGATAGAATAGAATAGAATAGAATAGAATAGAATAGAATAGAATAGAATAGAATAGAATAGAATAGAATAGAATAGAAACAGCCTTTATTGTCCCACGTGGGGAAATTCAGGTGTAGTAGCAGCAGCAGATACATAGCCTACATCAATCCATCAATGGTTAATTTTAGGTATTAGGGTCAGGGACAGAATGTCTAGAGCAAATAAATATACTTTTAGGCTTTGGGACGGTTAGTTTTTGTATATTTTCTACACTTTCTGAAATTATGACAACAGATTCTGACCCATCTCATCAATAATTGCAGTATGCATGTAAGGATTTCACCTCCTGTTTTGTTACTAACCTCACTTCAATGCTATTGATCCTTTGCAACTGGAAGTGCCATGACGTCAGAAGTGAGGGTGTGGCGTATTGAACAGAGCGGATGTGATTGTTTTCTTTTGTTTTTGCCTCTATGGTCATGTCTTCTAGTTGTTCATGTCAAAATAATTGGTCTGCGGAAGTTGCACCTTGAGCTCTAGACAACGGTGTTTAGAAATGTTCTCTGTCAGAAAATGGATTTCTGTCATCTGTAAAAGTTATAAAAGGAAAAAATGAAACAAAACGTGTTTTTAACCTTCCTGATTTGGGGAATCTATCCTGCTTGAAGCTGCTTGAGCTGTTTCACAGCTTCATGCAGCAGCAGCAGCAGCAGGTTGGCCATAAAGTGAGCTTGGCAAAGACCAAGTTTTGAGTTCTGGCCCCCTTCAGTTACTACATTTGACACCCTTGTTCTAGATCTTTTAGAACCAAATGTAAAATAAAATGTTCAAAAAGTCACCAACACAGCTCACTTTCTCATTTTTTAAAAATAATTTTGCTCACTTTCACTTCATTTAGATTTACATATTCAGATATAGGATTTAGTAATAATATATGTTATTTAACAATTAAATTTAACATTTAGTTTTAAAACAATAGCAAAATTTAAGAGCAATGAGCTTAATAAAATGTTAGTGTAAAAAATAACGAGGACTTTACATGCAAAAAATGAGCTAAATAATGAAAAAGTCTTAGTGACATTTTATTTTACACATGGCACCTCATACAAAAACAGTTCTTTTTTTATATTTTATCGTGGTGCACATGATTTTAATTTGAGAAAAATGCTAACACACTTCATATATAAAATCCATGACCAAAAAAGGGTTGATTTAATTATTTGATAACTATATTAATATAATAATTGATAATTATAATTATTATGATTTATTTTGGACATTAGAAAAACTATAGAAACAAACAAGCATAAATAATTAAATAAATAAACCAAAACAAAGTAAAACAACAATCCATATAGTTCAACAACAACAAAAAGAGTAAAATCAGTTTATTTGTTCTGTGAGTTGATAAATGAGGTTTTTGCAGTAACTAGCCTATTTAAATATTATACTGTCATCAACACATTATTCTGCAAAAAGAACTATCAGGTGTTATTTTTCTGAGTATCTGTAGCAAATTAGAGCAGATTTGGTGAATAATAAAGCCCAGCTACAAACAGAGAGAGGCCTGTGAAGAGCTGATGAGCTGCAGCGCAACGAGAGGTGCTTAAGCTCTTATTGAGCTTCCTGAGACCAGAAGACAAGGACAATTTATGTCAATGTCCTCTTGTGTGAGTGGTCTGCACACTACAAGACCATAATGGATCAGTGAGCGTAAGAGATTTATTTCTGGATCAATACATGTTCTTTTTACGACCGTCCGTTTTAGACCAAAAGGTGCTCCATTTAAAGATCATTGTTTGGTAATAAATATAACCTCTTCGGCTTGCTTCTCGTGGTAACTGCCTGCAGTGGACGTCGGATCTGTTTTCATGTATGAATGGGGACGTTTTGGGAAGGTGTTACGAGGAGGCTGAGGAGCAATAAATTGTGGTGCACAGCAGCTCCCTGACTGGTGGTAAGAGGCACTGGCTGCTCAGGTTTCAGGAAACACAATGCAGCCGTGTTCGTGACCTCGCTCTTTACACAGACCAGCCACTCCTCCATCGCTGCGTCGCTCAAACACGTTTAAACTGCCTCATCTCTCGTTTTCTTTGTCCTTCCCCTCCATGCAGATGGTTGAGCTGACTCACGCATTTAGATTTAATAGATATCAGAATTGTAAAATGTGTGAATCAAAGCAAATTTTAAAAAAGGTGGTTGCATAAATCATAGCTGTTACAGTGGATATATTACAAATAGTCCTATTTAAAGGGAGAAGACCAGTTCTTGAGATGCCAGTGTCCTGTAGAGGAGGGTGCAGAGCTGTGGCACCGTTCCCTAAAGGCCCTTCCAGCTCTGCCAAGCCTGAACTCAGTGACTCTGCATCCTGAATCATTTATCACCTGAGTGAGATGTTGTCTTAAGCCTTGTGTGATGAGCTTTTTTTTTTTAAAGCGATGGTCTAGAGTGAACTAACACTAGACTGAGCCCTGCATCCACCGTTAGCATCTGTGACAACACGAGGAGCAAAAATGGCAACCACACAAACACACAGTCGACAGAGCAAGTGTTTAAGCCCAGCTGAATCTGTGGCGCAAATTATCTGTATTTTTTTATTACAATGAATTAATATAACTGTTAATTATGTTAATTTTATTTAACAATCATGTAAAACTGCAACATAAACGGTCTGTATATGTATGGGCAGAGATGAGCTCCGGCCAGAGTTGTAAAGTAACTAAGTACAAATACTTCTTTACTGTACTTAAGTAGAAATTTTGGGTATCTGTACTTTACTTGAGTAATTATTTTTCAGCCTACTTTGTACTTCTACTTCTTACATTTTTACACAGTTATCAGTACTTTCTACTTATTACATTTTTTTAAAAAGGTAAGAAGTAGAAAGTTGTTAATCCTATTTCATTACAGCTTGTTGTTAAAAAAAATATCATCCTGGATAGAGTGAATTTAATTGTGGTTGGATGAAAAATATAAATATATATCATTCTGATACTGTATTAGTTTGTACACAATCCATCTCAGCTGCAAATGACACAAATCATGTCACAGTCAAGCAGAACATAGCAGATATACTGTATGTAGCCTAGTACCAAGATGTCTGTGACATACATACATATATAAGCTGAAACAGATAGACTAGTGCATACTAAAATTTTTTAGCATTAACATTTTTATAAGACAATATAGCCATTTTTGGCCTTAGAAAAACATTTTTTGAGGGTATCACCTCCCAATAAATGTCATTTTGGCAAATCTAGCCACTCATTTTTACTCAATACTTTTACTTTTAATACTTAAGTACATTTTATGTCAGAAATTTACTTTTGATACTTAAGTACAAAATATATTAGATACTTTAAGATTTTACTCAAGTAATATTTTTAGAGGAGACTTGAACTTTTACCAAAGTCAATTTGTGATAAGATACTTGTACTTTTACTCAAGTATCACTTTGAGGTACTTTATACAACACTGGGTGTGGGCTTGTTGCAGATTCTTTTCTAACTGAAACATTTTATGTGAAACTTTCAGCGGACTCCCCGAAAGACCTTGCCAGTGAACTTGTTCACTATGCCTTCATAAACGAGGTACATGAAAAACCTTTACTTTGTATCTTTTTGATTATTAGTTTATCTCTTCCTCTAACAATATAAACAGCTTCATTTGAACCCTGTATGTTTGACGTTTAGAGCAGATTTGAACTGCGTTGCTTGGTTTGTTCAGGAGGACAGTGAGAAGGTGGCGGGGTTCCTGGAGGACGCCATCAGCCGACACCGGGTCCAAGCGCTCGCGTCAGGGAGCACGCAGTGAGGACCGGGTCATGGCGGCGGCGGCGGCGGCGGTGGCAGCTGGCCCAAACTGAAGGGCCTCGGGGGGCGTTGATCACACGGGTGGAGAAAAGGAGAGGGCCAGGATCACACAGCTGCAAGGAGCAGAAGACCCAGCTGGGGAGACAAAATGGGACAAACAGACGGATGTCGAGACTTGAAAGTCGATACATTTTCCCAGTTAAATGGAAGGAAAAAGACAGCGGCGGGAGGGGAACGGATGGCACCTCTGATTGGTTTTTCAGAGGCTTCACGGTTGAATCCAGCGACCTCCACAGAGCAGCGGAAGATCCACGACATCCCTTCCTGAAAGGGCTACCACGCCTTAAGATATCCTGAAACTTCAGTTTTCCATAACGCCACTAATGAAAAGGAAACATTTTACTTACTGCAGCTAATGTTTGAGAAGGACCTTTTATTGTTCCATGCCTCATTTGCACTCCAGTGCCCACTTTTAATGATTCACACTGAATTGTAAACAAAGGGTTTTGCTAAAGCTTCTGTCCCTTACAAGCATTTCAGCTCATTACAGTTTTTGGAATTTAATATTCCGTCCTACGTGAACTGTTAGAACCCATTCAGTTATTTATTTTCTTTTTGTAACTGTGAGCAATCGAAGCGTTGCACAGCTCTCTTTACTTCCGTTATCTTTTAGTCGAACAAAGTGAGCCCTCCCCTCCCTTCCCCTACTTGCACTCCTGGGTTAAACGGCTGCATCTCAGCTCAGCATGCCACTTTAAATGCATCTGAAATGACGAGCTCTGAGATGATGTCTCCCTTTTAGCCTGTAGTTTGCTTGTAAGGGTTTTCCCTGTGAACGTGCTCTGAAAGCCAAAGACTTGCAAAGTGCCTGATACGGCAATGTACTTTGGAGAAACGTCCTCACGAAACAGCACCATAACCCAACGCCACAATGTGGAGATTAAACCTATTAGGCTCTAATTTAGCTGGACAATCTGCTGTGAACTTTCAAATTTGCTCACATATCCTGAAAAGCGGCCTGTGTGAATGTGAATGTGACTCCACATCCTTGCAGTCGATGTAGGAAGATCTGCAGGATGTCGAAGAAAACGTCAAAACTGACAAAAAGAGTGTCTAAGAAAGGAGATTTAACATTTGAAAATGGAAACTTGCCAAATTATTAATAAATTTTGGAAATATTTTAATACATCTAATTTGTAAATACTATATCTGTGGATACTTGAAAGGCAAATCTACCCAAATCTTTAGAAAAGGTAAAATTCAGTTTTCTGCTTTAACTAGTATTTTACAATCAACAGTGTTCGTAGCTATTTTCATTGGGACAGCACAAGTAAAGTCCTTTAATAGTAGATTTAAAAACATGAGTTTTAAGCAGGTTTACTTTTCCCAACTATTGTGCTTTTATTTTAAATAATATTGTGAAATTTGGAAGTGATTGCACTGCAGACGCAACAAGATATAATACATTTACACTACATGTTCTGCCTAAAACCTTTAACATTTGGGTGGATTTTGCCTTGACAAAAAAATAACTTAAAAAAAAAAAAACAAAGATGAAGTTTTTGACCAATCTTTAGCAAGTGACATGTTTTCATGTTTTCGTCGGGCTTACCGAGCTCCATTTGTTTGTCTGGATGTGTAAGGCTGCAGTTTCTTACCAGTAATGCTGCTGTACAGTCACTGCTTTAAGTACTGAACTCTTCTCTTCTTCAAGTCTGCTTGTCAGTGTGTCTGTACAGACAGGGATGCTCTCAGACAGCTGGATTGTGGTGTATATATTTATTAAACCGGTTTACTTTAATACAATACAATGCAGTACCGCTGCAGCTCTCTTTGTTCTAATAAACTGCATGTCTTAATAATAACCTGCAACCATTCAGAACTTTTCTGCATTTTGATTTTTTTTTTCTCTCCGTCAAAGTTGAGTTCCAGACAGGAACTGACCAACAAAATGAATGTTTTAGGCTGTATAAGAATCTTAAAAAAAAGGTCATGCATATCAGTCTTTTTTTTTATTTTTGATGACTTTTTTTTTCCCGTCCTTGTGAATCTGTTGAATGAAATTTGCTTTTGGATGTGTTACACCTTTGTTAAATATTGTAGCATCTGTGATTTAAAAAACAAACAAACAATAAACAAGATTTGACATGTTGATTCATGTCTGAAATGATAAAGAGTGGGTGTTTTATAAAAGTTTGACTTGATGTTGATGATTTTAATGTTTCTAATCAGAAACACCACATATACTTAAGTATTTTTGGTGTGTACGAAAATACATTTTGTAAAATAAAAAATACTAAACTAAATTAGTTTGTTAGGGAGTATTGTCATATTAAATACATATTATATACATATTTATGTATTTGTTCATTTATCCCAAGTCATATTGCCATCACAATACTGTTATTGCACATTGCAGGTTTTCCTAATATTGTGCAGTCCTAATACTAAGTCAAACATTTGAACCACTGTAAAATATGGAACGTTTTGGAACATTGAAGTACAGTCACTAACCCTGGCTTGTTTTATTGTGGGTATGTGACTTCATTATTAAACAAAAGACTCAAAAGATTGACAGCTGGGAGATTGATTTGAACATTCGCATGATATTACATGGTTTGATCTTTTAATCTGGATCTCTTTGAGAGCAGCAACAATGACTCATTACTGTTATTTCTAAGGCATCCAACAAATCCAGTTAATATAACCTTGTTTTCATAGCACTGGCAGACATTCTGACTTCAGTCAAGAGCCTTGACTAACCAACAGACTGATAATCGTGACACTTGAGTTTCATTTGCAATTTTTGGCTACAATAGTTACACTCAAACGAGCTTGAATCATGTTAGAATCAACGACATACATCAGATTTAACGCTTTGAGGGTGTAATCTTTCTCATTTAACGTATGACAGTAAAATTTATAGAAACTAAATGTATGAGCCTTAATGACAACTAGGAAGACTTCTTTTGCAAATCAACACTTTCCAAGTACATGTCCGCCAAAAAAAATGTTGCAAACCTCGCATATATGAAGAGCTGTGCAAAAATTTAAAGTCTATGTTTAGTTTAGTTTAAAGTGGCAGAGGAAAACACACAAGTCTGTGGCTTGCAATTTATTTTCAATAAGCAAGATAGTCTGTAGTATTGTTTTCAAATTTGATGCCCCCTCACCCTGACAATTTTATTCTCTTGAGTGCATTTTTAATTTCCACTGTTTTAATTCAATTCAATTCAATTCAAAAATACTTTATTTATCCCAGAGGGAAATTAGGTGTTGTTGTAACTCATCCAA
>JAUBOC010000103.1:24185711-24198048 GCA_032275365.1 Anablepsoides cearensis | reverse complement strand
CCTACACTTCGCTTAAAGTGAGACTGAGACTCTTGATAAATGACTTTTACTCTCAGCTTTTAACTAAGAATTTTTTTTACACTTAAGTCCACTCTAAGCAGCATTCTTAAGAGTAATTCTAAGAAGTTTGATAAATACGGGCCCAGGTTTACATGCAAAGTCTATGGTGGACACGCGTCTAGGGGCGTCAAAAAGCCTCGTCTTGCACATTTAAGTGCACAAGCGTCAAACTTGAACTGTTGGATGCATTTTTGATGCTGAAAACACGTTTGGTGTGAACCTAGCATAAATGTACAAAAATTAGTAAAGGTTAACTCTAAGTAAATAAAAAAAAAGCAGAAGCTAACACTAACTGCTAGCCGCTAAGAAGACTCTCATTCAGTCTGTCACACATCTTCGTCTCCTTCCAGCTGCAGACTGGTGGACTGACACAAACATGTTGATGTTAGCTTGTTAGTTAGCTGTTTAAAGTTGGCAAAACCTAATTTAGGGGAAGCTATTTGGTCCGCTAAAGGTTTACAAAGTTAATGTGAAAGCTAATCCGCTAAAGAAAAGCATTTGTTTCATTATTCAAATGTTGAACTTGTGGAACCTTCAATATCTCTCTGTGTGTATAAAAATAAATTAAAAACCAAGCTGTTGTTTTTAAAATGTGAAATTTGAGATTTTAATTTTATATAGATTTTTCTTATTTTTGTATGTGTTTTGATGTATTTTAAATCGAATTTTGATGTTGATTTTTGTATTGATATTGTTTCTTTTTTGTTATTTTTCTTTGAGTGGCTATTTTTTTTTTACTGTTATGTTGTAGTCTGATTTGATTTGGAGTGGTTTTTACATAAGCCTATTCAGGCTTTTACCCTTCCCTCGCACATGAAATATCTCATTTTATGTTGTTGTGTTTTTTTGTTTTACTTTTGTGTGTTAAATAAAATCGAAATCAAAAATTATTAGCTGTTAACTGATTAGAGAATCATGCTCACCAGTGGTCATTTGTATTTCTATAGGAATAATTTGCTATAGAACATATTTATCAATAAATATTGACAGAGAGTTTTGGCCCCTTTATCTAACTGAGTTTGACACCCCTCTCATAGACTATAAAGCTTTAACTCTGTAACAAAATTAAAACAATTCTCACTAAATTCCTGCACATGCTTTTGATTTTTGTGTTATTGTTCTTTTTCAACGTCTTGTTAAGCTGAGGGTTGCCTAAAAACTTTTTCTCTACTTCTGACATCTTCCGGTTGTGTGCTCGAGTCCGTTGAGCTTACCTCCAGTCAGGTAGGCGTAGTAGCACTGTGACCAGCGCGACTCGTTCTTCAGCCGCTCAAAGGCTCTGAAGCCGTCTTCAAAGTTCAGCTCTATCATGCTGCACCAACCTGAGCCACAAACAGGACAGGATGATTTCTGTGAGCCGGCGGTCACGGCGCGTACGAACTAACCTGACGAGAACAAACGTACCAATCTCATAGAGACACACATGCTGGATCTCTCTTTGATCTGATGCAAGCTCTAACGCATCATGGAAACAGGCCAAAGCACTGTTGATACGACACTGGGGACAGAGGAGAGAGCACACACATCGACAGGTAATGGTATTTATGTTAGACGTGGACTACAAACATGTGATGAGTCAGACCAACATCCTGCTGCTGGTGAGGGAATGACTCGTGTGGCGTGCATACGATGTCTGTGCTTCAGCAGAGGCTTGTTTCACATTGTCCTGTTCAGAGACAAACCCGAGCCGGTTCCACACACCTCTAACCGTTGAACTCGTCCTTTGAAGAACATGAAGAGCGAAGAGTTGGGGTAAACCACCGACTTTCTCTGCAGAATAGCTTTGGCCTCCAGCAGACCTTCGGTTGTGTCGGAGCCGTCCAGAGCAAAGAAAGGCAGCACGACCGTGTGGTACCACAAGAGGGCCAACCTGAGCCACAAAACAAGACCCAGATTAGTCCTCAGTTACAGTTTTCACCTTTTCAACCTCTGAATTAACCAGTTTTTTTTTTTTAAAGAAATCTTCGACTGAAAAATGAGAAAAGTTCATTATCACTTTGAAACACCAGTCAGTTTTTGAATGTTGATTTGGTTTATTTACAGTATTTTAACTGGCCTAAGTAAAGGTTTGACAAGTTTTATGAGGAGCGGACTACTTTCTGTTTGGGTGCAATTTGTCTCCGTCCAGACTAGTTTTTTAAACACAAAGAATGTCTATTATTATTATTATTATTATTATTATTATTATTATTAAGTTTTTTTTTCAAAGATCCTTATGGCTCAGCAGCAGAAGCATAAAGAATACTGTTAAGAAAGCTAAAGTTGATCTAAAATCTAAGTCTGATTATGAAGGAAAATTAAATATCTGACAGTGATCATTACACAGTGTGGCTATAATTCCTCATTTCACAAATCTGTGTCGCAGCTTCCCGTCTCCAAAATGAGCGTACGCATGGGTCAGAGCTGGCGTGAGGCACCGCACATTTTCACGTGAAAGTTTGGGTTTTTTAAATCACAACCTTTGCGTGAAAAGTGGCGTACGCAAGTTTCTGGGTTTGTTACGCAAGCTTTATAAATCTGACGAGATAAAGTGGCCTGGAAGTTCCTGACAGATCAGCCCGTTTTAAACAGCTGAGCTGAAGTTAATCAAGACTTGAACCTGGTTTTGTTCAAAATAATTATTTACTAAACAAGCCATTGTTTGAGAAGTAGTGCACCCCAGTGAAGCTAAGGTGCATGTCTTTGGTCTGTGGAAGTACTCAGTTCTAATACACAAGTTGATATAACTGAGCTCAGTTTTACTTTGATTCACTTTGTGTTAAATTCGTCCCTCTCTGTCAGAAATAAAGAAATCTGAGCGCGCTCACGTAGCCAGAGGTGCCTTCATGTCCTTGCTCTCGCTCGCGTACATCAGAGAGGACAGACCCTGGAGACGGTCTCCGGGGAACCCCAGCAGGTTGATGATCTTGAGCAGGTGTGGAGGAACCATGGAGATGCAGAGGTGGAAAAGGCCGTAGCCGAAGCTGACGGAGCCCTTGAGCCTGTCCAGGGCCTCGGCCGTCACGCCGTTCTCCACCGGAGCGTTGTGGTTGGCGTTGTCGGTCGGGAGGGACTCCTGGTTCCCGGAGGGCCTCCTCTGAGACGTCTCCTGCAGCTGGCTGATGTCACTGTGGCATTTGTTATACATCTTCCAGGCTTTACGGAGAATCCAGCCTCCTTTGATGTATGCTGCAGTGGAAAAATAAAGAACATACATGTGGTTTTGTCACAGAAATGTTATATTTTTACTTTTAAAAGCAAATCTCTTTGTTTCTGTAAATTATCCATGTGCTGTGCCAACAATCTGTAAGGGTTAAGGTTTGGATTGGGCTCCAGACATTAAAGGCCTAACATGCCTTGAAGGACTCACTGTCTTTCATCTAATTCTAAAACAAGACAAAGTTCTGTTTTGGTCAACCCTTATAAATTACAGTAGATTATGTGTTAGTGCTCAGATACAACTCTCAGCTACTACCACACCAAATTTACAGTGAGTATCTGTAAAACTGACTGACTTCCAGTCATTTTTGTGTCGTTTAGGGTCAGTATCCATCTTGAATTTGGGTGGCTCTAAAACACATAAAACCAACTCAAGGCCCGCAGGCCAAATCCGGCCCTCGTTGAGATTTTATCTGGCCCCACAAGTAATATTTTAATGTAAAATAGTTTAACGGTTTCTGTTTTTGTTACTGTATTTAGTTCATTCTTCTCATGACAGCTGACCAACCTTCAAGCCAAGAAAATTAAGTTTGAATTTTTCAATAATCTTTGATTTTGGCGAAGAAAGAGCAACAGAGAATCGACTTAAATGAAGTTTTTCTGTATTCTCTTTTTACTTTAACATCAAATAATTGAACTTTTAGTGAGGTTATTTTGTTTACCTGATTTGCTTGATGATGATAAAATTAATCTCTATGAATGAATATATGAAATAGTTATTGAAAGAGAGTAAAACGATAAGTCTTCTAAATTTGATCTTTTTTTATCAGTTCGGTTATGCATGTTCTAAATAAGGGAAACTCAAATCTTTTGGGTCTGGGCACCCCCTCATAAACACTATGCTGTTTTAAAGGATAATTTACTGTCATTTCAACCCCTAAATGCCATGGAAATATATATTTTTATTAAGTTTATTATGTTTTATTAGTTCATTGTCCCCCATACATTTTTAAAAATAAAAACCAAACTAACTATTTTGAGAAATTTTTTGAGGACCCCCAAGATACCTGTCGCGGACCGCTGGGGGTCCTGGGACCCCACTTTTGTTAATTATTTAGAAATTTATTCATTTCATTTGTAACAATATACACAACAGAGAACATAAAACAAGCAATTAAAATAAAATAAAATGAAAGGCAGCAGAAGAAGAATAAATCTTATATCTGCCCTTTTTTAACCCAAGAATATGTTCAAAATAAAAGTAAATTACAACAAAAATCAAAACAACTGAAAACACAAAAAAAAACAAAGCAAAATTTAAAACACCAACTCAAACAACAATTTGCATGAATTAACTTATGCTTCTCCATATTTCTTCAGAATACTAGATTTTATCATTCTCTTTAGTTTGAGAACCTCTATTCTAAATGCTTTATAAAACATTATTTGTAAAATATAATTTGTATTTCTAAAAGGATAATCTGTTATAACTTTTCTTTTTAAATACATATTGGCAAAAACTGTCACTTGGTTTGGACCAAGTTTAGAATTTTGACCCCCGTGTGTATCAGAGTTTGACCTCCTGTTCTAAAAGGTTAATCAGTGTAGATGTTTATCCAATAACTGCTTTTGGATGGTTTCATTAAAATCTGACAAACAAACAGGCAGACATGGGCAAAAACATTATTACCCTTTTACTTTTGGTGGCAGGCAGTTATCAGAATACATACCATACACAATACCATAATACGTATGAACTTTTATAGCTGAGACATCCTGTACATTCCTGGTTTGCTCTGTTCACAGTGAGGATCATGTGATCAGGATCAGGATCATTTACCTGAGATTTCCTGTTTGACAAAAGACAGAACAGCGAGGTACACTTGGCAGTCAGCGACAATGATCTGTCTCTGTAGGCGGTCCACGACAACCACACCTGACCTTTGGGAGTCCATCTGTAACACACACACACACAGTGTCAGTAAACAGAATTCAGTTGGATGTTGCAGCTCGATTCCTCCATTGGCTGAGGGGCTGAGCGTTAAAAGGAGTTTTCTGATGCATCTAAAACTGCTGGGCAGCTCCAAGCCTACATCCAGTGAGCTGACTGAATTGGAAGGAGGAACTAATTGAATCTACGTTGGTGGTTTGGCATGATCTCACTGCATCCTGCTGGGTTACACCTAATGGTGAGGGTCTTAACGTCGTTATCTGAACTGGAGTCTGTTCTGGCTGAGACATCGAACAGTGGAATCTAACTAAATGTGAGTTTTAACAGAATCTTTAAGAGAATCTTCAACAATACCAGGGGTCGCGTTAACCGATTATTTTCTGTATTTGACTGTTTTTTTATTTATTATTTTTAACGGTGGTGGAAAAATCTGACGGCTCTCTGTCATTTTGACAGATTGCAAGAAAGAATCATGTTCAGTTGGAAACTAGCTGAATTATCAGACTTGAATATTTATTGGCACATGCAAGGACTACCACAATCTCAAACACCAACCCCCTCTGACTGTGGAGTCTGAGCAAATGCCTGTGAGTTCTGTGTCAGAATGAGTTTTGTATTGTAGTTCAGTCTAGAGCTGCACAATATATCGAATATGTATCGCCATCGCGATAAATCGCATCGCAATATGCATATCGCAACAACTGCATGAACTGCAATAAATGGTTGACTCAAAAGTTTGCATTTATCCGTTTAGTCATTCAGATGGAAGCTTGAAGTATTTCATCAATCTAATGAAGCTCTTCATGTGTTTGGTTAATTGGATAGGTCTCTCCATACTTAAAAATAATTCAGGCTGGAATGTAAATGATTCGCTTTTCTTAGGTTGTGTTTTTGGCTTTGAACCCAGAGCAGAAAGATATAAACACTACATGTGTATTTGTACAATATTAAGCAGTGTTATCGCACATCGCAGGTTTTCCTAATATCGTGCAGCCCTAGTTCAGTCCCACCTCTGGAAATGATATCATGGTAAATAAGGAAGTTCCCTCTCCTGTCAGGTGACTTGACTCTCAGACATCAGAGAGATTGATAGATGGATCGGTGCAGCTTCTGCAGTTTTGCTGACTCTGTACAGGTCTGTTGTGTTGAAGAGGGAGGTGAGCTGTGAGGCAGAGCTCTCTGTTCACCAATCAGTTTACGTTCCAACCCTCATCTACGGTCAGGAATTTTGAGTAGTGACTGAAAGAACAACATCGCAGATACAAGTGGTCGACATGAGTTTTCCCCACGGGGTAAGTAATTCAGTTATTCAGGAGAGACTCAAAGTAGAGCTGCTGCTCCTCCACATGAAGAGGAGCCAGTTGAGGTGGTTCATCTGGTAAAGATGCCTCCTGGAGGCCTCCAAAGGGAGGTGCTTTCAGGCATATCCAACCGGGAGACCTTGAGGAAGACCCAGGACATGGTGGACAGACTTTGTCTCTCTTCTGAGAACACTTTGGAGTTCTCCCAGAAGAGCTGGAAGAGGTGGCTGTTGAAAGAGAAGAGCTTCTCCCGTGACCTGGCTTTGGATAAATCGAAAGATAATGGATGGATGGATGAGTGGATGGATGGATGGATGGATGGATGGATGGTTGGATGGACGACACTGATAACATAATGCAAAAAAGAATTTACGCCTCTAAGATGAACAGTTGTTAAGATATTTGTATGTGAAGAAACAGGAAGTGATGTCAAAGGGGAATGTCTGCATGTGAACAGAGCGTTGCTACAATGACTGTAGAGAAGAGTCTGATGTTTCTTTAGATTAGTTTGAGTCACTATCAGAGCGATGAAGAAGAATTAAATATTGTTTCAATAAACAAAGACCAGACTTTTCTTTCTTAAAGAGTTCCCCTTTGATGTCACTTCCTGTTTCACTTTTGCTGATCCAAGTTCAAAAGAAAATACGTATTATGCCATCCATCTATTATCTTAACCTGCTTTATCCTTTCGGGGTTACGGGGGTCCTACTGTTTAAGGCTATCAATTAACCTAACAGTCATGTTTTTGGTGTGTGGGAGAAAACTCACACATGCACTGAGAGAACATGCAAACTCTACCCAGTAAGGTCCCCGGCTGGTATTCAAGCCGACAACCTTCTTGCAAAGAGGCTCCACCAACAGTATTATGTCAAGTTTCCTAAATAAAAATGTTTTTTTATATATATATTTTTTTTTTGTTATTTGAAGGCTTCGTTGGCTTCACTCAGAAAAATGTCACAGCAGCTGAGTGTTGAAAGTTTCCTCAGAAATCCCAACAACGATGGTGGTGTTGATAAAAAAGGTGATAAAACAGTGTGGCAGCAGAGCGTGAATTCAGCCTCCAGAACATGAAGACAGCGAGAAGTTGTCTGTTCGAGGCAAAAGTCCAAAAGCTCATGATAATAACCCCTACAGCCAGCCCCTTTGAGATAATATGAGACTGGGTTTAGGCCACAGAGGGTGACCTGCTCATATTTAAATGTCATTATTTTTTCTGCTCAGTTTGAAGAGAATTTTACAACAATACCAATGGAAACAGCATTTGCATTTTATTGATTATACGTAGTTATTGGGACCACAAACAGTTTTTTAGTTCCTGTTTTGTTCATCTGATGTGTATTATTTGTTCAGCTTGTTTAGATGGAAACAAATGCAATGAAAGTTTCATTATTATCCTTTTTAAAAAACAAGGTAACAGTAAAAACTAGTTATGATGGGTTTTATTTACCAGTACACAATTTATTTACTAGGGGTGCAACACATGTACCTGTAGCGAACCGTTCAATACAGTGCTTTAGGTTCAATACACACTTGTTTTGAACAATAAAGATTTTTTACATTTATTTTATCAGCTTGTCTTCTGAAGATGCTCTGTGTTGAAGGATCAGTGGATCTGTGTTCGACTACTCCACCTAGGCTGCATTTTCGAGTACAGATCCACTGAGACACTTACTGTTTCAGAAAATTTTTGTTTAAAAACTGTACTCTTGAGGTTAAACCAATATTCATAATTAATTAAAATAAATTACAAGTTAATAAGGACATGAAAATGTCCCTTTTTTGTATCGAAAAAATATCGAACCGTGAGACTAAAGTGTTAAACCAAACCAAATCGTGAATTTTCTGTATCACTGCACCCCTATTATCTAGTACTCCTATCCCCCTGCTGCACTTACACTCTTTTTAATCTTGTTTCGGATCGTCTCCAACACCCCGGCACTGTCGCTCTCACACAGCTTCTCCGTGGTCCTCAGGTCGTCGCAGGCCATCTGCATCTTCTCCTCCTCGAACGTCATCATGGCGTTCTGCAAAGAAACGTCAAAAACATAAATCTTATTTTTTTTATCTGCTCGGTGGAAATAAAACCTTAACTGTAAATGTGGACAGAACTTAAAAATATTTTTTCTTGCATTAAAAAAATGAAAAATAAATGACAATTCAGGCTTCATAAACAAACAAATCAAATGCGAGCTGACACCATTACAAGATTATTTATTGGGTTTGTGACATTTTGGACTGAAGCACCAACAACACAATTAGCTGACAGCCCTGAAAAAAAAAAAAAACAGAATAAAGCAAAACAAATAAAAAAACATTATTTTGATGTTAAACTGACTCATCAGCTGCTACAGCTATAGCCTGAGCAATGGAGTGTTATGTAACTGATTAAAAGAAAAAAAAAACAACAGAAGTATTACATAAATGCAGAAACTCAGTGCCATATGCACAGCTGTATGCAGAACGCTTTCCTGCACACAGAAGCAGAAACATTTGCAGTGGATGCTCTGGTGAAGCCTCCTATAACATCAGAGGAGCAGAGGATGACGTCATGCTGACCGACGTGAGGAAGTGACAGTGTGTGTGTGTGTGTGTGTGTGTGTGTGTGTGTGTGTGTGTTCATGTCATGCATCCTCTCCCTCTCTACACACACACAACAGTACTGCAGTGATGTGTTTCTCCGTGCGACCCGTGCTGCTCCTGAGCGGCAGCTGCATCCATTATGTTAATGGGTGGAAAAGCTAAACAAAGGAGAGGCTGTCAGTGCGTCTGGTGACAGCGATGCAGCTTGTTTGACACATTCCACGGTTTCTGGTCTGATCGTCTAACACAGATTTTGAGTTCTTCTTTTTTTAATCACTGACTGGTGTCGACTCACCAGAAAACTGACGAAACTTGCCCCGAAGCTCATCAACGGGCTCTGTGTCCTGCAGAAATAACACAACGATGAAAACAAAAGGTTTACTATTTGTTTAAATAAAAGGCTGCAAAGTATTAGAAACTAATTCTTGCTATTTATTTAGGTGCAAGTGGCTATAAAAGTTGTAAAATCATTTTTTTTTTTTGTTTAGACTGATTTTTTGGGGTCAGTATGCTCTGAAACTCTGATATTTTATGTCTTCTGTTTCATGACCTGCATTATTTTTACTGCTTAATGTAGGAGAAAATCTAATTTAATGACTTGAAATATTCTTGCAGTTTTAAAGCTGCAATTATAGAATGGATCTCTGATAATGTGAGGACTGATTCAGCACTCACTGCTCATTTCCTGCTTTCAGTCTGAGTTTTTTCAATCTAACCCTTCAGTCTTTGTTGTATACATTCAGCTCCTCTCTTGTGGAACCAACTTCCAGTTTCTGTGAGGCTGACACTCTGTCTACTTTTAAGACTAGACTGAAGACTTTCCTTTTTGATAAATCCTACAGTTAAGTTTAGGTTTCCTTAGTTATTAGTTCTGCTGCTATAAGCTTAGACGGCTGGAGGACAAACTGAGCACATTTCCTCACTCTGCTGTTGTCTTTAGTCTCTCTCCTCTACATGTTTGTTTTAATTTTTTCTATCAATACAATAACATGTTTTCTTTGTCTCTCTTCCAGAGGAAAATACACCTGGACCAGTCCTGTGTTTGTCTGTGTCTCTTTCCTGTCCCTCAAACCCAGCCGGTCGAGGCAGACGGCCGCCTGTCCTGAGCCTGGTTCTGACTGAAGAGTTCTGTAACAGCTTAAATATTCAACTTCACAGTTATTTTCCCCATAAAAATCTTGTCTATTTAACCCTCAGACAACCTGCTTTACTTTCATTTGCTTATGCTACATTTACGTAGGTTTTAGCTACTCATTTAGACACTTTTAGCTAGCTAGCCTTTAGCTTTTCTTTAGCCTTTTGCTACTTGTAATATCTACCATTGTGTTACTTTGAATTTTTTGTTAGTTTATTGCTACTTTTATCTTATATGTAGCATTTTTCATATTTTAGCTTGCATCTTGCTTCTATTCACTTTAGCTAACATTTTGCTTCTTTTAGGTAGTGTTCTGCTTGTTTAAGCTAGCCTTTTGCTACTTTTAGCTTCTCATTAGCATTTTGCACCTTTAAGTTCACATTTTACTTCTTTTCACTTTACCTAACCTTTTGCTTCTTTTAGTTAGTGTTCTGCTTGTGTAGGCTATTTTTTCCTACTTTTAGCTTATCATTAGCATTTTGCACCTTTAAACCTGCATTTTGCTTCTTTTCACTTTAACATTTTGCTTCTTTTAGGTCCTCTACAATGACAACCAAGCTTCTTTAAGCTTGGTTGCTACTTTTAGCTTCTTGTTAGCATTTTGCATCTTTTAGCTTGCATTTTCCTACTTTTCACTTTAATATCTTGCTGTGTTTGGCTCATGTTCTGCTTCTTTAAGCTTGGTTGTTGCTACTTTTAGCTTCTTGTTAGCATCTTGCTTCTTTTAACTAGCATTTACCTTCTTTTCACTTTAACATTTTTCTGAGTTTAGGTCATGTTCTGCTTCTTTAAGCTATGCTTTTGCTACTTTCTTCTCAATAGCATTTTGCACCACTAAGCTCACATTTAGCTCCTTTTCATTTGCTTCTTTTAGCTAGTATTCTGCTTTTTTAGGATAGCCTTTTGCTACTTTTAGCTTCTCGTTAGCATTTGTAGATTTATTCCCTTTGGCTGCTGTTCTGTTTTTTATATATATTAATCCAGTTTTAGCTTTTATTTGTTTGTTTTAGCAACTGTCTAAATTAAATGCTTCTTACAGCATTCTCACTGAATTTTTCACAGAACATGCAATTTCTCTTGTCTTTTTTTCTAAACAAACAGTCATACAGTTCATTCAGACAAACAGTTGTCAAAGATTCAGTATAAAAACCTAAAATAATTTCATATCAGAACCCAGACATATGTAAGTGTGAGGCAGATCCACATCACACTGGACCTGAATGACATTTAAACAAATAAACCAATCATCTCTGTTGCTGTAGGATCAGACATGAATCAGTACATGTTGTTCTGTTTCTGACAGATTATTTAGGTTATTTAATCTCCTTGACTGTCAGAGTTTAGCCTGAAACCTTCACCTGTATCTCTTGAAAAGCTCGTCGCTCTCCTTGAAGCCGTTGTTGAGCAGCATGTTGATGCCCTGCAGAGCCATCTCAGCATCATCTATGTGCTCTGCCTTCTCCTCCACCTGCTGCTGCTGCTGCTGGCACTGCTCCGGACCCGCCATGATTTCCGCCGGAGCGCGCGCCGCTGGGCCGCCGGATCAAAGGGGCGCAGTGGAAGGAAAGCTGTGATCCCGGATCCCGTCTGAAACCAACCCGCATTGGCTTCTTTCCACTGATGTGAAAAAAATATATAAATCTAAACAGGGACGCGCCTCTGCTCGGCTGAAAAACAATAAACCGAGGTGATGCCTCCTCCGCGCCCCTCAGGGCCCCCCTGCAACCAGCGCGCGCTTTGTCCGCCTGCAGATCTGTTTACAGTCTGCCTCTAACCTGCACGAGCTCGCTCACCCCCATTTATCACAGCGGTTTCTCTGCTAATCTGACCCGTTCAGCAGCAGCAGCAGCATCCCAATTACATAACCAGGCGGCCGCGCTCTCTCTGCCAGCCCCAGACTCACGCAGACGAACGTCCTTGGCGTCATTACGCACCGCGCGCGCACAGCCCGGAGGATGGAGGGAGGAGAGCATGCGCTCCTGCATCCTGCCACTCAAGACTCCCTCCGTGCATCCGCTCAGGCTGAGAGGAGGACTTCCTGCTGTCACTGCAGCCTGGGGCAGAGTTCAGTATTAATGAACAGCTCCCATGATGCACCTGGGGCCTCATGTATAAAGGAATGCGCAGCTTTCACACTAAAAGTTGACGTACGGAGAAATTTAGAAAAGTGCG
>JAUBOC010000103.1:24132256-24146909 GCA_032275365.1 Anablepsoides cearensis | reverse complement strand
ATATTCATTAATAATATAATTCACTTTTTAACATCAGTGATGAACATAATACAACAAAAACAATCCAAAAATAATAAAAATAAAAATAAACTCAAATCTACATCTACAACTCAATCTACATTTTGTTCATATTAAAACAACAAAAACGTTTTTATCAATCTGGCAAATATATAAATTGTATTGGCATTTTTGTAAATGTTTTCATATTTGTTCCACAATTTGATTCCCTGGAAGGAAGTGCATTTCTCCTTAAAACTTGTTCTAATTGGTTTGAGAAAAATTTCAATTCCTTTCAAATCATATATACTATCTCTTTCACAAAAAAGCTCTTGTATGTTGAAGGGCAGTACATTCTTATGAGCTTTATACATAAGCAACAAAATCCTATAATCAACCAACTCATCAAACTTCAAAAGCCCCAACTGACTAAACAATTTTATTTGATAAGTCCTGATAAATCTGACTCTTTTTGGTCCATTCGTAATATCAAGTTAAAAACATCTTTACAAAGATTGTTAAATACTAGCCTGGTAAAAACCAGCCCCTTGTTCTTCGCTTTGCTTTGTAGGATTCACCTCAAGGTGAATAGGATTCACCTTGAGGTGAATAACATTGGTTTGTTTGTTTGTTTATTTGTCAGGACCCACAAATAGAGGATCACATAAACCCTGATGTAGTGGTTTAGCTAATTTCCATCTGCAGTGCATAAATATAAATATCAATTTAAATCCTAAATAATTTTTTTTAACTTAAAACTATAGGAAAAATAAATGTGATGATTTGTAGTTCTAGTCTAATCATTAAATTCATAAATATTTTTTTTAAGTTCAGTTGTAGTTTTAAACATTATTTAGAGAGTTTTTCACTCACTTATGCCTCTTTGTCATTGATATTTTTTCTGTACAACACGGATCACAATTTCATTGAAATTGACCATATGCAAATTAGACAGTGTCATGTAGCAATATTTAGAACAGCTAATATCTACTTGATACTTTGTAACAGTGCATGTTGTCAGTGTAGAAGGTTTCTTTGAGGATGTATTTATTTTAAAACATCAGACTTTGTATGGGTTAATTCATTGAAAGAAAATCTGTATCAGGTCAGAACTATTAAAAACCTGTAAATCAGTATCGGCCAAAAATCCAGAATTGGTGCATCTCTACTAACGAACATGGCTTTTAAATGAAACTGGACAGTGATGATAAAACAGCTGTCAAGCAGCACCAGTCTGGTGGATGTCAGATGACTTTAGGCCTGTCACAATAAACAATAAATCATATGCTAAATTAAATTGAGGAAGATAAATTAAAATGAAGACAATTTTAATTTGCCTGCTTTTTTTGTTTTGTTTGTGTCTTTTTTTTACTTCTTAGCGTAGAGAGGAGAGAACTGTGGCGTCAGGTATTTGCCAGGTGCTTCTAACCTCTGTAGCATGAAAGCCAGTGAACAGACATTTAACCGGAGGAGTGTCTTCAGTTGTCTGATGCCTTCAGCTGGTGACACCTTGGGATTGCCGACAGTTGTTCTTTTCTTTTTACACTATGTAAATTTTAATGTAAACTTCTGCTAACAGGGGTCGTTATATCATTATATTAGTTTAAACTGGTCTCGAACAATATCGTTTATCGCAATAATTTCTCAGACGATTTATCGTCCAGTAAAATTTGTTATCGTGACAGGCCTGTGTCTTTTTGTTTTGTTTTTCTCTGTTAAAAATAATCCACAAACTATCACCATTGCTTCTTCCTTGTCAGCCATCTCCAGAGGTCTACACAACACACTGTAAAACCAAACCTGTTATAGCCATGATTTTGATGGTGTGTGTGGTTTCTGTCTTTGAAAAATAAACCAACATTTTTTAAATCTCGTCATGTGAACCAGGTATAAACTATACAACTGGAAGAGTCTGACGCTGCTCACCGATCTGATGGATGGAATAGTAGCTGTCTTTTTTGTCAATGAAGGCGTTGAGAATACTGATGTACTCTTCTCTTTGTTTCTGGTCTTTGGCCCACCTCCAGTCTGAAAACAAAAAGCCAGTTATTACATCTGACTAAAACAAGCTTTGCTTGGTACAGAACAATCATCTGGAGATTATCTATACACACACACACAACTCACAGGAATATAATCTAGCTTCTATTTTATACAAATCATTTATCTTACCTCTACCCAAGTGCCTACACACCAAGGCCTCTCCTAGGATCATCTGGCCACACCGTAACATACATCCCCATCCTGTGTCTGATGTTGGTCCAGTGCCCCCTGTAACACATCAGGGAGTCATTTAGGATTCTCCTTCAGTGCAAAAAGGCAAAAAAAAACTTCCTACTTCAACCTGCAAACACAGATGTTTGGTCAACTCACCGATCGGCGGGAAGTTTTTTCTGTAAGTGAACCACAGCCGCGAAGTGACGTCTGAAAAAATCTCCTCTTTCTCTGCATTAAGAGCAGAAATCAACTTTTAGAATATCGACATTAACAGGTAAAATGTCCTGGTGGTCTTTACTAAACAAGGTTTTATCGAATAGAATAGAATAGAAATACAACTACAACATAAATCTAGAGCTTCAACCTGTGAGTGCATTGTACTCTTTCCCCAAGATCCACACAGGCTCTGAGGTCTCGGGAAAATCTTCAAACTCTCCAAAACGAAGTGTGTCGTACGTCAATGTAGCTGAAAAACAAGAGCATGAGACGTTAAAAGAGAAAAGGCCTGCTGATTATTATTACTATCATTATTCTTAGTAATGGATCAATTATTGAGGATGAGAAGCTATCTGTCAGAGAGATAAGATGGAGCATCCATTAGCTGCTTGAAAAGAACCCCATCACTTCCAGCATGACTTTATAGCAATCTTTAAAAACAAATGTTTATCAGGTTTCTTTCCAATGAAATGGCAGCCCAAGGGCCTAAATATTGTATTAAATTATTAAAAAACATTTCAAAAGCCTTAATGTTCTTTAAGTTGTCAAAGGCAAAAATGAGGATAATATTTTTGTCCATTTCTGTGAGTGTGTTTGCCTGCAGTGTTAACAAATACCCAATGAACCACTGGATGTGCATCTATAACTGATTGGCTTTTGAGTCAACCCAATTTAAGAAGGCCAACACAGCTAATCGACATTATTCAACACTAAAAATGGCAGTAAGATGTACAGATGTTGATCTAAATGAGTCATTCTCAACACAAACTCTGAGCACTAACAGATTTCATAATATCCTATGTGATCTCACAGACATCACCATTTGCAAAGTCTGACCAAAACAGGTATATCATGATGCATTGCAGTAATAAAAAAATTGAGTAGTTCCTCTGGATGAGTTCTTTGTTGAAAACATTTCATGTCTTCTGTAAGAGACTTCTTCAGCTTGAGGAGTTGCAGGTAAACTCAAGTAAGTAATCAAACAGTTTATCTGTGACACCCAAAACTGGTTGTTCACATGCAAAAGAGGACCCTCAACATAACGATCAATCATTAGGTGTTTGATTATCCCTACTGTCTACAGAGGGCTGAGTCATACTTGCAATAACAGCACTGTAAGAGGGGGACAACTGGACATGAAGACCTCCCCTGTGTTAAACAACAGATGTTTTTTCTTCACAAAAATGGCTTCCTTTACTCCTCTCTCAAACCAAAGTGCCTCTATATCAAAGAAGAGAACATCTTTATCTCTGAAAGAGTGACCACTGGCCTGTAGATGAGTGTAAACTGTGGAATTCTGGCCTGATGATGTTTCTCTTCTACGTTGACCCATTCTTTTGAAGAGTAGCCACTTTGTTTTCCTGCTGTATAACTGATCACAGTCCTCCTGACACTTAACAGCATACACAACATTACTCTGTGTCAGGGGAATGGCTCTTTGGGGTGAACCAAACCTCTTTTGCATGTGAACAAGCAGTTTTGATTGTCACCAGTAAACGGGTTGACACTATGTGAAAGCACTGCTTATAATATAAAGTGGAGTTTACCTGTAACTAAAGACTGAAGAAGTCTCTTGGAGAAGATACTAACGTTTTAATGAAGAAGAACCTCTCCAGAGGACCTGACTCTGCCTTGTTAGACAAAACTGTTATAATTCAGGTGGTAAACAATATGCATTACCAGAATGTCTACGGGGCTGTAAAAGGTAGTAAATGAAATGAAGGCCACTATACTTTTTCTCCTAAAAATCTCATCAAATAATTGTGTATAGATTAGTGTTTTTATTGAAGCTAAGTAAATAATAATCCAGTGTATTAATAACACTACACTTACTACAAAAGTTAAGTTTAACAATTACACAAATTTATTGCTTTAATTGTTGTTCATTAGGGCTGGGTAAAAAAAAAAAATCAATTTAATCGATCTGGATCGATTTTCGTTCAAATTTGGAAAAATCGATCGATTTTTCCCCATGGGTTTTCTGTGCGATGAAGCTGCACATTTCCATGTTGTGTCACTCCTGGCTTGCCGTAGGTTTACATCTGGTTGTTAGCTCTCGACAACAAGTTGTCTGGGGCAAAACGAAAGAAACAAAGGAATCTCTAACATTACAGCTGATTCTCAGCTGAACTTAAAGATAACAGAGGCCAGGACAACTTTTGTTTGCAAAGATTTGCGATCGGACTAAGCGAGCATCGAGCGGCTCGAACCAAAACTACAGTATGTAAACATCTGACTGAAACTGTTCTTAGCGTGTATAAATGTGTGAAAGATGACAGTCTAACTAAATCGTTTAGTTTTTTTTTTTACTAATATTATTTTTAAATTTAAGAAACATCTTAATGCAATTCACAGTGATGGAATATTTTCGCTGAAGTTCTTTTTTTCCTTTCTTGTTAATAAGTTTTATTGAACAGAAGGTAACAAACATTACAAAGATACAATTTTCATACTTTCAAAAGAGTGGGCAAAAGTATACACTTATATTAGCCCACCTGTTCTCCTGCAACCTTAAAACTAAGAAGTGATGTGAACAACACTTCTTGGTGATCAAGAAAATTATTCTTAGTTTCTCTTGCAATTCCTTTTTAGTTTAAACCCTTTGAAACTTGAGACAGTTTTATTTCAAGATTAAACTCCAATGTACAAGTTTACCCTTAATGTTTATAATTTTACCAATGCACCAAGTTAGAATTAGTTTCTGCTATTTACAGAATTAGTTCCTTTGAGAATGTCTTCTATATCAAAATAAATGGGTTACTGCAAGATATCCTTAACTAATTTAAAAATCAATCAAACTGAATCGTAAATCGAGTCAATTTGGAAAATCTGAATCGATACCCAGCCCTAGTTGTATTACAATAAGTTTAGAAACTTGACTCATAAACTCCACGATGAGACGAGAGCATTCATACACTGTCGTAAATGCATTATTAAAGCTTTAAACATTTATTGTTTATCACTTATTATGAAAAGTTAATGTGTGTCAACTTTCAGTCTGGCTTGAAGGTCAAAACAATCATATCAGATGTGCAGTATAAAAGTCCAGTTTATGTAATACACCCTTAATCTTGGACCAACTTTAGTTTGTGTTTGTGCAGATACACACTAGCTGGAAACCAATAACACCACGTACACTTCAATAAAAACACACTAACCCTAAATACACTAATTGTCTTATGTTGTAAACATTGTTTGAAGCTGTGATTTATAGCTTCACAGTCAGCTGACTGCTGTGGTATTCGCATAACGTGGAGAAAATGAAACAGGAAGCCAAATGTGCTAACTCTGTATCTGGGAGCTAAACACTGTGTTAGTCGTGAATCGAATGGGATGCTTCAGCCGGAACACGACGACAATAAAGCAGTCAAAGTTGAGCCTTAGGGGCCAACTTCTTGAGCAAACTCGCCACGAACACATGACATGCCCACTGCTGACATTGAGACACAGTAACTGGAGTAACACGGTGACACAGCAGGCTGTCAACGCGGAGCTTTGGGCACATTTAGCGACGTTAGTTAGCTTTACTCATCACTTTAGCTAGCTAACGTCACCGAGGCTACAAAGCAATTTAGGTCTGTTTTCTCCCAGCAGCAAGCTTTGCCTGTACTGTCAAGGCAACGTGGGGGGAATCCTTATTTTTTTATTAGATGACAATGTTGAACGTTTTTATTATTAAACAGCAGTGTCGTAACAGAGAAATAAATGTTAATTCACTACAAAATATTGCTTACCTGCATCCATCCCGACGATCTTCACCCTATCTTGTTTGTTGTTCTCTGAGCTCCAAGTGAATGAGCTGGACCAATGGGAAGAAAGTATCGCCAAAGGGGCGGGACGTTTTGACCGGCACCCAATAATATCTGACATGGAGACATTATTTTGCCCAGAGCCCCATCCTGATTGGCTAATGTCTGAGAAAAATAGATTCATGGTGCGTTTCAGAAAGTTGGATAAAGTTTATATTAAAAAAGGTTGTAGTAGATAAAAAAGAAAGTTTTTGAAAAATACCAGAAATAAAATTATTTTAAAATGAAATTCTGCATTACTTTTTAGTTCAAAATACCAGAAATAAAATTATTTTAAAATGAAATTCTGCATTACTTTTTAGTTCAATGACAAAAAAGAACAGGCATAAGCTCCCACTGAGCATTTTCTTTTTGGTACAGTAAAAAAAAAAATTCTATTTAAAGTATTAATTTAAAAAAAAGTAATACCTTTATGTTTTTTTCCAGTTTTGTTTGATAGATTTGTGGAAACAGCTTTAGCACCACTATGTAGAATTGAACAAAGAAAAAAAAAATAATAATAAAATAAATAAATTAGTGAAAACATTGGATATTTTGAGGGAAATTACTTTTATGTTAAAAAGGTTAAAGAAGTGGACAAAATTATACAGCTATGCTTTATAGATCGGGTCAAAATTATTTTTGTTAGCATGTCTAGTGGAAAACTAACATATCATATATTACATGTGGAAAACAAAGCAGTGGAAAATGTATTATTTATAGACAATATTGTTCCATCTTATTGTCATGTTTATTTGTGTTTGTTTGCAAAAAGTTATCATGAACTGGATGGATTTTAATGACACTTTCAGAAAGTAACATTTAGCTCTACAACTGATCATTTCCTGAAATCAATCTAATTTAAAATAGCTCCACAGCTAATCCCAGCCAAATGTGGCCCTCAAATGCTTCAAATATGTATCAATCAAACTCAGTAGATTTTAGAGACATTGAGATAAAATCTGGATTAATGGTAGCTGACAGTCATCACCAACACATACTCTGAGGGCCAAATATGCAGTTATATATGAAAAGTGGGGTGAGTCTTGATCCCACGACTGTGTGATCTTCTGCAGTGGTTCCCAATCTTTTCAGCCTTTGACCCTCAAAATACCAGCAGCAGGGACCTGAGCCCCCAACTGTTGTTGGATCATAAACATTGTTTTCACGTCAAAAAAATAAGAGCGCAGTAACAATATTCGTTATGATACTTTTGTCCATTTAAGTACACTAACCTTACTCTTTTTTAACAACAAAGGCAAAAAAATGTTAGTTGTTATTTTCTAATATAATTAATTCAGAAAATATTTTCAGGACCCCACCTTGATGACCCTAACTTTGGGAACCACTGTATTATGGCTAAGCAGAATGAGCAAAAGTCTCAGTTTACTATTAGGTGTACATGTTGGTGAAACAGCAAACAATAACAAACAACAATAAAAAATTGTAAAAACTATTAATAATAGGAACAGATATTTATTATCATATTCATCATCATCATATCATAAACAGCATAATTTTTTGTTTCTAATTCTTATTATCTCTTCTAGTCATAAATTGATCTTGATGGATTTGAGAGAAAGATCGCACTTTAAGGCTGGAATTTGGATTATTGAAGTGGCTAGCAGGCTACTATGAGCTAATTAACATGTTTTTCTTCTTGTATTAGTATTGATCACATATTTTTAAACAAACTGACAGGAAAACTTTCTGTTGTGAGTAAAAAAAAATGTGATTTTATGTTAGCTTTGGTCAAAGCTCCCCTGTCACAGACGCTCACAATGAATGGGATAGGTGGGGCTTAGACAGTCTAGTGTTATTAAACTCTATGGGGTGAACAGATCATGTGAGATCTTTGCCTAAAACACTGAAGTGCAAGGCAGCAGGTGTTTAGAGATTTATTTAAAGAAAGCTACTTTCACTCAGATTGCATAATCAATTTCTAAACTGCTAACAGCAAAATGTATTTCCAAAATAATTAATTTCTCAAATAAATGCTATCAAAACTGTATATAGTATGCAACATTATTTCTGGGACAAGTCTTCAAAGCAGAATAACTCATGTTGACGTAAATAAAAGGAAACATTTTCAAACTGTTGAATTGTTTATTAGTGATATAATTTTTTCCAAATGACTGGTAAACATTTACTTGTATTTTGTAGATTGCTTAACGCTACGAGCAATAAAGTGATATTATTCACAGAATAAATTGTACACAAACAGAAACTGTATCAAAGTGCTACAAAAAATAATAATTTACATTTCACCATTAAGACATAACATTCACCCAACAAGGAAGAAGAATCTGATGCTTTAGGAAACTAAACAGAGAATTTAATGTGGAGGAACAGTCATGCGATACAAAGGAAATACAATTCTTTGCTTCATTAGGAGCTAAAGAAAAAAAAGCTCAATCTAGTTAAAATAAATCAAGGTAACTAGATGCAAGCTGATGGAATTGTACTGGCATTTCTTTTCATGAAGTTGGTTGCAGGAAAAAAGAAAAAAAAAAAGATTTTTTTAAAGTTAAAATGACCTTTACTTTCCTTTGGGAACAAAACAACTGTGGTAAGATTTATATTAAGAGAAAAAATAAATTCTCAGTGAAAAAGATTATTTTCATTCAATTCTCCTGTCAGCAAAAAACACACACATAAAAGTTGACACCTTTCCCTATAATCCCCCACCCCCCCCCACACACACACACTGTGCAATCTCTTTGATAGAACAGTATAACAATATAATTAAACCTCAGGAGTGGATAAAGTTACTTTTGTTCAAAGCATCACAAACACTGGGATCATCAGGATGTTCATTATATTACAAGTTGAAACTTTGTGTAAAATGTAAATTAACAACAGAATGCAATGATTTAAATCTCTTAAACCTATATTTCATTCCCATCAGAACACAGTAAACATATCAAATGCTGAAACTAATCAGTCGGTGAACATCCAGGAACTGAGACGTATTTGGAGGGAATGTTTTTCTCCAACATGTAGGATTTTAACTGTTCAATAGTTTTGGACCAGTTCAGAACCTGGACTTTTCTATTAAGAAACTGCTCCTGTATGTAGTTCTGCATGTTCTTGATATAAAAGTACAAGCTTTTATCTGGAGGGGAGCACATGTCCTAAAACCTGAACATACTTTTATATGTTGATGGTTGCTTTTAAGATGTGTAAGCTGCCAATGCCATAGGCACTAATGCACCCCCATATCAACAGAGAGGCAGGTTTTCAAACTGTGTGCTATGCTTGTTCAGTATGATGGTACTTTGGTTTACCTCTTTTTAAAATATGGTGACGGTGTTGTATAAATTTGTCCCGACTCTGTTTCAATTTGTGTGAAAAGTAGAGACTTCAACTACCAGTTTGTAAATTGTATTGATAGGACAAATAAAACCAGAGTTATGATAGTTTCCTACACTTTTTCCTTTCTGAACATGACCGTCCTGTTTGATGCAGCTGCAGGAAACACGGTAATCTCATGGACAAAACGGCCAGAAAACAGCTCAACCCGCTGTCCGTCTCATCCTTCTCTCAAGCCGAAGAACAGAACTCTCTCATCCTCCTTTCTGACCAAGGCTTAAAGTTATTTGACAAGTGCCATAAAAATCTACAGGAAGAAGAAAATAAGACGTGAAATGTGAATGAAGTTCGGTGGCGATGGAGAGACGGCAGGAGCAAGAGAACAGACAGTGCCCCGCCCCTTTCTGTCCTGCTCGGGTAATACCCTAAAGTTAACCATATTATCTAAAGAGGTCAGCATGAGAAAGATCAATACCACCCAACCCTCACTCAGCTGTGTTTCTGGATGGTGTTCACATATGGCTTCCTCTTTGCTTGATAGAGCTTTAACCAGAATTCGTGGATGATTTGTAAAAAGGGTTTCTTCATGATGGAATCAGATTAATGCACCTAGTGCCACCTGAACTGATTCATGAAAACTTTTGAATCTCTCGTTGTCTACGGTTCATAATGTCTTCCCAGTTTCCCAATGTGAAACATTACCGTATTTTGTAATTGCCGTCGACTGGTACCTCTATCAGGAGATTGAGCCTCTAAAATGATCTGTTGTTAATTAGTCTAGTTTAAAATGCTCCTCCAGCTGCAAACCGCTCACGTTTGCAGCCTTTTGCTGTCTTTGTCCCAACTTTTTCTTTTTTTTTTCTTTTTAAGTTGAGTTGCAACAATCAAACCGTGCATTGTAATAATTTCACTGTTTAAACATTTGATATGTTTGACTGTGATTCAGTTATGAGTTTGTGCCCTGCATAAAATGTCCATCTAACCAAGTTTTAAAATCTTATATCCAACCAAAAAGTATTTTTGATCTTGTTTTGAGACTGATTTACTAAACAAGAACTGATTGTGTAAGAATATTAATTTTGTTTTCAGAATGTGTCAGATGATTTGTCTTGTTAGCCTGAAAATTTGACTCAAATTTAATCAAAAATTTCTGCCAATGGAGTAAGAAAATTTTAATTGGTAAGATTGTTGAAATACTTGATTTGACTCCATTTTTTCTTATTTCAAGAATCTTACCAAGTAAAATTTTCTTACTCCATTGATTATTATTCTTACACAATCAGTTTATGTTTAGTAAATCAGTCGCAAAACAAGATCAAAAAGACTTTTTGGCTGGATATAAGGTTTTAAAACTTGGTTAGATGGACAGTTTTAGTAGTGTGTGATTTACTGCATTCTGTTTTAAATGGACGTTGTGCAGAAATTAGCGCGTTGCTGTAAAACAGTTCTGATTAGTTGCCACCAGGGGGGGACTGCAAGTCACCGGAACAGGGACCAATCCTGGCAGTTCAGAAGTTAAAAGGAAAAATGAAATAAAAATAAAAAAAACGAGTCCTTTCATCTCAACAGTGTGGCCTCATATAAGCACAAACAATAAATAGTTTGAAGGTTGTGCAGAGAGTTTAATGTTAGTGAAATGGGTGGGTGTTGGAGGCTCAGTGCAGACGAGTGTAAACAGAGTTCCCACACAGCAGTGGAGGAGGTCGCAGGTCCCAGCGCCACGACTCCAGTCTTTCACTTCTCCCTGAGGAGGTACAAGACCACGGCCTTCAGGTAGAGTCCGAACGTACAGACGGTGGACACCAGCCAGTGGGAGTGGAAGCTGGGATCAGTGTTCACCACGCACTTCGTCAAATCCACCTGTGAGGGGAAAAAAAAACAAAAAAAACACAATGAGCTCAAATTCTGAAATGCGACACAAAACAGTGACCTGTTGGGAGGCGACGCTGAAAGGTGCAGACGGAGGACAAAGACAGGAGACACGTGAAACCTGGTTCAGGGAGCACAGTCATGCTCACGTGGAGGATTTTCTGATGAGTCATCAGTTTAATGTGACCCTCTCATCTCCTTACATACAGTTTATTAAAGAACACCTTAAAGTTTTATTCCTGTCATAAATCAATCAGGGTCAATATAAATCAGCCTTCACAAAAACAAACTGTAATGACAAAGTGAAATCAAATTCCTAAGAATACAGATTAAAACAGATTTATATTGACCATTATTGATTTACAACAGCAGTAAAAGCATAAAACATCATTTTCGTAGGTTTTACTGATTCTGACCATCAGGTTTGGTGAACTGAAAGTAGTGTTTATAACTGAAACTTGTTTAATTCCTTTGCATAATCCTCTGAGACATAAATAAACTGAACTGAATGAACATTTTGACTGTCCTGAGGGGAATGGGTTCTTTTAAAAGAATAAAAAACAAACAGGAATAAAGAATCCACTGAATGGATTTATGTGTATAAAAATGGTTTTAAATCACATATTTATGTTTTTATAGTTATTAGATATTTGCCCAAATTAAAAAGGAACATTCTGTTATTTTACACGGCTATCATTACACAATACATGGTTATTTACATACTGTAGAATTCTATGGCTTTTGCAAAGGGGATGTAATATGTCATAAATAAATTGGGTTTGGAGACGGCACCAAACCTGCTTGGATCAGTGGTGAGCTAATTATGGCTCGTCAGAATGGCACTCATTTCCAACGCTAAAACAAACTCCAATCTTTAACATTTCACAGCTATATTTGCAAATGTTTGATTTAATCATTGATATTGTTGCCAATTTCATACAAAACAAAATTTCCTGCCACACATGACCTCAGGCTGCACTGGAACCGCATCATTTGCTGGTGTTAGTGTTTGCAAGGAAGCACAGTGATCTCCTGTGTGTTAATAACCAGAATGAATGTTTTAATTCAATTCAAATCCAAAAATACTTTATTGATCCCAGAGGGAAAGTAGGTTAAGATAGTTGATTTAATCTAAGAGCGATCCACTTTAATTTTTGCTACGTTTGGACCAGCTGTTAGCTCATCGGTCGGCTCAGTCTCCAAATTCAGGATGTTCAAAAAGCTACAACAGGTAAGATATTCATTATTTATATACCCAACTTCAAACTAGCCAAAATATTACTTTAAAACCTGATGGTGGGCAATCTGAGCAGGAGGGCTAGTCAACTAAACTGTTCAGGGTTAAAATATATGAAATATTATAGTAGTATAAAATGTAACTTAAAATAATAAAAAAGCAAGGTTTTCATGATTTTAAATATATTTTTCCCTTAAATGAAGATATTGGCAGGCAAACTGAGCCATAGATCATTTATAGAACAGGATTGCCATTCTGAAATATTTGTAATTCAAAAAACATAAAAAAAAAAATTAATGAGCTTATCTTTGGGCCGGATTGAAGTTGTCTGCAGGCCAGAAGTGGCCCGTGGGCCTACAGTTGAGCTGCCCAGTTTTAGAGCTTTTGTTTTCACTTTAATAATCCAAATACTGTATATAAACTAGTTTTTTAAGTTTGTATTTAGAACCTACAGAATTCTGTCTACATTTCTCTCTCTCGTTTGGTTCAGAGCAGAGGGGCAGAAAAGACCCTCATTAGTACCTCTGAGGTCAGCTATACAACGCTGGGAAACTCATTTCTGTCACACTTCATTTCCCAAACACAGCAACAAAACCTGTTGACTGTCCAAACAACCAGACACACGTCCACGTCACGTGTCCTGTTGAAAGCATAAAGATATCTTTGCAGCACCAGGAGAGACACAATGCAACTTGTGTGAAATCAGAGAATCCAAGTACACAACAAAATGTATTAAGCAGCTAAAAAAGCTTTGTGATGCAGAAAGTGGTACTAAAGTTTAAAATCAGTTTCAGCGTTTTCATGCAGAAAGCTTCATGTTCTTCACTACCTGCAGCTTTTCTCTGCAGCTCCCTTTATTCCTCCAGTCCTGAATCTTCTCGACAGCCACAGACGGTGGCTTTAACTTTGATTCACATCAAACATTTTCAAACATTTACAACAAGCGCAGAATCAGTTTATTTTCTTACCCAGCCTCCTTTCCTCTTTAACCAGGAGGCCAGACTCTTGCGGACGAACTCCCCCAGGCACTCCACGATGCTGTGGGTATATGACGGGTGACCGTAGCGTACGCAGTCCACCGCCAGAGCCCCCGCCACGGCGTACAGGGACACCACCTTCCCCCACGTCACACCTGAGGAGAGACAGATGTTTGAAATACAGCAGAGCACCAGAGATGATCAGAGGTTTCATTTGACAAAAGATGGGTTTAGTTAAAAACAAGTTAGTCATTAACCCTTTAGTGCCTCCAGCCTAGTTTAGACTTTGAAAGTAAAATAAGACATTTGATTGGTTAATGCTAATTCATGGGAGGGGAACTCAAATACTAACTAATAAAAATGTAAAACAGCAGCCACGAGTTTCATTTTCCCACTTTTTTCAGCAGACACAGCCTCAAATGTCCTCTACAGAAACCAGCCTTTTCCACTCATTTTCACTAAAGTAATCCCATTGAAAAACTATGAACTGTCAGTGATTAAAAAAGTTTTAAATTATTTTTATAAAATTTTATCAAATATGTAGGAAACGTAAAGAAAAAGAAGAAAAAAAACAACATGTTGAGACAACATTGTATCATAATGGAATATTGTGTATACAAAGTTAGAACACAAACATGGTAAAAATGATCATAGTTTACATTATTTTTTATTATATAATGTGGATAAAGGCAGGAAAAATGTTCTACCTTTAAACAACCCTGAATAAAATGGTTTAATGTGCTAAATTACAGAGATATTTTGTTTATATTTGTGTTTTTTGATGCAAGATTGTGGCACAGTGCGTGGTGAACGACTTAACCTGTTTTTTCAAGTGTTTGATTCAAGAAATTGATGTTTACAATAACTATTAGTATCTGGAATCTTAACTATCTTTCGATCTGATTCAATTCAAATTTTTAGGGCCATGATCTGATTTAAAATACACTCACCGGCCACTTCATCAGGTACACCATGCTAGTAACGGGTTGGACCCCCTTTTGCCTTCAGAACTGCCTCAATTCTTCGTGGCATGGATTCAA
>JAUBOC010000103.1:24104215-24115119 GCA_032275365.1 Anablepsoides cearensis | reverse complement strand
CAATTTTCTTAAGTATAAAGATGTTTTCTTTGACTTTTTGTATTTGAAGGATAGGCATGTCACAGGCACTTTAAGACTTCAATTTAACTTTTCTTCTTTTACATCCAGTGTTTTATAAACACGCAGATAAAATTGTCTCACTTCAGTTTACATTAAAAGACTTTTCTGTTAAGTGATTTTTCTCTCCACAGCTCACCTGGCAGCCACAACAATAGTCCTCTGAGCAGAGTAAATGGTGAAACAGTGCGGCACCGACCATTCATTTTCACTTTCCTCAACCTAGAAAGGAAGAAAATAACAAAATATTACATACATAAACATATTTACAGGTGTTTAATGATTGATTGACATTGGAAAACAGAAGATGACTGATTAATCCTCAGAAGGTCTTTTAACTTTATAATCATTAGTGTTCCTTAGGGCAGAGATTCTAAACCCATGGGCTGCGACCCACATTTGGGTCCTTATCACCACCCTAAAGGTCTCAAAAGAAAAATCTGTTTTTCAGCTGTGGCCATGAGGGTCACAAAATACTTTCTCACCATTAGTAGCAGTAGTGTCGTTCAAACTTTTTGACTGAGATGGGGGGTCTCTGCAGTCACTAAGTAGGAGTTTCATGTGTGGGAGGAGTTTGCTAAAGACGTGATTGGTTGGATTGATGGTGGGGTTTGAAGAAGCTGGGAGCAGCTTGGTCATAACAGCCGGGAAGCACCCATATTTTTTAAAATACGAATAATAATTTTAGTCATAACTCGAGACAGGACGGTGTTAGTCGCACAAAAATTGAACATTGTACATATTAAGGGATGTGTAACAAGTTGGCTTGGTCAAAACATCCCTAATCAGCCTGTAAAAAGATTATTGAAAAGTTTATATGACTTAATATTAGTCATCATTTCAGACAGGACAGTGCTTGACGCATGAAATTTGAATCAATAAATTATGTTCACGCTAAATTTTATTTGAGAAATTGTTCTGTTTTAAACTGTGCATAGACAATAAATCATAGTTTACTATTCACAATATTTTACTATTACCATTACTTCCTCTTAAGTTGCCTCAAAAGACAAGTCAATCTGACAAATCACAGTTAGGACAACAAGAAATCCCTCTATATGTACTGCAGGGACCCCTACTTGCATTGGCCTGCTGCTAGCAAATGTTAGAGAAATGGAAACATTTTTTAAATAGAAAGCTGAAGTCAAAAAATGAAGAAAACCTGTCAAAAAAAGACCAAAATTGTTCCTAAATATAATGCAGACTTTATCAAATGTGTTCAGCCATGACACTAACTATTCAACAAAGCACTGAAGCCTTTTAAACTAAAACAGCATCTAGAATCTCTCACAAATATGAAGCAGCTTCTGGTAAAAAGAAAAAAAATAACTCTTTTTCTTTATTATTGTGTGTATTAATGGGGGTAATTTAATTGTGTAAAAGTTCCAAGAAACCTGATTAATTTACTCTTTAGTTGCTGAGGCTACATATTTATATATATATTTTATTATCTTTTAGAGACATCTCAGCTTGAAATAAAAAATAATGCATTTAAATTATTTAAAACTCTTTAAAGGTCTTTAGTTTCAAAAATGTCCAAATTTCATATTTTGTTTTTTAAATGACAGCATTTATTTTATGGCAATCTTTAAAAAAACAACTCATTCCTCCTTACAAATGTAAAATGCAAAGAATTACAGAGAGCTAATATAATAAAAGGTCAAATAAAAGGACATCATTGAAAGGAATTAATTATTTTATATGATAAATATGGGATGAAAAGTTCCATAATGGTTTATTTATAATTTTCTATGTGACTGATTTTTCCCTAAGGAACATGAGAGGGTGATAAAGTTCCTGTGAATTTACTGGCGCTTTAAAAATCATTTCTGACTATATAAATAAAAACATAGAAGAGGTTTTACAATTTGTCAGAAATCGTTCTGTTTATTGACTAGACCAAAATAAATAAATTAATAAGGTTATTTCCCCTCATAAGACCTTCTGAGTGTTAAACATGGGGAGTAGAAGAAGGAAGTGACAGAGAGAGCATCTACTGAAGCATCTACACTGTAAACAGTGAGAGGAGTCATGTTCAAGTGTCCGTCAGCTTCCTGTTATCAGTCTTTAAGAAAGAAAAACACCCATCTGATAGAAAATGTACCCCTGTTTATATTTCAATGGCTGCTGTCATTTAGCTAACCTCAAAACAAATACAATGGTGCTTTTTTTCCTTTCACTGCAGACAAGAAAACTGTATAAATCTAAAATAAAATAAGATTGTTGTTGTTTTAACTCAATACCAGAAATGATGAAAGTCACCACAGAAGAAGAATGTTTTTTAAGTGGCTGGATGGCTGCTAAAAAACAGAAAGGAGCTTTTATATGGAGAACAACTTATGAAGACACAAATGTGCACAAAGTTCAGCCCAGAAGGTCCTAAACGATGCACTAACAAAATATACACCTCAAATTTCCTTTGACCATTAAAATAATAAAAACAAATAAATAGTTGTTTTATTTTGCAATTGTAATTTTTCTAATTTAGTTTTAAAAACAAAACAAAACAAAAACAAACAAAAAAACCCAGATTGTGTTTTCTTGTTTTATTTTGAAACAGAAAAATTAACAAACAAACCATACAAAGATTTATAATACTACTTTTACTAATTTATAATTATTATTATTGTATTATTCATTTATTGCAATAATTATGGTGAAAATAGTCCAATAATAGCCTGGTAAAAAACCAGCACCGTGTTCTTCGCTTTGATTCGTACAGAGGGTCTGGTTTCTCGGTTATTGAGAAACGATTTCTTGCTGGAAACTTGGTCTCTGTTGAAGTTTAAAACAATTGTACTCTATAGCTAACATTTGGCCGTTGCGTATGTAGTGCACCAGTTGGACCGTGAAGGAAGCTAAGCTAAAAAGCTAACTGGAAACAGCGTTTGCTGTAAAAAAAAAAAAACATCCCCTACTGGGAAGAGAGAAGTACTGAACCGAACGAGACGGCTTTATATGAGTGCAGACCAGTAATATATTTGCCAAATTTCAGCAAACTATGACTCATTTTGAAGCTTTGGATCTTGGAACTGGACCAACCTGCTGCAGTCTGAACCTGTCCTCAAAAACTAAACATGTTAGAAATAAAAAAAAATGTGATGAAGGCCTCATAAGATAAACAGAGAACAAAACCACAAACACACTTAGTGTCCTCGATGCCACAAAGTCTTGAGTTTGTGAGATTTTTCAAAATAAAGTGGTAAAAACTGGATTGTCCCATGTTTAGTGAGAGGACAAAACTTTACCTCGAGTTCCTTCTGTCTGCAGTGAAATAAAATTCAACTAAATCAAACAATAATTTTTTTTCCAAATTTTAAATTTTCATAATAACCAGCTTTTTCTGGCTAGAACATTTTATTTATAAAACATAAACAAAGCTGGTATAGGACTTTAAAGTCTTATTTGTGTGTCTGGAGCTGCACACACTCATGGGAGGAGGGAGGAGGGGGGTGGTTTGATCATCTAAGCCTGCAGGGCTCAGACTTACCGGAGCGTCCAACACTATGAGCTGCAGCCGGGAGTGAAGCAGAAACATGCAACGTTAGGAGACCCCCGCGCCCCCTTTTCTCAACACTTCAACTGAAGCTAGCTCCTCTGGCACCTGTACACTAAACTTCACTTTAAAAAATAAAATAAAAAGAGTTTAAACTCACGATCATGCCGTGAAGCGGCAGCTGCCCGTGTACTTTGAACTGATTGGTCGCTGTGACTCCTTTGCTCGTGTAGAGGAGCATGTCTGAGAACTGGAAGAAAAAAAACAAAGATCAAGTTAAATTCAGATCAATCAGGCAGTTTTATTGTGACGCAGCCGTTTTTTTGTACAAACCAGGAAAAACATCCTCTGCTGCAGCCCCTTCTTGGTCAGCTTGTACAGGCAGCCCTCTCGGATGAACTCCTACAGATCAGAGAGTCAGACGGTGTTATCCCGTCCCACTGCTCCCTCTACCCTCCGCTCCGCGTCGGCGCACTCACTCACCCGGCCCGGCGCCGTCAGGTTCTCGATCCCGATCAGGTCTCTCTGCAGCTCCGTCAGCTTCTGGAAGTTCTCCAGGCGAATGAGGCTGCTCTGAAGCTGCGTGGCCATCTCTGCCACCTCCTTCAGAGCCTCTGGGAGATTTCAAACCAGAAACAAAACGTTACATCACCTCTCATCTCCAGGTCACAGTGAGAAAGGAGCTCACCTTCCTGGTTTTACATTACAAGCACAGTTTAAACCATCTGTCAGGATTATAATTTGAAGTAAGACCACAAACTACCACTGATTAAAGCTCTCAGACCAAGGCAGTAAATTTAGTAGAAGGGCTGTAGTTACATATAATTAGTACTTATACAAAGATATTTCAAACTTTACCAAATACATGGGAACTCTAAACTCCAAAAATGTTCAGTTTGAGATTTTCAATTCAGATAAAAAGACTTTTAAACAAATATGAATGCATTTTTCTTTGATGTTTACTTGGGTTTATATTTAAAAAAAATCAAGATGTTAAAGAAAACTAAAACTTCTACTTGTCCTACTTTTGTTTCTTTTTTACATCTACAGTAAATAAAATGTCTTTACAGATTAATAACTTTCACTAAAAGCCAAACTAACCACAGTTTGAGTTTCAGCATCAGGACAGAGCATGAAAACAGATTCCACCCGGTTTTTTTATTCAACAAAACCAAAGGAAAAAATTGACTCCACAGGAATTAAAGGAGGAAGCAGCAGCTGAACAAATGTATTGATTAACTGATCATTATCAATATGATCACCTGTATAAAAACCGGCGTCAGTTTGTTGCTCTGGAGCAAACAGGTGTGTGACAACAACGCCCAGGTGGCAAGAAATCAGCATTTAACGAGATTTAAAGTTAGTTTTAAAGATTAGGTTGAGCAATGCTCTAAAAAAGAAGAATAAAGCTGAGAGCTTCAGTCAGCAGGTCAATGATCCCCAAAACACACAGCAGCAGCACGTCTGCAACAGAACAGCTGAAACAGTATTATTTATGCTCATGCTGGTGAGCCATCTTTGAAACAAAAATCTTAAATAAAAGTTCAGCATCTCCATCCATCTCTCTCCTCCTCAGACGACCCTGACCCACAGACCCCTCCCCTCCAGAGACATTTCAGTGGAGCACGACAGCAAAAAGCTCGGTTATAGTCAGGCTTTGGGTGCGCGCCCTCGCCAGTGTGGATGTTATAAAAAGTCTATATTTCTTACACGCATGCGGGGGTGTGGGGATGTGTGAGTGGCTGAGGAGACGATCAGCTGCAGATAACAGAGCGGGCAGGAGGGGGAGAAGAGCGGTGAACTTATTTCTAACTTTATCTGACGTTTTTTTGACATTGATCAGCTGACTGATTTAAATACACCTTACTTTGCATTGACTGTTTATGATTGAGTGTGGGCGTGTAGAGGGCAGAACCTGAGGCTGGACCTTGTGCGCAAACTCTGAGGTGCAGCTGTGATCCATAAAGGAAAGGTGTGCAGAAACATGCGTACGCACGGTTTTATAAATCTGAAGGTTTTTTTTGAGCTATTTTCGCATTTTGGCCAAAAGTTCACTTTTAGTATAGTTTCTACGTAATCCTTTATAAATGAAACCCCTGATCATTTTTATTATAGTTAAAAACTTGTTTGATTGAAAGCAAGAATTATGCTCAGGAATAGGGCTGGGTATTATTAACAACGTCACGATTCAATTCAGTTACGATTCTTTGGGTCACGATTCGATTCAATTTTGATCCGATTCGATTCAGTTTTGCTTTAAATGTTTTAATATCAATTTCATAATGAAAAAAGTACATAAATAATACATTAGAGTAGATAATTTTTTTATATTTATTTTCTTGCCCATGAACAAAACTGGCATATATTAACATAACTGAAAAATAAACTATCTGAAAAATATTAATAAAACAAAGAGTGCAAACATAAAAAAGGACAATACTGCAATAAATATTGAAATAAAGTGCATGTAAACTTAGATGATTCTCCTTTCTTCTTGTAAAATGTAATAAAGAAAATGATTAATTAAAATAATTGCCAAGTGACAAATATTAATTGTCAAATGTTTTTCTGATGATTAATTGCACATGATACGATTTTACCAAACCCTATCTCACAAGTATAAAATATAGGAGTTTATCTTAAATTCAGTTGATCTATAAAAAATATCCATTATGTTCTGATCCATAAAATCCTAGAAACTTTTCTTTTATCCCTGTTAAAACTGGAAACTATACGTCTTGATCAGTTTAAACTAAATTAAACAGGTTACTGTGAGATGCTGTGCTTTGATAATGCTGAATAAAAATGCGGAGGCGTGTCCGCACTCACCCTTGCAGTCCCTGTAATCCCGGTGAGCGGGGGAGTAATGCTTGCAGAGTCTCTCCAGGATGAGCTTGTAGTGCATCAGACGCTGGATGGGTTTAAGCAGGAACGTGTTGAGGGGCAGGTAGCACACCTTCTGCAGCTCAAACTCTTTGTAGACCGTCTCCAGCTTCTTCAGCCTCTTGGAGGCCTTCTCCAGCTCGGTTAGGACCTCGTCGTGTTTCTGCAGGTAGCTGGTAAATTCCTGCAGACAAAAAACAAAGTAAAGATGACGTGTTTGTTGACCGACAGGCGAACAGCAGCAATTTAAAAGCTCCAGCCGCAGCTTTACCTTAAGAGCACACATGTTTTTCAGCATTACATCACCGATCCTCTGGTAATCTCCTTTGACGTGAGCGTTTGAGCGTCCCTCCCTGTCAAAACAAACGTTTGCAGACTTTGTCTCAGCAGGAGTTTGAAAATGTTAGATGACAGAAAGACCAAGTCAGAGAAAGACCCTACCAGAGAGCCAGCCTCTGGTCCAGCTCCTTCAGGAAGCCTCGGTGGAACTCGTAAATGGGGTCGATGTTGGAGAAGAGGAGGGTCATCAGGCCCTCAGGCATGGCGTTTTCTTTGATCACAGCACTACGGAACCACTGAAAGATGACAAAACACTCATTTACTATGAGAACTGTCCAACATCATGCGGGGAAAAAGTGTTAGACGTGCATTTCTTTTTCCTTTCTCAAAGATGGAGACATGGGGTTAGTAGGACCTAATAAATATAATAACAAGACTCTGTCATGGTACAGGAAGTGGTTTTTACAAAAATGTCCTCATATAAGGACACTGGGTCTCAAAATATCATGCAGAACATGCATGCCGTTGACCAGAGCAAGATCAGTGAAGCACATCATCATCATCATCATCATCAACTTTAATTTAGAACCAGTTTGAAGGAACGATGTACTTCAATCTTAGGAATAAGATTATGAAATAGTCTGGAAGATGGCGTTAAAACACCAAATTAATGGGTGTATTTAAGAGAATGGTAAAGCTTAGCCTGTTGGAGAAATATGGTATAATGTGTATTTATACAAGTTGTTGTTCTAGGAGTTTAACCTTTATTTAGTTATTTTCTTTTTTTGTTTGTTTTTGCTGTCTATTTTGTTTAAGTTAATTTCTTCGAGAAAAGAGGCAGGAATTATAAGATTCTTTTCTTCTCCTTCCTTTCGTTTATGATTTGTATTTTTATTGTATGTAGAATTTCTGTTGTTGTTTTTTTTAATACAAAATGAATGAATAAAATAAACTAAACTTTCAGATTGCTCCTCAGTTTGAAAAACATAAAGGAAGGAAATCGCACAGTGACAAAAAACATGATTTTGAGCAGAAAAGCCTTACACTTTATACATTTTCCCTGCAAGCTAGCAAAGGATTTTTTTCTTTCCATCTGGTAAATCTTAATAATCATATATTGTTTGAGGTTTCCTCTTTATAATGACATAAAAAATAGCTCATTAAAATAAACAAAAAATAAGATTCAGACCAAATATCAATTAGTTATCCTGATTAGGAATAATAACAATAATATTATTATTATTAATAATATTAATAATAATAATAATAATAATAATAATAATAATAATAATAATAGTAGACAGGTTTTATTATAAAAGTTTTAACTAAAGACTTAAAAAGGAAAACAAATCACATCTCGGAACTCATGATATCAGGATGATCAAAATGTGTCAAAATGTAGCTTAAAAAGCAGAAATCTGAAAATATGCAGAGGTCATTGTGATCTAATGTGACCTAATCCTCAGTTTGATGTGACGGGTCACGTTTAGTTTAAAACTCTGATTAGTTTATGTTAAAGTTGAAAAATAAGAACTCAAACGTGAACAAAAACAGAAGTCCTAAACTCAACAGGTTATTATAAATAATTTAACTTCTCTGTTAGGTTGAGGCTGAGCTGTTTTGTAGCTGACTGAACACAAGTTTAACACTAAAGCTGTGGAGGTCATAATTTGTTTTTAACCTTTAGTAGTTTCTCTTTACTCCACTGAAGATTTAACTCTTTAAAAACTGCTTTAATAATCTATTTCCATTCCAGACTTTGCCCTTTGGTTTGAACTCACCACAGTGATGACCTCCAGGTCTTTCAGGTACGTTCGCTCTGTGGTCAAAATCTCTTTGGCAATAAAGTAGGCCTTGTCGGTGGGATATCGCTGAGGTGGGAAACAAACATTTATTAAAAAAACAAACGAAAAAAAGCATCAAGAGAAAAACTAATGAATCCAACTCTACAAAACAAAAGCTTTCTAAGCTACAGGAAAAGAAAAAAATAAAATTCTTGTGTGTGCTCTATGACTTGTTGGTGAGGCAGGGGGGGGGTGGTTGGAAGGGTGGCATGCAGGCAGTGTACCTTCCTCCTGCCCTCCTCCTCCTCCTCTAGCCTGGCAGTGCTGCCCACCTCGCTCAGGATGGGGCTGTGCAGGGGAGACGGGGCCTGGCTGGGCAGGCTGAGGGTGGACATCTGGAAGGAGGGCGACAGGCAGAGGGAATCCTTGGCGGTGAGGGGAGAGAGCTGAGGATTGTCCACCACTGAATCTAGCAGAGAGAGAAAAAATGTTGGAATTAAACACTAGAAAACAAGGACCTAACCTGATGTCTTTTCCTCACAAGTATCTTATTGCTGTGAGACTGAAAGAGAAGCTGCAAAACAAACACCACTTTTTTTTATTACAAGGTATTGTTTCCCTTAAAAAAAAAAAAAAAAGGATAAATGATTAAATGTAACAAAACAAGCCGAGGAACTGGTTCTGCTGCTTCCGTTACAACTAATCAGACGAAAAGAAAAGTAAACACCAGGCGGTTGTTTTTACTGAGTCATGGATCACTACAGCTGCTCTTCCACTTCTGTAAGGGAAGGAAAAAAAAAAATAAAAAAAACTTGCTTCTCGACCCGGAAATAATTGCGAACACAGAAACCCATCAGGAATGTGGCTCATCTGGAGGGTAAAGATGTTGTTTATAGTTGATCTGAAGCGGCCCGCGGGGAATGAGACCAAAAAAAAGAAAAAAGAAAAAAAAGGAGGGGGGGGAGAGAACATCAGGCTCCTCTGCAGGAGGGGACAGGGGGTTTGCTGTGGAATGACTTGGCTCAAGTCCCGTCCAAACACACACACACACACTACTGGAATTAGGCCGAGGAATCTTATGTAACCCCCCCCCCCCAGTATGCAAGTCTGCTGCACCAAATCTAAGCTTTGGTTTGAATTAGCTTGTTAAAAGAAACAGCAGTGTTTTCTATTATGCTTTGCACAAGTTACCTCTCAACAACACCACGTCCAAAGAAACAGCTGAGTTTTTATTTATAGCACATTCATTCAGTCTCTCTCCTCTGAAACAGGACTTCCTCAAGATCTTTCAGGGACTTTCTCCCCCCACCCTCGCCAAAATCATACAAATAAAACTAATCAGTACTGATTTACATCTGGACCTCAAAAAGAAGTTTAAGTCTGACATTCATGGTACCCAGAAGTGATTCCTTTATTCTTGAGAAAAGAACATACAAACATTAGGTACAAGCTGTTTATAATTAGTATTTTTATACACATGTTCAGAATTAAGTGAGGAATACTTGGTGTCTAAGTGCAGTTAGATAGAAACTATTAAAATATTAGGTTTGGAAATGTGAGAAAACAAAAAAATAATAAAATAAAAGTAGTAAAAAGCTCTACCAGTTTACAGATCAGAGCTGAAACAATGGTTCAAACCCACTGCAGAGACACGGAGAACCCACTTCTGGTGTGTTTCTGCGGTTCTGTTTTTCTTAAAAATGACAATGAGAATACATGAGCATCCCGCCAAGACGGCCCAACACTCTCGTGTTTTTATTTTCTGTTTTTTTAGATATTTGGTGGGAAAATCAAAAAAGCACACTGCATGAAGCGGTGGAAAGTTTGAAACATGCTTCAAAAAAACAAACAAAAATAAATCCGATTTCAGGTCAAGACTTCAAATCCACAACCAGACGGTCCAGAGAAGATGAGTGAAATGTTCATGAACTGAATTAATGGAATACGTTCATCTACGTAGAATTGTTTAAAAACGTGCTTAAAAAAAAAAAAAAGGTTATATATCTGAGACCACAGAGGCTGCAACACACAGCGATCCTATGATCAGACTTCAAATCCAGCAAATACAAAGAAAGATAGAAAAAACTACAGCTAATGTGCAAAAAAACTGGTTTCCTTTCAATAAACTTAATTTGTTGGTTTTCTACTTTAAAACTAGAACCTCTAAGCTAAAGGCAGAACCTGCAAGAACATTTAGTTTTTCTTTAAATGATTAAAGCACCATTAGCTTTGCAGCATTTTAAGTTAGTAATATGTAAGCTGTACTGTATTATTTATATGTTATAACAAATGCCATAAATATAAAGCGATACATTCATTTAGTATTTTGAGTACATAATGGCTCATTACTACACTGTTTACATTCTTTATTTATTTAAACATGAAGCGATTGTTAGTTGGTGTCA
>JAUBOC010000103.1:24040140-24055547 GCA_032275365.1 Anablepsoides cearensis | reverse complement strand
GAGTCCCTCCTGGATGACTGAGCTTCTGACCCTATCTCTAAGGGAGAGCCCAGACACCCTGCAGAGGAAACTCATTTCAGCAGTTTGTATCTGCAATTTTGTTCCTTTGGTCACTACCCAAAGCTTGTGACCATTGATGAGTATGGGAACGTAGACCGACCAGGTAAATCACCACAATTGATCGGTACAGCGACTGCATCACTGCAGACGCAGCACCAATCCACTTATCTGCATGCTTCCCTCATTTGTGAAAGGCAGGACCTCTTCCCTGACCCGGAGGCACCATGCTACCCTTTTCCTCAAGACCTTGGTCTCAGATTACGAGGCACTGATTCTCATCCCGGCTACTTCACACTCGGCTGCTCCAGTTTCAAAGTTGGTGAAAAAGCTAATTTGCTAAACAGAAAATTAGTTCAGCTGTTAGCTGATTAGTGGAACTGAGCTCACCACTGTTGATTTGGCTTGACCCCAAAGCTTAAACAGGTAGATGTACATCCACTAAGAGTCTCAGCAGAATCGGTCTATGAGATATTTAGCCACCTTTTGACCCTCAAAATAACAATAGCCAAGAACTGTGTCCCAAACTTTTGGGTGATAAACATTGTTATCCAGTCAAATAAACAGGGGCATAGTCACAATATACATTAGGCTAATTGCATCCATTTTAGGTACACCAACTACTCTGTCAAGCAAAAACAATCATTAGTAATCACTTGATGTTTCAGGACCCACAACTTTGGGAACCACTGCTGGTCAGGGGAAGAGTGGAGGAAAAAGAAACAGATTTATTTGAGGGTCGACCCCCATGACCCTACCCCCACCACCGGCCCTACCTTGGTTGGGCCCTTGCACACAAATCCCAAAAATCAGACAATTAAAAATGCCATGTGACCTAAAAACCTTTATCTCCCTTTTGTCAGATAAAAAAAAGTTTAAAATATCCTGTAGCCAACAAATCATTTTGTCCTGATTACAGTCTGTGTCACGCCGTCTTCCAGAAGGATCTCGAAGGCAGTCTTTTAACCGTATAATTTTCTTTCTTTAGACTCTTTTGAATGCACTTATTTTATACAGTGGCTTTAGATTGCAGTCCTGAAACCAGCTCTTTTTTCAGTTTCAGTTTCTTAACCTCATCATGTCGACTGCATTCGTTTACAACATCTTTTCTCGGTTCTCCAGATGCTGCTTTGCCTGTTTCACATGACTGTGAAAAAGATGCACAGAAACATATCTAAAGACTCTTGTTGAAACCCTGTCCTAGCATTAATTCTGTTTTGTTAAAACTTTGCACTGCCTAGATCTTCCACCTCTGTAGTGATGTGAGCGTCACACACAGCTTTTTTTACCCAGCAGAGATGCCATCAGATCATTTACTGTGCTTTTCACATTAAGACATTTTTATAAATCGCAAACTGGAAGCATTACGTATCATTTTATAACCTTCTCTGAAGAAATCAGGGAGCATATCTTTTGCTAAGCAATACAAGGTCTGAGAGTTTCTGATACTCTTTAATCATCTCATATCTGACAGCTTATCGTCATATTACATCAAAAATGTTGAGGTTGTACCACTGAGAAACTTTACCACAATGAATATTATTGGTTCCTAAAAATAAAAACAACATTTCATGTTAGTTTTATTACTTTAATACTACTACTACTTTAATAGGTTTATTACTATTATTATTATTATTATTATTATTATTATTATTATTATTATTAGTAGTAGTAGTAGTAGTAGTAGTAGTAGTAGTAGTAGTGGATACTTCTACTTTCACAAACGTATTTTAAACCCTTGTATATAAACTTCTACTTAAGTAATGAATGTGAATACTTTTGACACATCTACTTATATTTTATGTTGAATCTAATTCAAAGATAAATTGAGTACCATGAGTTTAGTCTATCTTCACTACATCTTATATAGTTGGACCAATGGTTGAAAAGACTTAGTGGAAATATAGTGTTTCTACATAAGACAGGAGATTACAACCTGTTAGCCAGGACAACTGCTGGTGGGCCAAATCAAATGGCTTGGCAGGCCAATTTTGGCCCACGGGACCCACTTTCGGCATCTCTGTCCTAAACCATGAATAATAATAATAATAACAACAATAATGTGGAATTTGTCTGGTTCAAATTTTAGGTTTTCGTATAGATAGTCACAAATATGATCTCAAAGACCTTGTGAGACTTTTCATTCTCTCTTATTGCTTTCATCAGACTAAGCAAATGCCAAGAGAAATAGGGCCAATTTAATTATGTGAAAGTCTTAAAAAGAAAGAATAATCACATTACCAGAAAACAAGTTAAAGAAGTTTGCTGCCTTTCATACTAGTGTTTTAAACTAAGGTTGTTTAATGTTAACAAAAACAACAAAGTTATGGTCACTTTGATCAAATGTTGTACATCATGTCTTGTGCCTCTTTGCAAGATCTGGTAATATTCTCTCATTGTATTATTGTCAATTATTCTCAGCTGCTAATACATCAAACTTTAGCTCAATATCTTTAAATTTTACTGACTTTTAAACATTTTTGTGTTGGCTATGACTAATTAGTTTGGACAGCCATCTTGGTTTGATTTGAAGATCAGCAAGAAGGTTGCAGGTTTGCCTTCTAAATGGCAGTTTACATATTCTTCCTGTGCACGTGAATTGTTTTCTCAGGGTACTCTGGTTTCCTCTGACACACCATAAACATGTTTGTTAGGTAAAACTAAACTGTCCTCACGTGTGGGCGAAAGCCAGAATAGTTTTGTCTCATTTGTCTGTGTGTTCATGTGATGGACTTGTGACCTGTCAAATGTGAAACCAGTTAGCACTAAGTGTTAGAGTCATTTTTCTGAGCAGTAAGGTTACATTCAACAACTTTCTGAGAGTTTCATTAAAATCTGTCTAGAACTTCACAAGATATTTTGCTAACACACAGACAGAGTTGTAAAGTAACCAAGTACAAACACTTTGTTACTGTACTTAATTAGACATTTTGGCTATTTGTACTTTACTTGAGTATATATTTTTTTTCAGTCAACTTTTTACTTCTACTTCTTATTTTTACACAATTATCTGTACTCCTTACATTTAAAAAAAGTAGAAGTAAGTAAGTAAGAAGTAAAAAAGTCATTACTCCTATTTCATTCTGGCTCGTTATTGTAAAAAAAAAAAAAGATCCCAATAAACAAAAATAAAACATCATGCCTCCTATTTAACACAAATAATATTTTGACATCTTTGACTTGCCAAAAATTTTAAGACAATTTTATTTTCACTTTTATAATTTTATCTTCAGCTGCTTGTAGTTTTAACTATCTTGGGTGTTCATTGAAATGGTTTTTACCAGTTTATAGCCAAGATTCTGATGTTTCTGTAGATACCAAACAGGACTATGTTAAAGTAGAAAACTGGGGGTTTGGGCTTAAGAGATGAATGAACCAATTGGCCGAACTTTGGTCACTAGCGGGCAGGATGTGGCCCGCTGGCCGCCAGTTGAATAGTCCTGCTTTAAAACTTGTATTTTGATATAAAAAAAATCCTTCTCCGCATGGTTTTCACCACATCCTCACTTTAAAAGTTGGGAATGTCAAAGAAAATACAACAATAACCATAATCTTGTAATAAATTAAAGAGGATTTGATCAAAGTTAAAAACTTCCACAGGGTTTGTCACTCTTTGGACAGATTTGTAACCGGATTCTGGGCTGTGACGTTTGAGGACATGATTGGTGGCTGGTTCCGCTATATATTCGTCAGGCTTCACTCCCACCTTCTCGCCAGTGGAATTTCATCTCAGCTTCTGCACCTTCAGGGCAGACGAGAACATAAAAATAAGTAAGTACTTTCTTGTTTTTGTATTCTCGCTCCCCCACAGATTGAACCTCTTCCTGTTTTACACGACTTTGCCTGAACGCGGTGTAAGTCACACAGGTACTCGTTTTTCAGGCTTATTCGTGAACCGTGAATGTTACATTATGTTCTGGCCTGACTCCGTGTCATTTTTAACCCGTCTCAGCTGTGTGCCTACGTGGACTTGGCGAGCAGTGATGGAAGCTAGCGTTAGCTCGCTAGCCGCGGTGCTCCTCAACTTTTATTAAGCGTGCTGGTCTTGAATAAACCCCACATAAACGGTAGGATCACAATCTAAGCGTGTGGGCGGAATAATCCTCAAGTTCCTACTTTATACAAACTGAACACGAGTGCTATAAACAAGCGAATGTGGATTTTTAGGTTCTTGGAGCTATTTTTTAAGTGACACGAGCTAACTTAAATTAGCCAAAGAGCTACGTGTCACAGCCGCCTCACAGACTACTGTTAAAGTTTTTAGCAAGTTTGCTAACAAGCTAAAGAAGGTTTTGAGCTTTTAATCCACCCCACCGTGTATTTATTTTTGGACATCACACACACGTTTTAAAAACACACATCTTAGACATGATCTCACTGTCAGAAAGCGACGTTATGTTTGTCTGAGTGTATTTTAGTTTTAAAGCTAAGCTAGCGGCAGCTAGCATTATTTCGGGAATGTGTAGTTAGCAGCTGTCAGCTAGTATCTTATTAGTTGGCTACTTAAGTCTGTAAAAAGGGATTTGGAGTTGTAATGAGGGGGGATCTCACCAGGTTGACAGGTTGCAGGAAGAAAAATATCTTGTTAATGAAGCAACTTGTTAGCAGGTCTTTTGCACGTTGTCAATTGTGGAAAAATAATTAAATGCTCTTTTTATTAATTTTGTTTTCAGGCCAAAAACATTTTAATCGTTTTGTTAGTTTTAACACGTATGACAAAGCTGCAGTCGTGTCGATATGATTTAGGCCAAACTTTTTGACACAAGTCAGCTATAATTCAGTGTTTCTTTTCCACCATGCCATACTGCAGGAGGTCAAAGGTTTCATTGCTATATAATTTGTACTTGTTTCAACGTGTTACAGTTTACGAAGGCAGAAAATGACACATTACTATATTTGTATACCTTTATTATTTAACATGCATTAAAGTGTATAATCTTTATTCAACAAATCTTAATAAAATTAAAGCTTGCTTATCATGTATAAATCTTGACCCACTGAGCAAATTAAGATTAGTGGCTGGCTAATCTATGACAAATGAAGAAAAAAAAAAAAACAATTCCTGCTCCTATTTGATTTGACTGTCATTTTCACAAGGAACCTGTTTTAACCATAGCAGTGTCAACAATTTCTAAGCTTTTTTTAAAATTTATTTTTAGTTGCACAATGTCCCTATTCAGAAGTTGAGATGTATATTTTGAATTGTACTGTACTTTTGGCATCAGTAGTGTCTGGACATTCACAACCTGGATTTATTTTTTCAGCTGGTTTGTCTTGCCTTTCTGTTTGGGAGTATTTTTACTGTTTGATGCCACAAAACCATAACTCAAAATGTGTGATTCAGAGAATTACAACTTTTATTTTTCTTACTTATTCAATGAAAGTTTTATTTTTACTAAAGTTTCCATCTTTCCCCAGGCAAAAGCTGGCAGGCTGACGGGAACTTGCACTTTTACAGGACGGATTATCTGGTAACTGACCATTTAGCTGGTAAGTCTTTACAATTACTATGAAATCATTTATTTATTTCACATAATTTAAAACAAATGTTTATTACAATATATCCTAAAAAGGTCTTTTAATTCTTTCATTAAAACAAAACATAATTTGTATTTATTCAAAACCCAAGATTGATCAAACCATGAATAAAAAGGAGCAAAGAACAAAATAATAGTATCACAATCTTTAAAAATAAATTGCAACATCAATAATATGGCACTCTGACTCCAGCCTGATGAAATTGCAATATTTGCAAATTTAAAAACAAACATAACTCAATCGTTTATATCACTGACTGTCCCATTTCATAATATTTAATTACTTAAAATATAAATTATTCTGGAAGCTTTAGTATTAGTATGAAGATTATTCCATAAACTGTATTCCTCGAACTGAATTACAGCGTTCCTACAAACTAGTTAGAAATGAGTTGCTGCCTGATAAGCGGCAGCTAATGTTTCCTTCTTATAAGAAAGTGACTAGAGCAGAAGAACGCTACTTATTAGAAACTGGCGTCTTTAATTTCAGGTAACAATAGGTGACTGGCACAGGTACAAGCCGTGTTCTTTCTGTTTGTGTAACAGGGAGGTGGAGCCCCATGTCATCTCCAACTACCCAAACCACTTTTGTTCTCAAGCTCTAGGTCACCGGTTGTATAAAACTCTAATTAAATTATATTAAAAAAAAAAAAGCATGACCCTCTAATTATCGGTTCCGTTGCTTAAATGTTCAGTCTTTGATGGTACGAAAGTCTTACTGAGCACAGCGGCCGTATGTTTATAAAACCTGACAAGGAAGAGGCCGCTGAGGGTTTTCTGTAAAATTAAAAGCTCTGGTGTGTCGAGGACAGGAAGGACGGACGTTACGAGGACATCAGATGGAAATTCAGAATGATTTCTGACACTTCATAGAAGAAAGATCCAGGTTTTAAATCTAGTTCAGCTTATTCATTTTACCTAGAATTCCTCCACTAGGACACAATCGGAGAGTCCCCTTTTTTAGTTGTATCAAGTTTCATCAAACATTGTGAAGTAGAAACAAATGAGACAAAGCTCCCTTTCAATTACCACGCTTTATTTACTTAGAACTGAAATGGCACTTGAGTTTATAGAGTTCAACATAACTTAGTTAGTTTTTTCTGAGCGCTCACTGGAATAAATCCTCTTAACTCCCACTTTGATACAGTTCTTACACCACTGGACAGCGATAGGTGAAGACACCTCAGTGTAGCTTCAACTCTGCTCACACAAGTGTTTGGGTTTTTTTCCTTTCTGGTACAAAGGTTTATTCTATTTACTCAGCACTAGTTCTCAGCTTTCGTCAACACTGTTGCCATCGTTAATGTGACGAAGGTGATCATTAAACGATAAACGGGTTTTCCTTGTCGAAAATAGATAAGATAATAAAATAAGTTCATTATGAGGCACTTGTAAGCCTGTTCATGTGACTCAGAATTCCTCGTATCTTTTCGAGAGCCTGTCGAGGCCTTGACAAATCCTTACAGATACATTGATGGGCTTTACTGATGCAGCAAGTATACTTATCTGAAACGAGAGAACAAGGGCAAATAAAGAACTAGATTTAAACATTTACTAACAGATATGATTATAGCTGACAAGTAAATAAGTGGAGTTAAAGCTGGTTAAAAGAGGACATTTATGTTGACCATTATTGAGTTGACAGAAATTTATGTAGGAGTGAAAATCTTACAGAATGTGAGTGGACATCACCACTACCTACCTCCCCTATCCAAGCCGTTTTTAGTCTGTGTCTCTTCCTCTGGCTTCATAAAATAAAGGCTGTCACACAGTTGCTTACAAAGTTTAGTGAGGTGGTGGGGAAAAAAACCCAAACAACTTTCACACAGAAAAATCTGTTAAATCTCGGCAAACTCGAAGATCAGCTTGGTGGCCTGAGGCTCAGGCGCCGCCAGCTGAAAGATTTCAGAAAACCAAACAGGCCGTCCAAAAGATGGTCCAACCTAGCTTAAAGCCTGAAAAATCAAAGGAGGGTGATACTTTTTATAAATGGGCACTGTAAACTGGCCGGGATGAACTCCTCCACATTTCTGCCTTTTTTTTAAACTCAACATTAAAAATAAATTTTAACTAATAACTCTCACCTGTATGGTGCTCTGGAGATGTGTCTGCATCGTTTGCAGACACAACACTACTTTCTAAAAAGCAATAACTTGTGTGTATTCTTTTTCTAATGCTTCTGTGAATCCTGATCTGTGGTATTTGTGAATATAACACAAGCTTTTCTTCTCAGTGGCACACTCGGACTCTGTGTTTAGTTTGGGATTTCAACCATGAGCTCAGTCGCTGTACTTACGCAGGAGAGTTTCAAGGAGCACCGCAGTGGGCTCCTGCAGGAGAAGAATGGTACGTGTGTGATGTTAAAGGTCATGCTGGATTTATTGGGAAGGAATAATATTCAATATTTAATTATCGTGAATGTTTGCTTTTTTTTTTTTTTTTTTTTTTTTTTTCCCTCTAGCTGGAGGACCTGGGGCTGGAGAGGACGAGGAGGAACTTCCTACCTACAAGGATGCCTTCCCACCTCTGCCAGAGAAAGCGGCTACACCTGAAGGAACCCAGGAACCTGTCAACGCTTGGACAAAGATTCGTCCCCTCAAGTCTTCTGTTATCACCCAGGTATGTGGTGTTTTTTAATTACAAATGGCATAGAGGGTGGGAAAAAGTAACTGAAACGTTGAGGCTGCAGTGATTCCAGAGGTTAGTGGAGGACTAAGAACTAAGACCCCTCAGGCTGGGAGAGTTCCTCTAGACTTGAGGAACAACCCGAGAAATCTGTTCAGAACAGATTATATTAGAAAATGGCATGTTATGCTATAGTCAAGTTTATACAGTCTCTATGGTGGTATGTTGTCAAATTAACACTACTGTTTGGGTGAATCTCTTACCACCAGACACCTTTTGACTTGCATTTTCTACAAGATAAAATAAATGTCTGATTCCAGTTTTCTTGCCGATCTTTAAGAAGTCTGACCTGCCGATACAGATTTTTTTTTTTTCAGATATTATAAAATCACAAAACAACTTCAATGTTCAAATGTTATTTTACTGAATTGTGTTGAACAATACCCTTGAAACAATACAAACTTGTTTTAACTGGATATTAGGTAGTGCTCGCAGCAGAGCAAAAGAGGATAGAGGCTGGTTTTCAGACTTTTGTTGCGGTAGAAAAGCCAATCTTTTTCTGCAGATTTTATCTAAAGATCGGCCGATCTCCCAAAATTAAGGAAATGGGCGCAGATTTATCAGTGCACCCCTAATATATACTATTAATGATGATGCTACCAAAATTACTCAAACTATGTATGCCCTTTATTTTTAAATCTGCTTTTATTGTTGGCTGTTTTGCCAAAATGTACAGTAATGCTAAATCCAGACACGTCTGGTTGGTGCTGATGTTGCCACAGGAACTCACAACCTCACATGACCAAGATGCTCTCCAGCTGTTCTACATACCTCCATGCTGTTTAGAAGTGAATTTATGTACTTTTTTGCTCTGAAGACAATTAGGTCATGTTTTCTACATTGTGATCACCATTCAAGCCAAATGTTACATGATGCTACACATTTAACAAAACTCAGGACTGTTGCATTCAAGTTTATGGAAACTTTAAACAACATTTTAATATCTTATAGAATATGCTACTTTTTATGGAGCTTTATTTCTTGCGGTGACAATGTTTTAAAATAAAGTACTGCTTTTTAAATCACTGCTGACCTAATTCCCACTCTCCCTCTGGTGTGTCTAAGGTTTTCCACGTACCCCTGGAGGAGCGCAAGTACAAGGACATCACTCAGTTTGGGGAAGGAGACCAAGCGAAGGTCTGTGTGGACATCATGCAGAAGACCGGCGCCCACCTGGAACTCTCCTTGGCAAAAGATCAGGGTCTCTCCATCATGGTTTCCGGAAAACTGGAAGCTGTGATGAAGGCCCGGAAGGAAATCGTGTCCCGACTGCAGACTCAAGTAAGATTTTTTTCGTAGCTTAGAAACCACCGACACGTTCATGTGCTGCAACGATGACATTTCAATCCCAACAGGCTTCAGCTACTGTCGCCATCCCTAAGGAGCACCATCGTTTTGTCATTGGCAAAAATGGGGAGAAACTTCAGGAGCTGGAGCTCAAAACCGCCACCAAAATCCAGATCCCACGACCTGACGACATCAGCAACCAGATTAAGATCTCTGGTACGAAGGAGGGCCTGGAAAAGGCCAAGCATGAGATCCTGTTGATCTCTGCTGAGCAGGTAATTTGGCTTAAAATGTCGCTTTATATATGAGCTACTCTTCAAACACAGTTGCATTTTGTTTATTTATCCTGGTCTGTTCCACTCCTCTTTTAGGACAAGCGTGCTGTGGAGAGGGTGAACATCGATAAGGTGTACCACCCCTTTATTACTGGCGCCTACAACAAGCTGGTAGGAGAGATGATGCAGGAAACCGGCGCTCGCATTAATGTCCCCCCTCCAAGCGTAAATAAGACTGAGATCGTCATCACTGGGGAAAAGGAGCAGGTGGCCCTTGCTGTGGCTATGATCAAGAAGATCCATGAAGAGAAGGTGTGCAACAAATGTTACAATTTGTTACTTGTGCTTTAAAACGTGTCTAATGGCAATCTGTTCCGTGTTGTAGAAGAAGAGTACCACCACAATCGCAGTAGAAGTAAAGAAATCCCAGCACAAGTATGTGATCGGCCCCAAGGGAAACACCCTGCAGGAGATCCTGGATAGAACTGGTGTTTCGGTTGAGATCCCACCTTCTGACAACAGCTCAGAAACTGTCATCCTTCGCGGGGAGCCGGACCGTCTGGGTCAGGCCCTCACTGAAGTTTACGCCAAGGTAAATTCACGCCTCGTCTCTCTGAACTTATACAGTGGCAAGAGGAGAGGGAGTGGTAATGTTAAACTCGTTTTGTGTTTTCAGGCAAACAGTTACACTGTTTCCTCGGTCTCGGCTCCTTCTTGGCTTCATCGTTTCATTATCGGCAAAAAGGGGCAGAATTTGGCAAAGATCACCCAACAAATGCCCAAGGTCTGATCAGCTGAAAACTTTAACTTTATTGTTGCTTTTGAACTGTAGGTAAACTTTATGTTCCTTTTTTGTCTATAGGTGCACATTGAGTTTACTGAAGGAGAAGATAGGATCACTTTGGAGGGTCCAACCAAAGATGTACAAATGGCTCAGGGTCAGATTGAAGTCATTGTTACAGATTTGGTAAGCATAACTGTTCCAATAATCTATTCATTATCTTCTGCTTGTTCCTGAGTTTGGTCTCAGCCACCTCTTCCAGCTCCTCTTCAGTCTGTCCTGGGTCTTCTAGGAGGCATCTTTACTAGATGAACTGCCTAAACTGGCTCTTCTGGGTGTGGAGGAGCAGTGGCTCTACACTGAGTCTCTCAAAGATAACTGGACTTCTCTCTATTTGTAAGGAAATGTCCAGCTACCCAGCAGAGAGAATTCATTTCAACCGCCTGAATCTGGGATCTCATTCTTTCAGTCACTACCCAGAGTTTGTGACCACAAGTGAGGGTAGGAACGTAGATAGACCGGAAAATCGAGAGCTTCGCCTTTTGGCACGGCTCTCTCTTCACCATGACAGACTGGTAGAGAATCTGCAACACTGCAGAAGTTTCACTTTTATTGTTTATTAATCCTTTACTTTGCCAGGTGAGATCATCTACCAATTCCTCTGTCTCATGAACAAAACTCAAAGATACTTTTAACTCCTCCACTTGAGGCTGAACCTGACCCCCTAACCTGGAGAGAGCAATCTACACCCCTTTTTTTTTTTTTTTGGGCTGAGGACCATGGACTCAGATTTGGAGGTGCTGATTAGGGTTGGGAATTGTTTGAATTTGAACAATTCCGGTTCCTCATTTGAATTCCACGATCCCCGATTATTCCCAATTTCGATTCTTTTTAGAGGCAGGGTCAAAAGAGTTTACCTGGTTTAAATGAGGTACACATATATACAGCCAAAGAGTATTTTTCATCTTGTTTTGAGATGGTGCACTAAGCAAGAGAAGAATGTGTTTGGTTATTAATCTTGTTAGCCTGGAAATATTTTCCTCATTTCAAATTTTACCAAGCACAGTTGTCTTACTGCACTGATGGATTCTTTCACTTAATTTAACAATTTGAGTCTGAACACCAACTCAAATTGATGTTCGGCGGCTCATCAGGTTTTTTTCTGTTGTTGGGCGGTTTCTTCTTCCAGTTGGCGGTCTGGGTATTGAAACTAGGCATCGAAATCGTTAAGTACGAACGATTCCAGGAGAATTGAAACATTAGTCCCGGTTCCAATCAATTCTCTATGCCCAACCCTAGTGCTGATCCTTATCCCAGCTGCTTCTGTCTGCTGTGAACTGTTCCAGTTAGAGCTGAAGATCACGTCACGATGACACAAACAGAACCACATCATCTGCATATAGAGAGAATTCTGGATCCCTTCTGCCCCCTGGCTTTACTGATCGATTCTGTTCATAACTCCTATGGACAGAATTTCTGACCGTAAGAAGCCCTGGCAGAGTCCAACTCCCACTCTGTAGTAGGGATGTCCCGATCCAGATTTTTTGGCTCCCGATACAATCCGGTTTTTATTTATTTATTTATTTTTTATTTATTTATTTTTTAAATGATTAGTCTTTTGGATACACTTTTTTTTTTAATTTCTTTATTTATTTCCAAGTTACAAGGTTGGTAAGCCCTGCTGTTTCCACCACAAGAAACTTCCAGTTTGCAGATTTTGCAAGATGCAGTTTCAGCATCATTGTTTTCCATTGAAAAGTGTTCCCACACTGTGGACATGGTTGCATACGTGTGTGTGTGTGTGTGTGTGTGTGTGTGTGTGTGTGTGTGTGTGTGTGTGTGTGTGTGTCTTGACTTCTTAACAGTAAAGCATGATGATGCTGAAAACTGGATTGGCCCGATACATGACTAAATCCGATACTACCCGATTTTCAAAAAATGGCCGTATCGGCTACCGATGTCCGACTTGCAGCCAACAATGCAGAGCACCCCCCACCCCCACTGTGTACCTAGAGGATCACGCTCTAGTAATGCCTTCTTTAGATCCACAAAACTCATCTAGACCGGATTATTCCAATAATGTAGATCCTAAAATATGACACATGCCTTCATTTGAAGAGCTTGTGCTAGGGCTGGGCCCTAGCACTGATCAAAATCAGATTTTGATTACGATTTGGGTTTTCAACGAAACATAATGATCGAAGTTTGCGGTTTACGCTTAAGCTGTTTTTGTTTTGTGAATTTTGTGCCACTGCCAGCACTATGCTGCAGGCTCCTCCCACAGACAAAATTTCACTTTGTCTAATTTTTTTCAAAACTTTTTGAAATTCTAAGGGAAACATTGTTGAACAGCCATTGTTTATGTTCAATATATTTACTTTATCAAAGTGAATTAATAATTTTGTCAAACGAAATGAATATTTGCAATAATCAAGCAGCCTAGCTTGTGCTATTAAAAAGTAAATCATGTCAATTATTTTTAACAGGTAAGCCGAATGGACTACACAGAAATCACTGTGGATCCTAAATTTCATCGTCACCTGATTGGGAAAGCAGGAGTTAACAGTAAGTGTTTTTCATCAGATCTTGTTTGTGTAGATATTTCAGCAGTGTAGTAAACTCTTCTCTTCTAATAAACCTTTTTTTTTTTTTTTTTTTAGTCAACCGCATCAAAGAGCTGCACAAGGTGACCGTCCGTATCCCCCCTGATAACGAGAAGAGCAACCTCATTCGTATAGAGGGGGACCCCCAAGGTGTGCAGGAAGCCAAGAGGGAGCTGCTAGAGCTCGCGTCACGCATGGTTGGTTCAGAGTTCAGTCCACAGACTTGTTGTTTTTCCCACAATGCCGTGCGTCACTCTAATATTGTGTCTTGACAGGAGAACGAGCGTACAAAGGACTTGATAATCGAACAGCGTTTTCACAGAGCCATCATCGGCCAAAAAGGGGAGAAGATAAAAGAAGTGCGGGATAAATTTCCAGAGGTCAGTCAGGGAAACGATGGGTTAGCATGATTGTTTAATCTGTAGCGAACTTGACCATTTTTTAAAAAATTTATTTTAAATGACTTGTTCAGGTCATCATCAACTTCCCCGACCCAGCACAGAAAAGTGACATCGTTCAACTTAGAGGCCCGAGGACAGAGGTTGAGAAATGCTCCAAGTTTATGCAGAAGATAGTTGCGGAAATGGTAAAACTTTTTTTTGTTTCTCTTAATGTTTCCTGTCCAGTAGCAAAGCATTGACCTCTGTCTCCTTTTTGATCAGGTTGAGAACAGCCACTCTGTCTCCGTTCCAATCTTCAAGCAGTTTCACAGAAACATCATTGGAAAAGGAGGCTCCAACATCAAGAAGGTACTTCATGTCCCTTTTTTGCTCTTCTGATCTTTAAATTAAATAAGCTTTTGTTGACCGTAGGTTTTATTTTCTAGATTCGAGAGGAGACCAACACAAAGATCGACCTGCCTGCTGAGAACAGCAACTCTGAGATGATCATCATCACAGGGAAGAAGGCAAACTGTGAGGCTGCGCGCAACCGCATCTTGGATATTCAGAAGCAGCTGGTAGGTTCCAAAGAATTAATCAGTCTTAATATTGTGCTCAGGCTAACCTAATCCAGTGTTTTCTATACTTGTGTTCAGGCTAACATCACAGAATTGGACGTGTCCATCCCCTCTAAGTTGCATAACTCCCTGATCGGGTCAAAGGGCCGTTTGGTGCGCTCTGTCATGGAGGAGTGTGGTGGCGTGCACATCCACTTTCCCACTGAGGGCTCAGGGATTGATAAGGTCACCATCAGAGGCCCCGTGGAGGATGTGGAGAAAGCAAAGCAGCAACTGCTTGCCTTGGCAGAAGAGAAGGTTTGTGCAAATGACTCTTAAAGAGCTGAACTTCTGCTGACCCTGCTAAACTGGCAACCATGTGATGTGTTGGGTGTGTGTAAGAGGGGGGTGCGAGACCAAAGAGCTGCTTATGTGCTTCATTTGTCTCCAAAGTCCCCATCTGAGGAATTCCTGTGCAAAGTTGGGAGACCAGTTTCTTTAATTGGATTTTAGTAGAATGGGTCTCTAAACTTTTTAATGCAGTGCCCCCCCCCCCCCAAAAAAAAAAACTTTTAGAATGTTTGTTTTATTCACTATCCAATAATTATTACATTTGTTTAGCATAAGAATTTTATCTATGCAAAATCTATTTAATTTAGCTTTATATCTTATGTCATTTTCTCAACAAAAACATACCCAGAGTGTTTTCTTTGGCTCATTCATTCATGTTTGAGAACTTTAATCTCATGTGGTAGCCATGTGGAGCTGCCTAAACACTTGTTCAAAGAGGCAGAGATTTCCTTTTAATTTTGAGATTGGTCATACTTCAAAAGGATCAGCATCTCATCTACCTAAGGTCTGAAAATCAGCTACTTCCCCTTTTTTTGCTCTGCTGTGAGCACTACCTAATGTCCAGTTAAAATTAGTTTAGTTTTTCATTAAAATAAAACTGAAACATTGAAGGTTTATTGTGACTTTTTTTTTTATAACCCCTGACAATGTCAGCTATTTAAAAATCTGATCTGCCAGTTTAGATCTTTTTTTTTTTTTTTTTTTTTTTTGTTTTAAATTAAAAAATTTTTAAATAAAAAAAAAAAAAAAAAAAAAAATGGGCATCACATATAATTTGAGATTAGGTTTTGAAGTTTTTTAATTATTAAGTCTAGTAACATTGAATAATAGTATGACAGCATTGACAGTGATTAAATGTATTGTAACACACATTGTAGCATTGTAAATATAACT
>JAUBOC010000103.1:23974935-23985309 GCA_032275365.1 Anablepsoides cearensis | reverse complement strand
CGCAAATGTTTATTTACTCTGAACTCACGTCTTTCTGGAGGTCACGTGAGATTTTTTTTTCCTGCTATCTGAAATCTTGCGATATTTCAGGAAGTCTCGCGTGATTTGATATGTTCATGAATGAAATATCTCTCAGTGTGTAGTGTGTTGTCCCTTGCGGTGTGGCTGTACAACACACACTGTAGGACCAAACCTGGTATATCCACGATTTTTGATCCTCATGTGTGGGCTCTCTGTGTTTGAAAATCTTGTAGTGTGGCACAGCCTTTAGCTGCAAGCATGTTCATAAGAAAAGTCAACTAAGGCAAAGTTTACTGGTGTAAAAACCTGAAGGCAAAACCCTGCCTGTGAGCAATCTTAAGGCACAAGAAAAACACGTCTCATATTTTATCTGAGGATTTGTCCAAGTAGTACAGGTCTGCAAAACAAAGCTTGGAGATCAGCTAAAGAACTTGTTATTTCCCAAAGGTTTGGCAGAATGAGGGGGTAGGTCCTCAGAAACCCAGTCTTCTCTCTATTTGGTGTGTTTACAGATGATATTAACAAATACCATTTTGTATTGACACTTGATATTTTGATGTAATTTCCTTATGAATACTTTCTAAAAACCTGCCAAATCTATTAAAAGGCAGCCCAAATTTTAACAACCAACCCAAAAAGTTTTTTTTTCCAGCCTAATGTGACCAAAAGATGCCCGATTTGGTGGAAACCTTCCCAATTTGGCAACACTGGCAGGAAATAGAGAAGTACAAGGCCAGCTAGTGTTGTTGGAGGGGTCAAGCAGGGGTGAACTGGCCATCGGGAACACCGGGACCCAGCCGTTGACGTGGAGTGGAACCAAAGGCTTGGTCAGGTCAATTTTTAAAAATAAACACTTATGGGAGGGAGGGAGAGGGTAGAGACAGAAAAAAAGTGCTTGCCCCTGTTGTTTATTCTTTAGTGAGCAGTTAAGACAAAATTAATGGTGAAAAGTGAAAACATTAGCATAGCCTATCCAGCAGAACTTGCTCAATGAGGTCAGTAGAAAATTCCTTGACACTTAAATGTAGTCACTTCCCTCTCAGTCAGTAGATAATGTAAATAACACACACAGATTTGTATGAAAAGAGAAATTCAGTCAAATACTTTCATAACATTATTGTTAAGAAATACCGTAAAATGAAATTTTGGTCTGGTCGCACTACTACCCAGTTCAAGATGGTTGCCACAGCCAACTGACTTTAGAAAATGCTGAAATGGCTATATTTGAATCAGCTTTAGAAATATTGAACTAAAATTAGATGTGATAGTAGCTGAAAGTCATTCACAACAGATACACTGATCATGTCATGTCCCATTATTGCATGAGGTAAAACATCATGTTATCTTCAAGGTTTGACCAAAACAACTACAACACATTCTTCAACATAAAATTATCTTAGTTATAACTTGTGCATGAAAAATGGCTTTTACTTCTACTTGCTTCTGGTATTTACACAGTCACTTTATATTCTATGATGCTGGAGAGTGCTGTTCCCCATGCAGGTCCAATCTTTTGCATGTTTCAATTAACATAGTGAAATTTTAAAAGCGGCAATTATTTACTTGTATTTATGTAAAATAAATCTGAATCAAAATGATAAAACTTTTGCCATTACTTAATGTTTCCAAATAAGCAAGCTCTATTCTTAGCGAAAACCCATGTAGAAAGAAGGGTAAAAAAACATTCGACCCAAACTGTTCAAAGATTGGAGAGAAGTAAAAAGCTCAACCTTGGCTGAGGCCTTGATTAATTTGAATGTTTGAATTCCAGTTTGTTTGTTTTTTCGTTCAAGTTACTTGATCCCAAGTAAAAAAAAAAAAAGGTTTTATGAAAGGCAAAGTTTACTGGTGTAAAAACCTGAAGGCAAAACCCTGCCTGTGAGCAATCTTAAGGCACAAGAAAAACACGTCTCATATTTTATCTGAGGATTTGTCCAAGTAGTACAGGTCTGCAAAACAAAGCTTGGAAATTAGCTAAAGAACTTGTGATTTCCCAAAGGAAACATTTGAAAGAATCTAATTTCACATGTTAACCGTAATGTTATTTTTTATTCTATTAAAAGATTTTGTTTGTGACATGTGAAAACCCCATTAGTAAGTAAATATTTATTAAACAAGGTGGAACTCGACGCCAAATCGTCTATTGGTATACCTCCTCCTGCCCTAGACATGTCTGCCTTTGAAAAAAATGGCTGTTTTATATTATCAATAATCATAAATGACCTTGACCTTTGACCCTTTGATGTCCAAATCTAATCAGACTGGGTACTATCCTAATGGAGTTACTATGTTTATTTGTAAATAAATATACAGGGGTTGGACAATGAAAATGAAACACCTGTCATTTTAGTGTGGGAGGTTTCATGGCTATATTGGACCAGTCTGATGGCCAATCTTCATTAATTGCACCAGTAAGAGCAGAGTGTGAATGTTCACTTATCAGGGTAAGAGCACAGTTTTGCTCAAAATATTGCAATGCACACAACATTATGTGTGACATACCAGAGTTCAAAAGAGGACAAATTGTTGGTGCATCTGTGACCAAGACAGCCAGTCTTTGTGATGTATGAAGAGCCACGGTATCCAAGGTAATGTCAGAATACCATCAAGAAGGACCAACCACATCCAACAGGATTAACTGTGGACGCAAGAGGAAGCTGTCTGAAAGGGGTTTGTATGGGCTGAAACCAGGTGTTTCGGTTTCATTGTCTAACCCCTGTATAATTTCATTCAGGAGATATCGTGCACACAAGACCACCTTGATGGATGGACATCGCACTAACACACAGACAGCCAGAGAACAGTATGCCTCCGACCCCAGTGGGTGGAGGCATACTGTTACAACTAGTTTGAGTTCCAATCAAAACTTTTAGAATCAAATTTTAATTCCAGCAGTAATTTACTTGCTGGATAACATCTGCATAATTTCACTTTTTTTCCACAAACCTAAAAAAAATAAAAATACTTTTTTATTAAGCTCTCAAAACGCGTTTTTGCATTGTAAAGCCCGCCCTGGCTCCAGATGCCTTACTCTACTCCAGCCCAGGTTGTGTTTGCATTGAGCAGAGAGCCGACTTGATGTGGACAAAGTCATAATATTGAACACGCGCAAATCTTATTTTAGTTTTATTTGCAACAAAACGAAAACAAACTACACTAAACTCAAAGGAAACGTACAAAATATTGACGCATACAACCAGAAGGAAGGACTACAGAGAATGGTAAGCTAATGATAGCTTGTTATTAGCGTCTTGTTGCTGGTAGCTCGCTACTGTTGTTTGGTTAAACTCATGAAAAAACGTTCAAATTCACGTAACGTTACTCTCATCTGTATGGCGTAACCCCTCGGTCAGTAAGCCAATCAATGAGCAGCAGTAGCTGATGTCAAATCGGGCAATCGCCGGTTTGACTTGATGCCACCTAATAACGCTGGCCATGTTTATGGAGTTGTTGGCAGACAGTATAAGATATTCCATTATTCTTCAGAATAAGCTGCTTTTAGTTTAGTTTTTACATTATACTATTTTAAATTTGTACATTTTAGCCAGACCTGTTAAAGATGTACCTGAAATCACTTTGTCTGCACTCTCATACTGTACATCATGGAGATTACCCCCCAGAAACAACTAAATGTTTGTTTTTGCCTCTGATTCTAGTGTAAAAAAACTGTGGACCGATATATTTATATGTGTGCTCTGAATATAGTCAGCTGCAGGACAAACAAATAACTGGAGGGAACTACTTCTCACACCAGTGTCTGACTTATTGTTCTGCGGGTTCACATTTTATAAAGATGACGGTGCCGGCTCATGTGATTTTCCTTCTCCTCATTGTTCTTGTTGATTTACAGCGCCGGCACAATGGTGTAATAAGAGTTTGGCTCTGCTGCTTGAGAAGCGGGCTTGAGTAATGCAAGCGGGCTCTTTTGTTTGTGAGCTTGATTGCGAGGAGTGAGGAAGCCTCGGAGCTGTCATCCCAATAAAGAAAGCTCCTCTGTACAGTGTTAACACCAACATCCAGTCAAAAGGGGGGGAGGGAGGGCAGATTTACTTCACCGCTGTTTGCTTTTCACACAGAAAGGCCACGCATTAATGGAAATCCAAATATTCCAGAATTACCAGAGGATGATAATGTAAATTCAAGTTAATGTTGGTACAATGTGTGTGTGACAGTTTGCCGTAATGCGCTCTTCCTGGATTAGTCATTCATTAAACAGGTTTGCCATGCAAAGCCACTGTCAGATTTTTGTCAGGGAGGACAGAATAGGAGTGAAAAATGGTGCCAGCGGAGGCTCTTACATTTAAAATCTGCAGCCTGATTATGGTGACCACTTTAATCTCAATCATGTGAGTTCCTCTGAAGATCTGGAGAAACAATTCTTTGTAATAATAGAACAGAAAGACGGGGGAGAAACAAAAGCTTGTATTAAAGTGCTGTGTTTGGTTTAAAAGGAGCTGGGAAGCATTGTGAAGAAAATGGCGTTTCATTAGATCGTTCAGAATGGCGTCTATTTATACCTCTTTTTTACTCGCTCCGCTTAGTTTTTATTTGTTTTGCAGTGTTTCGTATTATGAGATCGGAGGAAAAAGGATCAAATCCCATCGTGCTTTGTGTGCAGATATCTCACTCAGATGTATAGCTTTTGTTTTGATTGTTTTCAGATATTTAGGAGCGCGCACACTCAGGGCTTCAGTGTCTCCTACTAAAAACAGACACTTTGATTTTTTTAGGGCAATTGCTTCCGCCTAGATAGGAACATTTGTTTTTTCTCATTTGATTTTTCAAAATAGGGATTCTTGATCATACGGATTAAGTTAAAGCAAGTTTATAATTTTTCTGCTCTTTTTGAAGAGGGGGTCAAGAATACTTTATTCTTAAAGGGGACAAATAAAGCAAAATCCACTTTTTTAGCCATTAAATACATTTTGTTGTGTACTTGAATTTTGTCTCTAGGTATCTTTATGATCTGTTTGGGTCATATTTTTCAGTACATTCAGTTTTCTCTATTTCCTCTTATAAACAAAAACCTAACAGTATTTGCTTCAGATCTGCTAAACAATACAGCCTAGGTGGAGTAGTCGAACACAGATCCATTGATCCTTAGACACAGAGCATCTTCAGAAGACAAGTTGATAAAATTAATTAAAAATATATTTTTGTTCGATACAAGTGTGTATTGAACCTAAAACACTGTATTAAACAGTTCGATACAGGTACATGGATTGTTGCACCCATACGAATGCATCAATAATCTGAACATTGGCAACAAAGCTGCCAGTTTTAGCAAACAACTAATTTACCCTTTTGAACAATAATAATTTGACATAACTTGACACTTCAATGTATATTATACTGATTCTGTTTTGACTGTAAAGACTTTAATGATTTTTTTTCTGTATCTCAACAATTGATATTGACAAAAAAAAATTAAACTGATGATGCAAAATAAACAGAAATGACACAAAGTCTTTTAAAGCTGGCCTGTATGCCTCTCTCCACAAATATTTAACGTTTAACTTACTTCACAGTCCATATAACATTTCAGTTTTGGGCTGAAAACGTTTTAATGCATATCTTGTTAAAATGTTTGATTTTGAGGTTATTACTCGGGTAAAACATCTAATTTTTTTTTATCAATAAACATCAATAGTTTAGCTTCCATAAATTAATAAATACATATTTCACTGTCCTTTTTTTGTTGTTCAAGGACTTTCTGAAGGGTAAAGTTAGTGCTTCATTCACTGTGAAAGAAATAAGATACAATGTACCTGTTTAGAAAAGAAAAAAGCTGGCAGATAGTAATTTAAGTTTGTTTGACTGCTTTTGTCACCTCCACCTTCAGCATCCACAAGCATCATAAATACTCCATACATCCTCTCCCACAGGTCTGCCTCTGGGTGTGTGTGCTGTTTGTCACTCTTTGGAATTGATAAAAAAAGATTGGTCCCCGGAGAGCGTGTTGTTACTGTCATAAAGGGAAGGCCATGTCCACATTATTATTTTTCTCATTGCGGGCAGCAGTGTGCAGCTTTTCACCACACTTTAATCTGCTCTTCAGTCGGACACGTGGGACTTGGCCTTGCCCCCTCGTCACCCCCAGCAGACTCACGGCGGTAAATATCAGATGGGGTTTCTGCCGCCACAGAGACACGATACAATCAGCAGCCAGAACAATAAGAGGTTTTCAACTGGTGGCTACAGCTCCAAAGTGGGTTGAAGGGCTATTCATACACACAAGTATGACCATGAATAATAAAGGGAAAAAAAAAATCTTTATTATGTTTTTATTTTCCTTTAGAATGGAGATTTTGTACATTTTTACAATACAATAATGTTTGAATATTTTAACAATTTTTTCAAACATTAAAACAGTTTGAAGTGTTTTTATTACCAGGTGTTTCCTGAAAACAGGTTTTACTACAAGTCAAAATTGTATATTTTCCATCTTTTGTTTTTACATTTGATGTTCAGGCCATTTGTTGTGATTCATGCTTTTTTTGTTTTAATAATTTCTCTTTTTTTTCAGCTCCTCTCTGTTTTTTTTTTCTCGCCCAGTCTTGCAACACCCACCCTCACCTGTTTGCAGTCAATAAGTTCAGGTTTCTCCAGTTCCTCATCAGCTGAGCTCTATTTGTTCACTTTCCTTCCGTTTCAGCTGTTCATTATTGGGTTTCACACCTCAGGTCTGGACATGTTGTTTCTCACTGAGTTCACATCTTAATAATGGAAATTTCTGCTGCAAAGACAAGCTTTTTATTTCTAAAATATGTTTTATATTATCCAGTTTAAAAACAAAAAGCTTTTAGAATGAGGTAGCAGTTTAAAGAATAAGTTTATTTGTGTATCTATACAGATACCCACAGACTAATCTTCCCGGGGTCCAACAAAAAAATAAAAAAATATTAAAACAAATCAATAAAAAACCCATAAAAAAATTCAGTCATAACCACAAAGCACAAACAGCCAGCTCAAACACCCAGAAACAAAGACAACCAACTTTAACACTTCAAAACCAAAAACAAACGGTTCAAACGCTTCAAAATAATACAATGCACAAAGACAGAAGAAACACTTAATTAAATGACTTAAATGAAGAAATTAAATGTTTCATTATGAATAATATATATTTTTAAATCCTTTTTGAATTTAATATAATTGTCCAAACATGTTAATCCCGAGAGCAACATAACAAGTTAGAAATGGCTCTATACACAACTGTATTTTGTAGTGCTTTTTATTTTAGTCAGTATTATTTATTATTCATTAGTTCTGGGCAGAAGTTATGTAAAGATAAGAAAATAATATTTTCTTGTATTAAAACCAGGGTCTGTATTTAATAAACTTCTTAGAGTAGAATTTTAGACTTAAATTTTAGAAAAATTCTTAGATTTGCTCCTACTCTCAGACTGAAGTGTAAAAGCAAGTTATCAAAATTCCTAAGTCTAAGAATCACTCTTAATCTCTCAGATATTTAAGACTGCTCCACAGGACTTATAAGTGGTTAAGAGTTGCCACTAGGGGTCTGAGATGGACTGAAGACAGAGGTCACACAGAGAACAGCTGTCCTCCTCCTCCTCACCTGAGTGTGATTCTCAGTTATAAGAGGAACTAAAATAAGGTTTAGTCATGCAATACAACAGAAAGAAGGGGAGAAAAAGCTATTATCAGTGCGAATAATGTTGGACTAAAAGGCAGATATTTTTGTGCGGCTTTTGGAGAGAATAATAAGCTATTAACTAGTGCATGCATGCAAAGGACCCCCCCCTAAATTATGGTGGGATTAAATTTTCATTTCTTCAACTTAAACTTCACGAAATCGTTCAATTTCACTAAAACAATCTGTAGTACTCTCACGATACAAGTGTTGAGCGCATGTGTGTGGGGGTGGGGGGGTGGGTGCTCGAACCAAGCGGATGTAGCTGTGTGTGTGTGTGTGTGTGTGTGTGTGATGGGGATGTTGTCTGCAAGCAGTTTAGTGGAGAGGAGGAGGAAGTTGCAAGGCAAGTTCAACATTTCCTCAGGCTTTCAGACAAACTTTAAAGCTGAGTTTTTTTTTTAAATCTGTGAGATTGTGTATAACTTTATGGTCAGAATTTGAGCAAAACCTCTACAACTGTTACATCCCAACCCAAGTTCACACTGAAGCTCTATTTTTTTTTCTAAGATCTGATTTCTTTCCATTTTCTTTTTCCTTTTTTTAGGTAGTTTAATGCATTATTGAAATGCAACCATCATCAGACTCCTATGGCCCTGACATGACCTGCACATCACACTCAGTGTTGCTTTGTGTTTATCAGTTAATCTGAATTCTGAAGTTGTGCAAACAGAAAATGTGTAAATCATTAACAACTCGCATGTTACAGCTTTGTGATTCAGTTATTTTGGAAAGTTTGACTTTGTAAAAAAGAAAAGAAAACGATGTGGTCGATAGTTACAGGACACCCTTCAAAGAAAAAAAAAGAAAAATGAAATATCTGAATAGCACAGGCCAGCAAGTTGTGGGGTGGGGGCTATCTCCTACATCCAGAATATGGCTGCCATCTTGAAAGCTGCCAGACTGGAACAATTTTTTACAAATTACTGAAGCAAACTTCGGCTTGACAATAGAAAATAAAATCTCAAGATAGATTTGATATAAAACCAATCAAATAAAAAGCAAACAAACAAAACAACCACAAAGATTCTAAATAGTTGTTTTCTTTTGTCTTGACAGACTGACACTTCTCAGTATTCCTATTTGAGCACCATTTGTCGTTAATCAGCCGGGTCATGTGGTGAGAGCTGTCACCGCTTTAATGTGGACCACCCCTCTGGGACTAACTTGGCCATTAACTCTAATGCCATTTTCTGCTACAGAAACCGTCCCTCCTCCCTTCTCACCCCCCTCATTGCTTCTAAAATCAAGAGGCAAACGACTCCCAGGACATTTAGGTGCACTCAGTTCTTCTAGGCAACCAAAGCGGTTGCAGGGAGTGTTTTGCCTGAACTTTGACCTGAGGACACCGGACTCACTTCACTGATTTAAACAGTCTGTGTCTTGTTAAGAGCAGGTCGGCTCATCGTTTGTCGGGGTAAATAAGGAAGGGTGACGGCCGGGCACAAACAGCCTGTGATGAAGACGAGGGGAGGACAGGTCTGGTGGCAAAGCAGCATCTTTAACATAACTGCTATTGATTTTAGATTCTCCCTCTGGGAGAAGCAGAATGTTTGAGTCACAGACTGTGTGTGTGTCTGCGGGTATTCTCTACTAAATGGGGATCATTTTTGGCATGCACACTTGTTTTGTGGGGACCAACTGGTAGCCTACATTTGGCCTTGTCCCTATGAGGAAAAAATGCTGTTGGTGAGTCGAGGGTTTGGTTTTGGACTAAGGTGTGAATTCAGTTTGGGCAAGTTTAGGGTCAGGGTTAGATTGTAGAAATTAATGGAAGTCAATACAATGTCCCCATAAATATAGCTGTACTAGTCCGTGTGTGCTTTTAGTAAATAAAACATCAGGTACACCATACATGTTTAGTGTCATGGAGGACCCTGATAGTTTCCTTTTCAGTGGCAGTGGTGGGCACAGATAACCAAAGGTTTAGCTTTGCTAACTGCCAATCAAATGTTGCTTTGCTAACTGCCAATCCGCTAACTAAAGAATTAGATTTACAAACTCCGAACCACCTTAAACAGGAAGGATAATTAGTGGAAGCTAATGCTAACTGATGACCACTAACTCAAAGTCCGTCATTTAAACAACAAAGTCAAACGTGACATCCACAGAAATGTCAGAATCTTTGCTAAAAGCTCAGAAAAACCATTTCTACATTCACTAACAGTAAAACCCAAAAGCAGTTTGTGGGTGTAGTTTGTTGAAGACATGATTGGTTGGATTTAATTTTTTGGGTGGGGTTTGAAGAAGCCGGGGCAGCTGGGGTTGCTCGGTCTAAGTCAATAATTTATGTTTACATGTTCACAACTATTTTTATTTGAGACGTTGTTCTATTTTAAACCATACAAAGATGGTCAATAAATTATACTTACATGTTCACAATAATTTTAACATGACTTCCTCCTTTAAGTTGCCCCACAAGTCAGTCCAACCAATCACAGTTTTGCCAACCTCTACTTATCTTCCAAACTCCGCCAATCATGGTTAGGATAAACTCCACCCACACACGAAGAAACTCCCCCTATGTACTGCAGAGACCAGATAATTAACTGACTAGACTACTTGTTTCAGCCACAATCCTCTTCATTCTAGGCTCCATCTGCTACAGTCTGTCCTGCTGGAATGTGATGTGATTTGTGTTATACAGGTGTGATGGAGTCAGTTCAATCCAATAGGATGTCAGAATGGTTTATATTTAC
>JAUBOC010000103.1:23722166-23733041 GCA_032275365.1 Anablepsoides cearensis | reverse complement strand
AAAGTCTGAGTGCTGATAGAACGGCCATCCTTCAATGGTCAGGCAGCCAGGAAATGGTCTGATAGCCACCGACGCTGGTTTGTAGAGAAACCAGGAGACCACCAAGCCAATCTGTAGAATCCAGGGATCCGAATCCAAATATATATCCAGAACAGAGAAGACCAGTGGTCCCACCTTTAACATGTCCTCCCATTGAAGAAAAAACTTTGTTCCAAAAAATTTATTAAGAGACACAATTTGCACAATTAGTGGCACTTAGAGCAAGGATTGTGAATGACTTCCATCTACAGCTACACCAAAGTCAAGTGCAATATCTGTAAAATGAATTTTGAAATGAATTTAATTGACTCCAGATTGTTAATCAGTTGGAGATGTGCAACAAATTATTTCTTGAAAGTTTCATTAAACTTTGATCAGTGGTTTATCAGATATTTTAGTAAAAGACAGCACAGACTGCACTGTGGCTCATTGGTAGAGCTGTTGCCTCCCAGTAAGAAGGATGCCAGGTTGAATCCTGGCCAGGGACCATTTTGGGTAGAGATGTTCTCTCTGTGCATGTGTGGATTTTCTCCGGTTTCCTTCCACAGACCAAAACATGGCTGTTAGGCGTATTGGTATCTCTAAATTGTTCCTGAGAGAGTGAATGGTTCTTTGTCTTGTTTGTCACTATGTGTGTCTCTGCGATGGACTGAGACCTGTCCAGGGTGTACCCCGCCCCTCGCACAGTGGCTGCTGGATATGGGCACCAGTGACCCTGAAAGGAAGAAGTGGGTTTGGATAATGGATGGATGGACAACACTGATTACAAATATTATTAGCAAGATTTTAAACACAGATTTTGCCCAATCTGTTAGCACTCAGACAGCCTCAGTTACTACCACACCCCATTTAGTATCTGCAAAAATAACTGACTTGTGTCCATGTTGCATTAGCAGCCCTTTTGAGTTGACTTGACTCATAAGTAAACAATAGTGTATATTTTATGCATTTTGTTGACAAAAAGCTGTTTCCAAAAAATAAAAGTTCAGCTTCACTGTGACTCTGAGTTTAAGTAAGTGAATAAAATGACCACAGGGGATTTTAATCACCTCTAAAAATAATCAGAACAAACTTTAATGATCCACTATGATTAATGCAAAGATCTGTTTTTCCAGAGTTTTATTAAAGGACTCAGATTCACTGTTAATTAAAACAAACAAAAACGCCTTATCTTTAAGAGTATTCTCAGGGAAAGCTGTTTAATTATTTGTAGTTAGCCAGCTGTTAAAGCAGACTTTATTTTTACCCACAGACTCCAGGTACCATCTCTGCTGCTTGTGTGGGGTCATGGCTCAAGACGGATTATGTTAGGACCACCGAACATACGTGGATAAAAGGGATCCAGACCATCTTAGAAGTTGGTTTGAGTGAAAACATCACTAAATGTCGATCACATTTAGTGATGTATGAATGGAATCTGATTGCACCCGACAGATTTAAGCAACAGGCCTGCAGACCGGAGTGCTCCTGCTGGATTGTAGATGTTGAGGTGATTACATTAACAGGATGGCATACACGTCAACCCCTTTCGAACATTTACCTGTATCTTGACCCTCGGAAATCTGTCATTTTCAGCAAAAAATTCGTAGTACTCGCACACAATTAAACGGAAGAGTGGGGGAGTTTGGTTTGGACCGGACAATCAGACTGTCGAACGCGACGAGAGGTCGCAGATTAAAAGGTCTGCAGAGGCTGAGAAGCAGGGTGTGAAGGACGAGGAGGTGGCAAAATTATTTCCTTACAGCCTGCCGGTTCTGACTTAAACAAATGTGTAGAAAAGTTATTTTAAAAGTCTGTAAGATTTTCTTGTACATTTTCACGCAAAAATGGGGGACAATCCATGTAATTTATCTGTACAACTTGACATTGTGTGGGATTGGGCAAGATCCTGTAATAACTAACCGTAAAATCAAGAAGTAAAATAAAAAAGAAAAACGAAAATGGAACCCAGAGCACAGAAATAGAGATACTGAATTGATGTTTTTTCTGTTTTTTGTTTTTTTGTCTGTGTTAAAAATCAAAGTTTATCAATGATGTAGAGATGATTTATTTAATTCTAACCCAACATACAGAGAGTTACAGTAAGTCGAGCAAAAATTCAGTTCCTTCATAAGAAATATGGAAAGCAGTGGTTCCCAACCTGGGGGTGCAGAGAGCACAGGGGGTGCTCTTGTCTGCTCAGAAGTTGTAAAAATATCAGTGTATTGTTTGTATAAAATTGAACAAAACACATCCATTGAAATAATTAAAACCCTGTATAACTGTTTTTTTTCTATTTGCAAGTAAAAGTTTGTAATTTTATTTTGTTATTTTGATACAGATATATAAGTTTAATGCATCTTTGGTAGAGATGGGGTGTTGGATTGACTCCCTCCTTTCCACTAGGGGGCTCTAGGGGTTGTTTGAAACCAGAAGTTAAAAAAAAGAGAAAATGAAAAACACCAAAACCAAAAGTGAATTTTTTAAAACATTAAGAAAAGTTCTACATTTACATTGTCAAAAGTTGTTTGTTATTGCAATATTAAACATTTGTGAAAATTTGTAGCTTAATTTTTTTTGCTGTATTGGGAATATGTGTTTATCCTGCATGAGTGTTCTAGAGAAATTTGTTATGATCAGTGTCTGTGTTTATGTTTTATTCTAGTTTTCGGTCTTGTCATCTGTTTCCTTCCTCCTGTCTGCCTTTGCTCCAGCCCCGCCCACTCACACCTGATCCTTATGTTTCTCTCCCAGGTGTTTCTTGTTGTGTTCATTAGTCTCACCTTTATATTCTGTGTCTTGTCTTCCCTTCCCTGTTATGTGCTGTCCACAGCCCTCATGGTTCCTTACCTTGCCTTGCAAGTGAGTTTTTTGAGCTGCTATAGTCGGCACCCTTTTGTTTAATAAATCTATATTTACCTTTTTAAAGCTGCCTGCGCCCTGGGTTCATTCCTGCCTAACAAATCTTAACAAAATTAGCATTATGCTAGCAATTTTCTATGGTGTTGAGTGTATATTAGCAGCTAATTAGCAAGATGCTATTGCTTGTTTCTTGCACAATACGGATTAATATTGATATGTTATTGGTTGTAGTGTTTTAAGGAAGTAAACTTAATGTGGTTTACATTGTATTATTTGCTGATTTAGATTCAGCACAGTGTTTTTTATATAAGAAACTATGATGGTCAAATGTATGTCTGTAAAAAGACCATTGCTAATTTTTTTTTTTGTGGGCATGTGCATTGTAAAGCCTGGCTCTTTCGGGTCACAGGTCAACTGGATAAAAGCTTAGGCTGCTATATGAAAAAAAAAAACTATTGGAATTATGCAAGCTCAAAAAGCACATTTAGACATTTATGAAAAAATTAATTTACAATCCTAAAGGAAAGTTTAACACAAATCTGTTTAGAGGTCAGTATAATTGCGTAAATTTACCTGTTGAATTTGTGTGATGCAACTTGAGGTCGGCCCACTTCACGCATTTTGTGATAATTTCTTTCTCTGAAATGATCTATTTGTGTTTGGATGAATGTTAGAAAAAAATAAGTGTATTTTTATCTTGTTTACAGTTAAACCGGCAGCAGCTGCCCTGTGTAAACAACAATAACTATTTTTATGTTATTCATAACACGGGGAGTAAAGAGGGGTTGGGGGAGTTTGGAAGTAAGAAAGGGGGATTTTGAGGAAAATAGGTTGGAAACCACTGTGGTAAAAGAAGGCGTAGAGCACGGTCCTATTAGTCCTGTGAAATCATATTTAGATGTCCACTAGCTAACTTCAGGCCTGTCTAGCAGAGCTAATATAACCTCCTTCCTGCAGCGTTGACAGATGATGCAACTGTTGTGGTCTTGCCTCTTAGAACAGTGCGACTCACATGCAAACAGGAGTGCAGGAGCCTCCATGTCGACAAACGCTCCCTTTTTTATTCCTGTTGTCGCTGGCAGAGGCTTACATGTACTGTAAGTTCCAGTGCAACGCGGCCCCTGCTTGTGTTACATACTTCTGTGGGCCGCCTCCCTGACAACTGGCAACAAAGGGTCCATTGAGCGGAGGCAGCGAAGAGGGGCTTTGATGGGTAATCTGCATGCGATTGTAGGGGGGGGGGAGAAACTGGAGCTGGGTTAAAGGAAACAGGTGCAACTAATTACAATATCCCCAGTTCTCTTTACCCCTGGATTTCCTCCTGCTTTCCTCGCCTCCTTTCATTTTCTTTATCGCCCTTGTTTTCCTTATGCTGAAATCTTTTACTGGGCTGAAATTCCCTAATGAGATAGCTGCACACACACACATACACACACACAGAGAAAGCGTGCGGCTTCATTTTGCCCTTACTTACAGGTCAGACTTCAAAGTTCCGAGGCGAAATCTTTGAAGAAAGTAATTTGAACTTAATACTTTACGCCGCACGTGTTGCAGCTTCGCTCTTTGCACGTCATCAGCATATTCTGTGACAGCCCGAGCTCTGGATGACAAGCTCCATGGCCTCTTCTTGTCAACATGTACAGTACAGTAGGAAATAATGGGAATTTAAGAGGTTTCTGATGCATTAGCGCTGTAGTAATAACTTTACGGGTGGATATTATTTTCAATATTTCGAGCATGAGGCTTTATTTGTGAGTTCTAATGCACACCAGGTCAATCTGTGCGGCTGGAGTTAGTAATATAAATTTGAGGCATCATCCATGGTCAGAGCTTTTCCCATTTTCCTCAGAGCTTGATCTAGACAGAGGCAGTCTGCCAAATCCATACGGACGAATCACAGAAATAAGCTGCTCAGTGTATGAAACATTATTAGGGAATATTTGGCAGCGAGATTTTAAAATCATAAGCAGATTTTATTTTGTAAGGACCAATCGACAGATGTTAGCCTTTCTAGTGTAGAGGAAACAACTATTTAGATCTCAATGTTGCACAACTGGATGCTTTACCTGATGGTGAGTCAATAAAGTAATGTCAATTACTCTAATAAAATTTTATTAAAATACTGTAAATAATACTGTGTGTGTATGAATGCATATTACATACATAATTGTCCCGTGGTCCACTCTGGTCCTTTGAAAGTCTTGTTCCCAGGAAGAGTTGAGTGTTTTTATAGGGAGACGTATGGGTCTTCATTTTGGACCTGTTGCTCGACCATAAAAAAAAAAACAACAGAAATGGATGAATGAATATAAATATCATAAATATCATAAATATCATATACCGCAATCTCCATAGACAGAGTAAAAGTTTTTTTGGAGCCAAATAAGCCACCTCTTTTTGCTAAATTTTGCCAAATGATCCCACTCAGAAAAGGGTCACGTGTCAGACAACAGCAGGAAGCTAACAGATTGGATGGCGCCGCAAGGAATGAGCTCATTGTGCATAAAAACATGAACAACTTTCTACAGTAAAGCAACATCCATGAGTATTCAACTCAACTCTATCACATCTTTTTACCACTTCTTTATTTTTTGTAGTGTTTTTTTAGACGTCTGATGGAAGTCTCACTTCCTGACACACTTATAAAGATAGTTGGGGTGTCCTGCTATCAGTTTTTCTCAAAACGAGTACGAGTATGAACACTTAAGCTTGGGTACTTACCGAGTACCCATACCAAGTATTTATTGAGTTAGAACCCAAACATTACACATTGACTTGAACAAATTTCTTCTATTTAGAACAAAGTGTCTCTCCTTCCTTATAGACCACAGCCCCTCTGACTGGATCAAATTTAATACAGCATGATATAACATTTCAAAATAAACAATAACAAAAAAGATTTTCTTTCAACTTGTATAAATTTCTTAAACATGGAACTGACAAACGGTTCAGTTGAAATGTAAACTGGAACACATACATTGGGATTCAAGGGACACCAGTCTCAGTATCCACACCAGCATCATGGTATCTGTTCTGAGTTTTGGGGCATTTTGTACTTGAGTACTTGGGAAAATGCTGGTATTAGGACACCACTAAGGAACACTGCCCAGCCAAAAGAGAGGTCACCACCTGGATGTATGATGTGGTGTTAATGCAGGTGGTCCGGTCTAGGTTCAGCAACAGTCTGTGCTCAAAGAATGGGGTCAGCTGACTACCTGAATATATTGAATGAGCAGGATATTCCATCAATAGATTGTTTCTTCCCTGATGGCACGGCCATATTCTAAGATGAGAATAGCTGCGTTTCCATTACAAATGTGCGCAAAACTTTGCGGTGTTTCCATTAAGTAAGAAATGCTATTGAAATCACTCGTGAATACGTTTGTTCTCGCGATATTCACGCGCTGGATGTAAACAATCAAGCATGTTGCTACCACAACACTAGTGATCCGAGGAGATGTGGGCGTCTTATGGAGGCTTTCGAGCGACAAGCCTCTTATACTTGAGAATGGATACGTATGTGGCGTTTTTGGGAAATTGTAGTCGTTGAGTTTACTACTTTCTTTTACAACTTCGGCAATTTTACTACTACTTCCTGTTGTCTTTTTCTCTTCATCGTCTTTTTGCCAGTAGAAACAGCCGGTTCTTGATCACGTGACTCCCGTGATGCGAAAAAAGTGTTTCCATTGCAGTTTTGCGAAATACACCAATTTCGATACGGCCGAAAAACCTCCTCATCCTAGCGCAAAAACATTTTGTCGAAAAACAGAAGTTTTTTCGAGATTGACGTGTTTCCATTGAGCAAATTTATTTTCGAAATTTTAATTTGCGCATTTTCATTGTCAATGGAAACACAGCTTCATTCATGGGGCTGGAATTGTGAAAGACTGGTTCAGGGAGCATGAGACATCATTTTCACTCATGGATTGGCTCCACAGAGTCCATTGAGAATCTTTGGGATGTGCTGGAGAAGGTCAGACTCTACCATCATCAATGAAAAATCTTGGTGAAAAATGAATGCAGCACTGGATGGAAATAAATCTTCTAACATTGCAGTAGCGTATTGAAACAATGTGTGCCATAATCTAAGCTAAAGGCAGTCCAGCGAAGTATTAGAGTATGACCTTTTTTTTTTGGCCTGACTGTGTAGTTAAATCTAAAAATAAAAACAGCTAAAATCTCCTGGATGGAGATAAAAGAGACTTTGTCCTCAGAGGAGTCTGTCTGCTGAAAAGTATGGCGCTCACTCCATGACACACATGTGACCAACAATTACACAAACACCTCAAAAATCAAAGACACTCTTTTGAGAAATAAAAATTTCATTTTGGACAGAAAAGACAGTTAGTTTCAAAGAGAGGGGGTGAAGGAAGCCATTTAAGTCAAATAATAAAAAAACAACTATGATTTCAGCTCTCCGGTCCTTACAGAGCAACACTGCGCCTGATACTCAGACAGTTTCCCTTTAGTTCACACTTTCAAGCCTGTGACCAAAACCTCATAAGCCAGCCAAACAAAAACCCTGATGACTCTCCATGGTGGGAGGTTTATTTAAATCTAAATGTGTATTTAGATGAGAAATGAGTTCCACATATAAAAATGTAGATTTCCACAGTCCAGTTTAGAATTGAGATGAGAAAGAAAACATCTTCAATGGATAAAAAGCCCAGTTCTTTGGAAATTTTGTAAATGTAGAAACATGTTTAAAGACTAGGCCTTAGTGCACACATAGAATCATCTCATTTCAATGCCAATAACTGCACACATGCCTGAACTTTCTTTAGAGCTACACCCTCTTTGACATCAAAGATGGATGAAGCTGTTAATTGATGCCTTAAGATCTTCATCTTTGATTGTCCTTTATTTTGTATGTGTAGTCCTTGAGCTCTTTTTTATCCGTACATCATCAAAGTATGGAATCATTAAATTACACTTTTATATCATGCATTTTTTATTTACAGCTTTGAATACAGTCAAAGATATTTAATGAAGAAAATACTTAACTTATGTGTTTTTCGCTTCTACACAATAGTGAGCTAATAGTAATTCACTACGATCTTGGCAGATGCAGCGAGGTAACCGGGGGACAAATGAGAAGTTTTCTTTCAATGATAAAAATCCATTCATGATGAGTGAGTCACATTAGGACAGTTCAAAGCCTGTTCACTTGTAACAACACATTCCAAAGTGTGTGTTTCATGCAGGGTGCAATATTTCCCTGCGCCCCGCCACACCTCCTCCACAGATTAGCCCCATCTCTGTGTGCGAGGGAGGAAAGGAAAACAACCTTGCACTAACACAACCATTATTAGTTCGTTATGAATTAGAGAGCCACATCTGCTACTAATACATGGCCAGGTGGGATTTGTAAAGCGAGTACAGTGCGGAGTTTGTCCCCCTAATGCATTATAAACACGGCTAGAACATGTAGCCTTTGAGGCTCGAGTTACATTAAATATGGACCACGATGCTGCTCAGGTATAATGTTTCTCACATGTGTCAAAATTTTTTGGAATTAAATAATCGGGGATGAAACAAAGCCGGCACCTTTTGTTTTTATTCGCACATGAGCCTTATTCCTCATTTAGTCCTGTTTTCCTGTGGATAGAAATTCCTGTTTTCTGTCTGTTTTTTTCCTTTTTTTTCTGTGGCCATAAAGACGAAAGCCGGAGCAGAGCTGCAGAACTCATTTTACTTGGTCTCAACATTCATCTAAATTCCATTAAGCTTAGCTGTCCTGTCAACTGTGTGGCTATGAAGGTGGGTAAAAGGCCATTTTCCCAGGCTGTTCAAGCAGATTTTGGCTTGAAAGAGAAGCGCAGCAATGAGAGAAAAGGGACATCAAAATTGGCCCCCTGTCATCAGGCCGCGGTATGATCCCCATTTGCCTTTCTCCGGGTGATCAGTCAGCAAGCCTTGATCAAAAAGGGATACGTCTTCCAACCCCACCACTTCCCCCCATGAGAGATGAGTGTCCCTCACTGTCACGCTGCAATCACTTCCTGTGGGTCAGGAAGCCCCCCGAACAAAGGCCTGCCTCTTCCAGCCGAGCAGGGCGAGTGCCGAAAAAGGAATACAACACATATTTATGAGACTATCTGGCATCTTGTCTTTCATTACAATGAAAGAAAGAATTGTTTCAGCCTCCGGAAGATGAAACTCGTGACTCCAGGAAACTCTTTGGTGCTGTTACTCTCCTAAAAAGTGGACTGTTGTTTTTTTTTTTTGTGACAATGTTGTTCAGAAACCAGTCAGACAGCATGGAGTCAGAGAAAGAAAAACTCCTTGTTTGTGGGATCAGACTGAATGTAGATTTGATTCTTCAAAACAGGAACAAAATAAAGGTCTAGCAGTCCAGAAAAGGAATGCATGTCACCCGCAACCGTTTAAACTTTATGTTTTATACTTTGATCATTTTGTGCAGTCTCGGGTGAGGTTTTGGGAAACGTGTAAGCTCCTAGAATATGTGCTGAGGATCACTCTCAGCTACTACCACACCTAATTTTAGTTCAGGGTTTGTAAAATTGACAGAGTTCAAGATATTTTTGATTTGGCTGCTGTTGAAAAGTTGCGGTGGCCATCTTGAATTTGATTGAGCCTAAAAGGTAAAAAATTAGTTCATCCAGTTGTTCATAAGATATTTGAGAATCATCTACAATAGTTGTTGCTAAAGTTTCAGATTCAGATTCTCTTTATTGTCATTCAAACATAACATCAGGGATGCCCTGTAGAACGAAATTACGATGCATATTTAGTAAGGGTGCAACATGTACCCGTATCAAACCGTACCGAACCGTATCAAAGACACTTGTATCGAACAATACAGATTTTTTTTAAATGTATTATTATTTATTTCTTCTGAAGTTGCTCTGAGTTGAAGGATCAGTGGATCTGTGTTCGACTACTCCACCTAGGCTGCATTATTGAGCGCAGATCCACTGAGAAACTTGCTGTTTCAACAACATTTAATTTAAAAACAGGACTTTTGAGATTAAACAAACGTTTATAATTAATTTCAATAAATTGCAAGTTAAAAAGGGCATGGAAATTTCTCATTTTGTATCGAATAAATAATGAACCGTGAGACTAAAGTATTAAACCAAACCGAACTGTGAATTTTCTGTATCGTTGCACCCCTAATATTTAGGTAAGATCTGAGTAGGATTTGGCGTCTGTGTTGTGAATGAGTTTCAGGCTGCCCAGGCATGGCGGCTGACGATAAAAAAAAAAAAAAAATAAATGGATCCTGCCTCTAATAAAATGTTTAAAACACGTAAAGTATGTTTTGGACCAGGTTTTCCTGAGGCAGCAGCAGTTTAAAGGTGGAAGAAGTAGATTTGTATCTGTTGGACTCTTTACAAGAACCTTGGTGCTGCAAAGAAAGAGAAATGTCTCGGCTTCCAAAGGCAACAACTTTGCTCCCATTTGTTCTGCTAATGGCACTCAAAGGCTAAACACTGGACATGTGGGGCTGCAAGAGCAAGAAAAGGACATTCACATTTTGGAAAAGAAATTAAAGGCCCTTTCCAAGACAAATAAAGGTAAAAATATCAACAGCCACAAAGAACGGTTGACCTGCTGGTGTTTGTTCTTCTTGCCTGTCTTCCAACGTCAGACTCAGTTTCAGTGAGATCATCAGAGGCAAAACCCAAGAGGTTCAGAGAAAAAAAAACAAATCCACGCTCCTAAAGGAAATGTCCTCTTTTGACTTTGCTCCTAAGTTTACATTTGTGGACAAAGTTTAGGTTTCCACTGAGACTCAGTGTACATACACACTCCTCTGGTGAAATAGATAAAGTGCTTTAGGCTATAAATTTCTGCACCTAATGTACAAATGCTTCGTATTTGTTTTTGTTTAGTTTGCTTTGCAGAATTCATGTTAAATAAAGTCCTTTTTTCAAATTCATTTACACTTCATAACCTACACTCACCGGCCACTTTATTAGGTACACCTGTCCAACTGCTCGTTAACACTTAATTTCTAATCAGCCAATC
>JAUBOC010000103.1:23674671-23696687 GCA_032275365.1 Anablepsoides cearensis | reverse complement strand
ATATAGTTTTTCTTTTAGTGGGCCAATTGCCCATCCCTGAGCTAGCAATTAAGCTAGCTTGGATGAAAACTTCTGCCTATATCTCTGTTCTCCCTGATATGACCGTCATGGTTAATAAGGTGCTAACTATTAATAACTGTGTGGCAGAGCATCAATTAAATGTTGACCAGACTATCCCTTTAAGGACTGCCTGTGGTGTGTGTAAAGCTGAAGGGTGAAACCAGCCTCTCTGAGATTCTGTGTGGCATCAATAGAAGAGAACACGGTGTGAATGTCTGAATCTGAAGCTAACCACCAAGTTGAATGGTTCTCATGCTTGTTCCCTCAAGACAAACAACTTCATTATGAAGGACCGTGGTCTCCTTTTCATCTCTTTGAGATTACCCCTGTGGGGAGTATCAACATGGCGAGCCACATCTGACACTCTCCTGTCCTTGCTTAAACAATAAAACAGTGTTCCACCATATTGTTGTTTGCCGCTTTTCTTTTTCTTTCTTTCTTTTTTCCCACAGTACAGCTGCAAGGAAGATGCCATAGTGCCGCAAGATCTCTGCGGAGTGAGATGATCAATTTCTATGGGAGCTTCCCCCGCCCCCTCCTCCTCATTCCACTGACCCCTCCACCTCCTCCTCACTTCATCTAGCCGTAATTATTTTTTTGCAAAAAGAACACATGGAGTAATTTTTCTTGCCCAGTTATGAAAAGCTTATTAAAAATAGGCCTGGAACAAACAAAGCTTTCCCTTAGAGGCCTCTTTTCAAATCCATTTTATAATTTCCCACTGTTTTAATCATTTAAATCAATTAATTATTTCTTGGTGCAAAATAGATATTCTTTGCAATCTTCTGTTCCAGTGAGAGAGAAGCTTGATGAGAGCGTCAGGAGGATGTGGTTCAAACCAAGGTGGAGTTGCAGTGGCTTTGCCAAAAGGGAAATCAGCTTGATGCAGCACAATCTCCGCAGAGTTGGTGGAATAATTAAACAATTAAAGTTAAGAAAAAGAGATAATCTTTACCCGCATGAAGCCAGGGGCTTCTTATCAGAGAGCTGTTTTGTCATGTAAAAACCACTAAACCTGGTGAAGCTCCAGCAACTTTTCTCTGTGGCAACTTTTATCCAATGGCGGCACTTTTTAGGCCCTTCTTTCCGCAACTCAATCTTTTAAAGTTCGTTTACACAACAACCCTCATTTTCTCTGAAACTGAAGATGAACCTGGTCTCAGGGGGGAGGTTTCTAGGAGAACCCCAAGTATTTTCAACCTCAGCAGATGTGACATCACACATGAGCGCTGCAGGCGGCTGCAGTCAAATGTTTTTCTGCACGCACAACAGTTAGGATAAATGGCAAAGAACCTTATTTTTTTGTTTGTATTTTTGTGCTCCTCACTCCTTTTTAACACGTAGGAGCAAAACCAACAACATCCTTTCTAACTGTGATCCTGCACATATGCTTTTTTTTTACCCCTCCTTTTTTATGCACGTGTTCACCAAACACAACACTTCATTTCAAAACACCCTCACTCATGCATATGACAGTTTTGGTCATAATACCATCATTCTAAAGCAACAATACAAACGTTTTTTTATTTTTATTCACCACAATAAACTTTTACATTAACATTTCAAGAGATTGTTCTCATGTTCTCATGTAAACAGAACCTTAGTATCAACTCCAGATGTAGCTTATTTGCTTTCCTTTTTCACCAAAGCTACATACATAATTCAAAGCTTAATATTCCTTGAAGGAATGTATATCACCCATTGCCATTCATGTCAGAATGTCAAACTAAAATCATTTGAGAAAAACAAAGTTGTAGCAAATTTGGTGAGAGAAAAATTCATGCAATCTCATTCAATATTACACAATGTCCCACTCAAAAGATGTGTTGGGAATGACTCTCAGCTACTACCATTTAAAATTTTGACTCAAAATCTGTCAAACTGACTGGTTTATAGTCACTTTGCTGTTGGCTAATGTAAATTAGCTTTGTTGGTCATTTTTATTTGGACTGACTCTGATGATTTATCAGTTTTAGAGGTACTGTAAAGGCAATGGATTCTTCCTGAATGTTTCATTGAAATCCAGTTAGCGTTTCATAAGATATTTTGCTAACAGACAAACAGAGTCGACTCCAACAGTGATTGCTAATATTTTTAACAAAGATTTTGCACAATCTGTAGTTCTTGGAATACATATTGAGATTACAAGGCAGCGAAAGCCAGACCAAATGTCAGATTGTGTTTTTTTTTAAACTGATCAAGTTAAAGACATTTTTGTGTTTAGTAAAGCTGATTAGCTATGTCGGCCATTTTGGTTTAGAATAAATACAGAATTTAATCACATTTGGAGGGACATCTGATGATTATCTCCTGAAAGTTTCATTGAAGATTTTCCAGTAGTCCATGATATATTTTGTTAACAGACAAACAGAACTGACTCCAAAGAGTTAATGGCAACATTTTACACCAAGATTTCACAGAATTTGTAAGTGCTCATAATATGTTTTGGCCATTAGTCTCAGCTACTACCAGACCAAATTTTAAGTCAATATCTTCTAAAATTGCTGAGTTGTTGCTTTTTTTAAAATGCATTTTAAAGTTTGGTGGCTGTGGCGGCCATCTTGAATTGAGTTGTCATCAAACTGTTAATAAGTGGATGTTTTATAACATAATGATTACTTTGTGCAGGTTTCATTAAGATTTGACTTGTGGTTCATGAGACTTGTTGAAAACAGAAACACAGACACATGCAAAAACATTATCGCCTGTTGCCTTCAGTGTTTGATGACAAAAATAAAATCCAATATCTCGTCCCAAACGGCTGAATGTTAGACGGTAACATTTTCACCAAAAGTTGCTGCTACTCATTCATTTAGTTTGCAATTAGTTACAGGATGATAACAAAAAATAGAACAATACTCCAAACTGCAATAGTGGAATAATTAAAGGACCTCAGCCAAATCGAGGTCTTGCAGATTAGCCGTAATAGGTGTTGAAACCAATGACCTGAGGCTTAATAACGCTGTAAACCACAGCTGCTCGGGCTGCTATTATTTCCAGTGACAGACGATGGCGCCACTACGCAGCTGTAAAGCCCTAATTTCTCCCAGAGGTTAGAGTCACCCTCAGTAAACTAAATAGTTATTGAATGTCAACTAATTAAACTCTGACGTGAGGTGAATGTATCCTGCTGGATGTTGCCATGCAGCTCCAAGCCCATTTTAAAATGCTCAGCCTGAGTTCACAGGATGTTTTCAAAATGGAGGCGAGAGGCTGGCAGTAATTTCTCAAAGCAGCTGTTACAAATTTACTCATCTTTTGAGTTATTACATAGAATTACATACTTATTAAAAACGTGAAATAAGATATTGAAATTTAAGGCCTGATCTTTATTTAAGGAATGCATGTCTTCCACTGCCTTTCATGCCAGAGCTTTAAACTGAGGCAAACTTATTCTGTAATATGATGATGTTACAGCCGTTTTGGTGAAACCTTGTGAATGACTCTCAGCGACTACCACACCAACTTTAGCCTAGCTGTAAAATTGACTAAAATAATTGGTTTAATTCTAAAAGGTAATCAGCTGTAGAGGTACATCCATTGATTATGTTCTGCAACTTTCATTGAAACGTGTCCAGTGGCACATGAGTTATTTTGCTAACAGACCAGCAAAGCTGACTACAAAAGGTTAATTGCAAAAATTTAAAGGAAGCTTCTGCATTCTTTGCTATTGCTCAGATTGTGTGGTGGGGCTCAGTCTCTGCTACTACCATGCCAAATTTTTGATCAGTATAAGTGAAATTCACTGATTTTTTTTTTTTTTTTTTGGTCATTTTTGTATTTTGAAAATTGGTCATCAGTGGTGGCGATCTTCAGTCTTGTTGATTCCAGAGTTTAATCAGCTGTATACGTATATCGATCGTTTCTGTAAGTTTTATTAAAATTCGTCTAGTTTTTCTTTAGATGTTTTGATAACAGACACTAACCTCCCCCTACGCACACACACAAGCAAAAACTTTATCAGTCATGACAATCAGTGCCATCAATGATCAAAACTGACTTTTTAGAGTCTCTTTGTTGGCTTTAAGACGCATGTTTTCAGTGTTGGACACTGTCCTACCTCGTCCTTCTCACCTCAGTTGTCTGCGTGTCCAAGTCCATGTCGCCTCCCTCTGATTGGCTGGAATTGTTATTCCTCATAAACTGAGTGCGAGCTGATTGGCCGCCGCGTCCTTGACGTCACGCGGCAGGAGAAGGTTTTTACTGGAGGTTTCTTTCTGTCAGCTACACATGCAGAACAAGCTGCTAACGGGACGCAGAGACGCACAGAGAGAGGGCGAGAGAGAGGACAGACAATTATACTCTGCATCCCTCCGTTGTCGCTTCACTTTATTTCGTCAAAGCACGCGCTTCTCTTCACTCTTCTTCGGTGGGGGGGCGGACATTTACGGCACGCGGAGACAAGTAAATACGCCTTGCGATGGACTCCTTTCATCTCAGCGCCCGAAAGAGCACCAAAGTGGCAACAGAAAAGGGGAAACGCTTCAGTGGAAATACTATCTGATAACTCCATTTGCTCACCGGTCGGCTTTTGCCTTTTGAAGCGCCGAGTCGTCGCGCGGAGCTGGAGGCCGAGGCGCGCGCGACATAGTGCGTCCGTGTGTTTTTGTATGTTTTATTATTATTTTTTTTTTATCTGTACTTTTTTTTCCTGGGACTGTTTCATAGCCTACCTGTTCACCTAGCTACCAACTTTTCTGCCATTCCACGTCAAAAAGGCTTCGAGGTGAGTGTTTTTTTTTTTTTGACGGTACAGCCATGTTTAAATGTTATAATTGTTGCGTTGTTGTGAAAACTCATCCCTATTAACCCATTTATGCAGATTTACTCAAAAGTAACTGCACGTTTAAGCCACATATTCTTTTTTCCCCCCTCGTTTTTATTAGCTTAGGAGCTTTCTGCTTGCGTCGCGCGACTATGTTTAATTTAGTTTTCCTCCTCTCTCTCGCGCGCTCTCTTCTGTTTCCATGACTTGCCCTAATTGCCCGGACGCGTAATTACTTGAGTTAGCCCATTTAAGTAAAAGCTTTTCCCCTCCTCCCCGAAAGAAACTTGAGGATAGCCCGTCCTGTTTTAACCAGAGAGTTACTTTTTCGTTTTTTTTTTAGTCATCTCCTTTTAGATTTAATCAGCACTAAAGTACGCTGTGGTTTGTCCCTAAGAGCCATCGCTAATGGGCTTACTGAATGCTTTTCTCTGTGTAACCCCCGCCCCCTCCACACACGCACACACCCTCCACATCCCTGCCTCCCTCCTCTCAACTCTAATTGGCCTACCTGGCTTTCAACAAAGATTTGGCTTTATCCCGGGCAATTCTGACCTGTCCAGGACCAAATTGGTTGGGATTACATCAGGAAGAGCCTACAATAAATCTGTGGCAGAAACAAATGGCGTCAGATCATTAGATTAAGGTTCGTGGGCTCTCAGTTTGTAGATAAAGACATATCTGTTTCATAAAAAGCACCAAGTGTTGGGAACAAACATGGGACTCTGTCAGCTGTGCTCCAAGTCTGTTTCAGTCCACACACACACCGACACACACACACCACCTCACACATTCCAACTGGGACTGAGTGAAGACTCCAGGTTCATGTAAACATGATGTAGCAACGTTTTGAAACGTATTGACTGATCAAGTTGTGTGTCTGTAGAGTACGAGCAACAAGCGTTCACCTGACCTCCTGTCCTTCCTGTGCATTTGTTTCTTTTTTGTTTTTTAGAGACCATGGTGAATCCTGGAGGCAGCAACCAGCCACCAGCTGTGGGCGCGGGCTCCCTGTCCTGGAAACAGTGCGCCGGCTGCGGGGGCAAAATCGCCGACCGCTTCCTCCTCTACACCATGGACAGCTACTGGCACAGCCGGTGCCTCAAGTGCTCCTGCTGCCAGGCCCAGCTGGGAGAAATCGGCACATCGTGCTACACGAAAAGTGGCATGATCCTCTGCAGAAACGACTATATCAGGTGAGACGATGGCCGCTGAAACCGATAAGGTTTGTGTTAAAGTGAGAACAACTGCGCTGGTTTCAAAAGGCATAAAGCAGAATGTCGACGACGAAAAACTGGACTTTTTGAACCAAACGGTTCGAAACAAATAATCTCCTTTTAGCTGTGGCATTGTTAATGTAACAATCTTTTAAAGTGTTGAATGTGTGCTCAAAGCGAGGGCTTTGCTTGCACACATTTAGCTAATGTGAGGTGTGATGTAACAGGACCAAAAAAAAAAAAAAAAAAAGTTGACTATAACTCCCTCTCTGTGTATTTTTAAAGCTCTTTAAGCAACCGTTTCAAACAGTTTGACGTTTTATTTGTCAAGTAAGTGCTTTTCTATAAATAAAAATGAGATAAAACTTGAACGTTTGGGTTTACGGGTTAAAGCACAAGTTAATTTTTGGTTGTTTTGCACCGATGGCTCAGAAGATGAAACCACGCGGCAGCCAAGCCCACAAAATTTGCACAGCTAATTTGAAATCCAAAGTGTGCCTTGGCGCTTTTACTCCCACCTCATAAAAAGCTTGGGGAAGTCAATGGGGTACTTCATTCATAATGGTACTATAACATAATTAAAATTGGAAGAGTGGGGTGTGTGAAGGGGGTGGGGGGGGTGGATACACCTTTCCACTTGTAGTGAGTGCGTGCTCGGTGGAATTGTGTATTATAGAACCAACCATGAGATCTCTGTAGAGATAAAAACAGAAGTGTGTGTGTGTGTTTAGGTGGGGTGGGGGGCATAGTCGGAAAAGAAGAAGGGAAAAAAGCACCTGACAGAGAGTCTACACAATTAAATGCTTTAATTATAGTCCCCCTCCATTTCCTTTAGTCCTGATGGGTTTTATCTAATGAGATCTGGTCCCTGGCTTGTATCCGCTACCAGTGACGTGTCCGAAATGAATGAGAGCCACACTGCAAACAAAACATTTAATTAACCAAATTGGCTTTTGAAAGAGCAAGAGAGAAAGACAGATAGAGAAGAGGGATTACCGTGAAGGCCATTTGCCGCTTTTTTTCCCCCTCTCTCCTCATCTTAAAGGGACAGATCTGTTTTTTTATTATTATTATTTTGTAACACGGGCCAAATAGCTCCAGTTTTAGATTAATTCTGTTTAACGTGGAAAAATGCTCATCTGCTTGATCAGGGACAGGACGTTTGAATAGGATGTGAGAGCCTGTGCCTGGAGCGATGCTCGTCTCCTCCCAGTGCTGTGCTGTCAGGAGCTTTAACTTTAAAAAAAAAAAGAAAAGTTGAGCTTGCTGTGGCCGGGGCTCGTGTTGTTTTAAGCCAGAGGTGATATCATGTCTGCGGGGCTGCTGGTGGAGGAAGAGAGAGAGAAAGAGAGAGAGAATTAATTTACTTGTGGCTGCTGGATTCAGAGAGAATGCTGTCCCCTTAATTGAATAAGCCAAGGTAATTAAATGGCACTTTTCCAATAAAACGTGTGAGGTAAATCTAATAGTTGGTTATTTAATATCACTTTGAAGTCTGCCCACTTGAGCGCCATGACAGCAGGAGAGAATGTGAACTATTAGGCCAGGAAAAAAAAAAGAGGGGATCTCAGAAATTAATTAAATCGCACGCAATTTAGAGGAAACGTTTATCTTGATTTGTCATATCAGAATTAATTCAAGGCCTTCAATTCACTTGGGGCCGGATCTGTTACTCTGAATTAACCAAGTGTAATTTGGCTGCTCCCCCCACCCCCTCCCCTCTCCCCACAACCCAATCTCTCCCCACCTTTCACTCCTACTCCCCACCCTTCACCCCCCGCCCCCCCTCCAAAAAAATCATGCACAACACAGATCCACATCAACCCTTCCTCATCCCCCCCCCCCCCACCCCCACCACCTTTTTTTTTTTCCTCTAATGCAGCTCTTGCCATTATGCAAAGCCCCGCTTCAGTATCAATATGGCCTAGTGCTTTTAAGGTGCTTTGGCTGCTGATGTAGAGAGGCATTTTTAATGGACTGTGTTGCAGAAATCATTGTTGTGGGGGTAATTTTACCCTACTCAAAGGTCTTAGTGAATGAGGTCTGCGTTTACCAGACAGCCCAGCAGCAAGCCTTGCTATATTTCACCCAGCAGTCAGTGCTGAAATGAAATCCAATAGTCATTGCCTGTATAGTCAACAGACAGCTCAGAATGGGCTCTATTTTTTTTTTGTTTTGTTTTGTCGCTGTTGTTTTATTTTGTGCGAGTTATTTAATTTAATCAACGACAGATCCGCTCAAGGAGGACAGCAGATAAAATACAACATCCAATAGAAGGAGACTTTTTTTTTTCCTCCCCCCCTTTTTCTATTGTGCGGCTGAAACACAGAAACCAGATGTGTCATTGTAATTAAAAGAGTCCCTTGGCCTTAATTATGCTGACCCGCAGTGTCGACTTCACCTCCGCGCTGTAGTTCACTGGCAGAAGAAGCCATTAGAGCCCAAGTTCAAAACATTACAGCAACTTAATTGAGCACCTAAAGGCTTTGGCTCTTTAAATCAAACACTATCAAGAGCTAGTCCCCTGGTAAAATAATTAACCTGCCACATGTTCCACACTGCGCCACGATATGAAAGGGTAAAAAAAGAAAGGGAAAAAAAAAAAGTCCCGTAGCTTTTGTTTCAACTCCTCTCAGAAGCTTTCACGAGGAGGGGTTCGGTTTGAGTTTTAAATGAGCTATCGTCGGAAATGTCTCACAGGAGACATGTGTCGTTGCTTCCCCGCGCACATCGGATGCATCTTAAAGCAACTTATATGTGTTCATTTCCATGATAGTGTTTGTCCTAGCAAGAGCTGAGAGTTGGCAGCGAAGCAGCAACAGTCTCCAGTTAATTAGTTTCTGAAATTGAGTTTTGATGGAGCCTTTCCAAATGATGCCAAGACAAAATTTGCTTCTGCCTGGGTTGTCTTATTGAAAGCCATTTCTCTGAGCTCTGGCTTGTTTGTTTGTCAGTATATCGTAACAACTGCTTTGGGTATGATACAAATACATCAAAGCGTTTATTCTCCTTTGTCTTTTTGTGGATTAAACAAAAAAGACTTTTCATCATATTGCACTTAAAGAACGTGACACGAACAAGGCGTTTTTGTTTGCCTTGTCATTTTTTTTTTTGAAGCCAAACAACTTTATCTGATGGGCTCACACACACGTACACACAAGTGTTAACCACTCCCACCTTATCCTTTTCTTTTTCCATCCTTCTCCCACCCCCCCTCCTCCTCCTCTCTCCGGAGCATGTCAGATGCCGTGGTCTTATTTGATTGCTTAGGAAAAGTGCAGTGATAGAGCAAACACCCAGTGAGATATGATGACAAATGGGTCCAGATCCCAGTAAATTACTTTCTGCTCAAATCGAAATTTCATTCAGTTTGCTGCTCACCGAGATGAAGTAATCTAAATTGTGGACTCAGAAGGAAGATAGAAGGGGAAGCTGGAGCAAGCATTTCATTATCAAGAGGCAGAGAGGGGTGGGGTGGGGGGGAGAAGGTTAGGGACGAAAGAGATGAGCAGAAGCAAATCTAAAGTGTTGACACCATGATTGAAAAGGTTAACCCATGCACATTATATATCAACCAGAGTAGCTACGGGGTTTCTAATGGAAACACGGCACTGACAGAGCATTCACTGGAGTCCTAATGGCAAAAGCACTATGTCCCTGCCTGGATGTACAATCAAATCCTCTTAGGTACTGATTGCTTATGTTCCTGGTTATTATTGGGTTGTAAAAAAAAAAAAATGTGCAGCAAAAGTAATATGTAGTCTGGGCGCGAGATGCTTGTGGAGAGCGGCGTAGTAAAGGAATCATTTTTCCTGTTGATACAGTGGCGATTTTCTCGCTCCCTTCTAAATGTTTTTCTCCTTCCAGTTAGAAATGGAGAACAGCAAACTTGGCACTGAATCAGCCTTTCATTCAGTCCCACACTCGGCAGACAAAAGTGCGAGTGCCACAGTTCATTACACAAGGCTGGATCCGCGCAGACGCACGCAGCGGCTCCATAGTAACGGCGTTGCTCTCATCGGTCCTCTCCCTCCATCTTTCTCAGGTTATTTGGAAACAGCGGCGCCTGCAGCGCCTGTGGTCAGTCGATTCCAGCCAGCGAGCTGGTGATGAGGGCGCAGGGTAACGTGTACCATCTCAAGGTAAAGCCCAGCGGTTCCTGACAGCACTTTCATGATATGAATTAAAGTCCTTAATGATATGAATTAAAGTCCTTTCATGATATGAATTAAAGTCCTTAAAAAGTCTTAAATTTGACTTACTAAAACCTGCAGATACCCTGGTTTTAGTCAAACCTTTAAAACAATGTGGACACTATCTCACCTGATCTGTGTTGTGAATGAGTCAGCTGCTATCACACAGCATTTTGCTTAAAATCTGTAAAATTCACTGATGCAAGCTAAATTCAATTAGCTGAATGATTCCAAAATATAATCAGTTGTAGTTGCACAGCCTGTAATCAGTTTTTGAGAGTTTTTTTGAAACCTGTCTAAAGGTTTATGAGATATTTTGCTTACAAACAAACAGAGTTGACTTCAGCAGTTAAAGCTGAGGTTTTAAGCTAACGTGTCACAGTGTTTTGAACTCACGTGTTGAGGAAGCTGTCTTTAAAACGGGCTGAATTTTGGTTTTGCTCGTATTGCTTTGCTGTGACGGCCATCTTGAATCAGTTTGACTCCAAAGGTTTTGATGTTTAAGTACATTCAGTCATTACTTTCTGGAAATTTCTTTAAAATTCAATCGATTCATGAGGTATTTAGCTAAAGGTACAGACAAGTGAACACACACACACACACACACACACAGTCCTTCTTGTTATCAAACAGTTAAAGTCACAGCTGCACCTTTTTCTGGTTGTAATCCTGTCCTTTTTGTGTCCAAAGTGTTTTACATGTTCCACCTGCCGGAACCGGCTCGTCCCCGGGGACCGGTTCCACTACATCAACGGCAGCCTCTTCTGCGAACACGACAGACCCACAGCGCTCATCAACGGCCATTTGAGTTCCCTGCAGACGAACCCGCTGCTGCCCGACCAGAAGGTAGGAGCGCCACGCTTACCTTTGTGAAAGTGATCTGTTTGTTGTTGTTGTTGTTGTTGTGTAGGAAAAGAATAGGAGGGTTAGCATCACCGTTAGCGACATTATTGAGCTAAATTAAATAAAAACAAAACATCTGTAGGTCACTCTGATGGCTGCCGTGTGGAAAGCAGGGAAAATAATTTAAGTTTTTCACGTTTGACGCTCACAATGAATGAAACTATGTGGCAGGAGCAGGGGATGAGCGTAGGGTGCCACGTAACAGAAATATCTGCTGCAGGCGTTACAACATTTACCATTAATCCCAAAGTCTATAACAAAATACCATAAACTATTTTTCAGTTTTGTCACTTGAAATGTGTAACCACCAATCAGTCAGATCCAAACAAAGATGAGCGAGCTAACGTTAAATTCAGCTGATTCTCTTCAGCAGCAGGAGTCAGTTTATTGAAGACATTGTAGCTGTGTGTGCAGAGGAAGATCGTCGTATAAAATACAAAAATAATGTCTGTTTCTGGAAACTTTCAGTGATAAAGTAAAAGTCATTGTCAAAAAGGAAAACAGCAAACTCCTTATCATCATCAGCAATATCCAACATTTATAATACACCACATTCATTCTGCATTATGTTTTCATTTATTTAAAAAAAAACTTTTGTTTTTCTACTGTCATCTGAATCACCTTAAACATAACGTTGACTAATCCTTTAAACTGTTTAAATGTCTTAAAACAAATGAAAAAGTGGATATTTTTGTCCAAATTGTATTAATCCACCATACAATAAAAGAGTTTTTACGTGAAAAAAAACGTACTACATTAGAAAACATGGGATTCAGAGAAATAAAAACGAGACAAAATAAAACAGATTCTTGGGGAAAAACAAATCAAGTTGATTTTAAAAGTCCCTACATCTGTAATTTTCACGGCCACAGTTCTCACTCCAGTTATATTGATGTTATCAGTTCAACTCCAGCGCTCAGCATCTAACTGTGCACAGATTTGTTTTTTTGTTTTTTTCTTTTTAGACAGCTGATGGATTTTTCCATCATTCCTGTTTGGAGGACACTCAAAACCTCAGAAAATCTGTATTATCCATCAACACGGCCTGTGAAAAGTCAAGCTTTTTTTGGCTGGATGCAGTCACATATTTAACTTATGATGAATTTATTTGGCCGGCCTGAGTCAGACTTCCATTTAGTGCTAAGGAGGGGGGGAGAAGAAAAAAACACACACACACATCTTTGCTGACACCACAGTGTGTTTTTAAAGCAGAATCTGACTGCCCTGACAACACAGCTGGGATCACCTGGGCGAAGTTATCACTCCAAAGCTAAAAATGTGTATCCAGGGAGCCCTGGAGGGTTGAACGCAGCCAGAGAGCAGCAGCAGCTAGTATATCATGAGAGCTGTCTTCATGGCTTTTCCTGATTTGATCTTGATGCCTCCAGTGAAAGCAAAACAAAGAGCCTAATCATATACAAAGGATAACTTCATTCTTCAGGACAGCTTCATTCTGCCTGCTGCAGATCTAATCATTTCTGCCTCAAAACAAGCTGCTTTATTGATACCTTGTCTGCACACACAGCACACTGAGAGATATGGGAGGTGTTTGGAGTGTGTCATAGACAGACTGAAAGAGGAATCATATTATTGGGCGCTTGCATTTCACCTTGAGTGGTTCTGTGAGCAGAGGAGAGGTAGAACTCCATTAAGGCCTTTTAAAGGCTTGTCATTTTTACAGATCAGCTCCCCGAGCTCTAAGAGCTCCTCACATTTAAATTGAAAGCTGTTGTATTATCTAGCTTAATTTTAAATGTCTGTTTAAGTCCTTACTTGTGCGCCGAGTGTCTCTCGCCGCGCGGCGGGCGAGGTAAATATGAAGCTTCATTGTTTATTTATGCACTAACATCAATTGTAGTGAAAAGCGCTGAATTATTGATGCTAAAATGCAATCTGAATATTGGCCCTGGTGCTTTAATTATCGTGGAGAGAGAATATTTAACCAAACGGAGACACGTTGCTCGGTGGGAAACGCTCTCTGGATGTTTCTGTCATCTCTGCGTGTGAAAAGCGGGAGAATTATGCTGCTGCCCGAGCACTTTGTCCCACATTTCCTTTCGCTTAAAACAGAATTTGGACGGGCTCAGCCAGCACAGACGTACAGCAGGATACCGGGTCTCCAAATCAATAAACGACCAATGCATCAGGCCGGCTCTGGGAGCCAAGGCCGGCTTAGCAGAGGAGAAAATGAAGCAGTCAGAAAGTTATCTACAGATTGTTGTTGTGATGTTTTTGATGTGGGGGCTCGGCTGCGACGTAATTGAAGCCGCTCACTATCACAGCATAGGACATTTTGTGCTCATACATTAGGCTTTCTTCTCTGCTTCTGCTTAATCTCTTTGTTCAGAACAGACAAATTACCTCCCTCATACAGAGCTGCTTTGACCCAGGGGAGGAAGACCCTCCCAGCGTCAGTCACTTTAATTAGCCCCCAAGAAGGAGTTTGCAATTACTAATAGACTGAAGCCCTCCTAGTGATTTGAGGGATGAAGGGAAAAGTAAATCACCCCTTAGAATCGTGGAGAAAAGAACTAAAAAAAAAGAGAAGAAAGATGAAAAAGTTGAACCCAGACAGATAATTGTATCTCTTTCCCTCTGCGTTTCTGTTTCGCAGGCCTGAGCACCTCCTGCAGTTATGCTGAAGCGTGATTCTAATTATACCAAAGAGAATCGCCTCATGAAGGCACTTCTGAGTCATTGCAAAGTAAATGGGACACCAGATGGTTCCCAAAGCCTGACTGATCAATAAATTAAACACTGAAGCTGGTGGAAAATGTATTTATCATGTGGTGGGGGGAAATGTTTGACACATTGTGAACGAGCCCTCTTAATTACATCTTTTCTTCTAATGTTATGCTTGTTGTTTCCTGTTCAGGTGTGTTAGGTGGGAGCCATGCAGGAAGCAGGATGTGTGCCTTCATTTTAGCCCTTACTCATCGTCACCTGAGACAGCGTGGATCAGCAGCTCCCCGGCATTTTAGCTGTGCTCCCAGGCCCTTTTCGCCCTGAAGCAACCCTCTTGCCCATCTCACCAGTAACCCAGTTTCTCATTTCTGCAACACACACACACACACAAACCCAACTCTCAGCCTTTCAAACTCGGGCTTTTTCCCCAGTTACGGGTGGATTTTTTGCACTTACTCACACCTGAGACGAGGCGCTTGGGATTTTGACTCTGATAAGAATCAGAGGGGACTCTTCAGAGAGCGAGAGAGAGAAAAGCAACTCGGAGAGGATGTTGTGACTGAGTGAAGACAAAAAAAAGAGACTAATGAGGTTTAAGAGTTGCAGACTTTTCAACTCTGCACATTTGTTTAAAGACATTTTTTTGGGGGGGAAAAGGGACCTTTTTTTGCTCTCTTCCTTTTCTATCTTCATTTCCCAGCAACATGGTGTTTCCACTTTCTATATTTTAAGTGTTGTCAAAGGGAAATGTGTTTTTCTTTTTCTTTTCTTTTTTTTGTGATCTATAAAAACGGGGTTTAAAAGAAAAAATCTGTGACATTTTGTGGCAAACAGATCATGAACACTCTGTTGGTGTATTTGTATAACTACCATGTATGTACAGTATGCATGTAAATGTTGTTGTCCAGGCGTGGCTACAGTACATCGGACCCCTCCGCCATCCCGCTCCTCCCCTCTGAACCGTGGCAAACCCGAAATCCGCTCATAGTCCGTGACGTAGAGATCATTCCCGACATATAAATGCCGAATGAAAGAGAAATTTATTAGTGATATTTTCCGAGACATTTGCTCCAGTATGGTGTATTTAATTAATAAAAATATTGAAGATTTTAAAAGCCTCCTTAAAATCTCTGTTTGCCTGGAACTGGTGCGGATCAGCTAACGGCGGTTAGAGGAAATCTTAACAAGCTCGTGTTGTTTGTCCAGACGCCCAATAATCAGTCCATGACTTCTTTGTCCCACTGAAAATACTTCTCATTGAGGACCCTACTGTGTTGCCATCCTATTTCCAACCTCGCAATCATCAAGGCGCATGATGAGCGTCGAAACGAAAACGGATAAACACGAATCCTCTCTTACTATTCAGATGACCGTTTGCTATTCATCACTCTAATACCTGGCAGAAATGAAGGAAAATGTCCCTTTGAAGATTCAATTACTGCAGAGAGGGAGAGAGGTGTCTCTCTTTGGCGGGCACAAATTGAATGGGCTATTTGCAGAACAAATTGGTGTTTGAAGTCCTTGCAAGACCTAATAGGTCTGAAGGAGGGACCTGGTAATAGCTGATGCACTTATCTGCGCGGTGTGTAGCCCCCGGTGAGCCCGCCGCCGCTGATGAAAACAATGCTGCTGCCGCCGCTGCCGAACAAGAGCTGACTTTGATGCAGAAATCAGCTCAAGTAGGAGAGGAAATAGACCTAAAAAGTAAACAGTATCTCGTGTTTAAATTGGAATTTCATGCTGAATGAATCTGTTCTTGGCTTCCTGAGTTTAGCAGAGTAAATAAGATGACTTTTTGACTAATCAAGCCTAAATTACAAAGTAAATTTGATTTCTCCTTCAGTGTTTTTATGTGGCTCAACTAGTTAGGGTTTTCTTTTTTTAAAAAAGCGGGATTTATCCACAGTAACACCTGTGCTATAAAAAACTAAATGTGAGAGTTTCTTAATGTTGCTCATTGTGACTAATCGTCAGCTGCTACCACATTCAACTTTAGCTCAATATCTATAAAACCGAGTCACTAATTTGTTGGCTAATGCTGATTAGTTGTGAAGTTTAAGACAAAACTCTTGCACAATGAGTAGGACTCACTGCTACAACCACATCAAAGTGTTGCACAAATAACTCATTTTAACAGGTATAAACATCTTTGTGTTGCAAGTTTAGCTGGCTGTAGTGGCCATCTTGAATTAGGTTGGCTCCAAAATGAACGAGTTGCAGCCATACATTTAATGATTAGTTTCTGGAAGTTTAATAAAAGTTATTAAAAACAAAGATCTTGGGCAATCCGTTAGTGCTTATGTTGCATTCCAGTTGTACTCGGAGGTCGGTATTTCAGGAGTTGAAGATGTCAGCTGAAACTGTAATTTTGAGTTGGATGCAACGTGATCGTATGAGCACGCGTGACGTCATCATATCTACATGTCTGCTCTGCATCAACAGAGAGACTCTTAACTTTTGCAGGTCTTAGCAGTTCTGTGTTTACATTAAGTCAGTCGTACGTGTTACACTTTCAAAATGCTAACGGCTAAATTGTTGCATTATTCCGTCAGTGCAACACAAAATAAACTCTTTTTCCTGACATTCTGACAAGTTGGAAACTGGAACACCTTCAGCTCAGAACTGATATCAGTGCAACTTCACAATTTCAAGTTCTACTACAGGAACCCAGCATGTATTTCCCATTTTCCACTAGCTTCTTTACAGCACGGTTTCACTTGGCTGAACTCTCCATCCATTACACTTTAGTAACAGCTCTAATAGGTGGGTTCATTGTAAAGCTGGGTGGTCCAAGAGTCCAAAAACGGACGCCAAACCATTAAACATAGTAGAAGACTCCAAAAAGATACGCAACACAGCAATGGAGGACATGGTAGTGTTGTTATTGCAAATGGCGAGTCAGGTTGTTGTGAGAGTAGCTCTTGTGATGCAACAAGTGACTCCACCCACTAACAAATCAGTGACAGACAGTCATCAGATTACACATTTTTAGATCAGCACGGTACACTTGGAACCACAGCGAAGTACGTTGTGAAAAAGGGACCGGTTTCACGGATCCTTGTTGGTTGAAAAGCCTTGGAACCATGGAGAGCCAAGTGGAACCGTGCTGTAGAGTCGATAGTGGAAAAAGGGCTGTTAGGCTATGAGCTCAGCTTCAATTATATTAAATTTTGGATGATATTTGGAAAAATGCCTGATTTAGACCCATTTTTAATGTTTTTTCAGGTCAGTTGGCTGTGGCAGCCATCTTGAATTGTTTCAATTAACTGGTCCGTTTCAGATGTTCATCCATTAATTATTTACTGTTTAATTTGTTTACAAGTTGTTCAGTAGTTCATGGTTATGGTGACAGACAGATACGCACAGGCATAATGATAATTGGCTTTTTACATTAAAGGTTGCACTGAAAAAGAGAAAATGCAAGTGGAAATCAAACTTTATGGTTTATTAATGCTTAATTCTTTGCTAACAATTTGATAGTAATTGTTAAGTCATCAGGATACAACAAAAAAGTCTTAACAGTTATTCTCTTCCAGACATTTTCTTCAAACAATTCAAAATTAGCTGTTTTAGCTGAAAAAAAAAATCATGCAATCAAGTATTTTGTTGAATGTAGTGAGTCAAGAATCAAAACACTTGTATTAAAATATTCATTACAATAAATACCAATATTGCCCTTCTACTATCAATAATACAATTCTTTCGGTAATTATTCAGTATATATTGCACATACAGACACACAGTAAACAGATAGATTTCAAAGGTTAGCCACTATAAATGTATAAAATGAAAATATTATTCTACACAAGCAGAGGTTCAGTCAGGTTTCTGTTGTGGAGCATAAAGGTTTGTGTTAATACAATGTCAAGATGGGAAGTCATCAGCAATGACCTCAGACAAGCTGCCCATCACTCTGGGCAGGCTTAAAGGACTATTTCCAAACTACTTGGATCGTATTGTTCTACACCCAGAGAAAGATCCTTTATAAGTGAAAAACCTTTAAGACAGTTTGCAGGAGTGGAACATTCAGCATTTCACCCTGAGGTCAGACCATGCAATGACTGGAGAAACCTTAAACAACCAGAAAGCTCTTCCTCGGACTTTATACAGGCAGGTAAAGTTTATTTTACAGGATAACAAATCAAAGACCAAACAACCACAGCTTGTTTGCAAAGGTTGCCTGTGTTCAGTTGTCTGTCAAATCAATCAATTAGAAACACAAACAAAAGTAAATTCTTCTTTTATACAGATGAAGTTAAAGTAAAAATGTCTGACTATAATGCACCAAAACCAAGCAGCATAAAGGCAAAATATTGAAACTCTCAGTCCAGCACGGTGGTGGGAGGCTGATGAATCGGGCTTGTTTTGCAGCCACAGGACCTGCCTGTCTGTCTGACAGCTGGAGCCCGTCTCAAACTGAGTCATGTGATGGAGCGATGATCCGAACAGCAGCAACAAATGAACAGGTATCAAGGTGTTGCTCTGACCCGGTCACCTCAACCCGACTTTCACTGAACTCTGCTCAAAACCCTCAATAAACTGAAGCAGCGCTGTAAAGAAGAGTGGGACACAATGTTATTTAAGCTACAAAGTTTAGTTTACCACACGGTTGTTGCATTGTTGCTTGGTTTATGTTGGAACAGTTGTGTAATATGTCGCCACTAAATATTAAAACCGGGTTGATGCTTGTGTAAAAAGATTTAATCATGTTTTACTCATATTTATAAAATATAATAAAGATAGTTTTTTGTTGTTTTACATCAGAAGGTTGGAATTTACATCAGAAGGTGTCAATTATGACACAGCTGAGGTCTTAGCACTCACCAAATTTATACGTCTCAACAAGTTCCCATGATGACACCACGCATGCCTCAGCCCCATAGACTGGATCAGTACAAACTAAACAGCACGGCAACCCCCAATGCCTCAAAACTAGCTGTCGAGCACGGTAGTGGAGGGTTGATGATTTTGGTTTGAAGAACAGAAGTGTTCAATTAAAATTCAGCAACAATAGGTCTGCCTCAAGATATGTGTGCTGATGTATCATTAAAATTTATCCTTACAAATTTTAAGAAAATCTGCATCGCGTCAAATGAATTACAGGAAATGCTAGAAAAAATGTGCCGCAAAATAATAAATCACTGTAAATCAGTGCTTATCAAGAAGGGGGGCAGGGTAGTGAGGTATGGTGGGTGTGTGGGGTGCCAATGAGTTCTTATTCATTTTTTTTTTATTTTCTAAGAATTTGTTGGCCTTGAAAAAAGGAACGCACAGAAATCAAGATACCTCACATATCCTGAAGTGAAAAAAACGTTTGTTTTTTCATTTAATATAAAGACAATTTCAACCAGTTTTCAATTTTAACAATAATGATGTAATGCAGAAAAATAAACAAATACAAGAGGAAAAAGATAATAATACTTATTATTTTACATAATGCAGTGTTTCTCCTACCATTATCAGGTGATTATCTAAAATGCTGGTGCCAGAAAGTCAGAAAAATAATTTAATATCAGGTTCTCAATAGGATTTCAATTCAGTGGGAGCGTGAAAAAACTAAGTTCCCTGCTCAGTTAAAAACATGTTTTAAAAACTTTTTTTTTTTTCAACTGAAACCTTTAATGATGATTCACATCGGTCCTCATGGGCAGTACTAATCTAAATATTAGTTGCACTAACCCTAAAGCACTATCTCAAACATTTAGGTCCCCTAATTCTAAAGCACTAACGCACTGAGAAATTTAGCAAAAGCTAATTCTAATGCACTAAAATAACCCAGTCAACCCATGAACATTCTTCAGTCAACATTAGACAATATTTACTGTGTGCAGAATATTTTCACTTAGTGCCCTTGGCGGGCCAAATGGGAGTCACCTGCTGGCCACATTTGGCCCGTGGGCCTTAAAAGACCTCAGGAATGTGCTTCTAAATTTAGCTAATCCACTAATTAATAAAAAAATAGCAAAAGCCCTAAAGCACTAATCAAGAAATTAGTTCCCCTATTAGTGCTTTAGTGATTTAGGGGAACTGCGCCCACCACTGCTTATGGGTCCCATGTTATGGATACAAAGCCACCACGCTACATCCAGGACCCCAATAAAACTTCCCCACCATACTAAACAACCAAAAAAGTCTCTGCAGTCTCAAACTCATCATGGATCTTTCATGTTCAAAGAGAACTGTCCTGAATTAGCTCCTGAAGACCACCAAGACCATTCACCTTTTGGTGGACTCCTTATAGTGGAGTCGTTGCCCAGTCTACAACCACTTTCAGTTTATACAGTTTAAACAAATATTTTCAGGTTTGACTTTAATTATATAAAAAAAAAACACCACATTACAGCACGCATGACATCATCATCTCTGCTGCAGTTGACTCACTGCAAAAGCAGACAGGAAATGTGGCTAGGTTTAAAAATAAAGTCTGAAATAGAATTAGAACCAGGGATAATTCCACTTTTTCATGTGACGTTCAAATGGAGCTTTGGCAAGAGGTTCTGTAAAGCACTTAAAACTGGACTTTTATGGGGGTGGAAAGCTCGGTAAACATCATTAAAATGTGGCCAGCATTAATACATGGATGATTGCAAAAATGATTCCTAACCATCATCCTGATTTAGCTTAACTGTTGCATTGATTTGAGTCACGGTTATAAAACACAATGATGTTTAAACGAGGCGAACCAGAGAGTCAGACCTGAATAACCCCTCAGACCACAGAGGTCCTGTTGTAAAACAGAATACAACAGGTTTAGTTGTGAATAACAAGTCATCATTCACACTATTGTTATCCTGTTACTCTTCATAGTTTCTTATATGTTTTTTTTTTATTTTAACCAATCATTTGTTGAAACATTTGAGGGCCACAGAAGCTCAGTGCTCAGTGATGTGTTCTCATGTTCCTGAAGCTGTGGGTTTAAGCCCAGGTAGTGTCAGAAGGTCATCTGGTGTAAAACAAATAGCCAAATCCTTTGTACGAGTTTGCTCTTCGTGCAACCCCTGAAGACAGTAGTAGCTGAAACAACAAAAAATGTCAAAACATTCAGCTCGTTCAGAACATTATGGCTATGACTTTTTTTGTTGAAGGTCACATGTTCACCTCCTGGCTGGGGCCCAATTCGTAGAATGTATGACGAGGGCCAAAGGTTGTGCAAATGTTTGCTCTTCTCCATAGCTTTGTAAAGTTTATTTTTTAGCTGCATTTTTGCTACTGTTTTGCTCATTTCAGCGTCATTGTAATTATTTTTAGCTCATGTTTTGTTTTTATCTGTTACTTAACTTTGTGTTTGCTAGTTTCAGTTTTAGCTATGGCTTTGATAATTTTAACTAGCTTTTAGATGTTTTGCTAACTTAAGCTTTATTCTGCTGTTTTGTTCCGTTAGTATTTTGCTAACTTTTGCTTTTTGCAATTGCTTTGTAAACTTTGATTTTCCCTACATTGTCGAAAAATGTAGCTTTTTGTTTTGCTAATTTCAGCTTTTTTATAATTTTTTTAGCTAATGTTTGAGTTTTTGTTTTTTTTTATTTTTATTTTGCTCATTTCAGTTTTAGTTATGGCTTTGCTAAATTTACCTTTAATTTGGCTTTGATTTAAAATGAGCTAATTTTATTTTATTTTATCACTAGTTATATAGCTAAAATCTAAAAACTGTTTCAGCAAAAAAAAGTATCTATAGTTATGCTAATCATATTTTTAGTTGTGCTACTTTTAATACTAATTTCCTAATTTTACATTTCATTTACACTTTGGCTAAAAATAGCGTTAACCTAAAGTGTTGCTCATTCCTATTATTGTATAGTATAGCTATAGTTTTGCTTGTTTTAACTATATGCTACTTTTTAGCTCATTTTAATTTTTATCTATTGTTTGGTAAGTTTAGCCATTAGCTCTTGTTTTGATCATTTTAGCTTCTGCTTTGCTTATGTTTACTTTAACTGTTTGGTTTCAGCTTCTTCAGCACATTTCAGCAGTCATTCAGCTCTCAGCTGTGTTCTGCAGAAAAAGCAAATTTCTCTAGTTTAGCTTTAAAGTAAGCTCAGTAATCCACATCAGAACAGGACTATTTTGTGCATCACTAACAGCCATTTCCATTATAAAATCCGCTTGGCTGAAATAAGCCTCTCACACACACACACACACACACACACACACACACACACACACACACACACACACACACACACACACACACAC